>WEIT01000900.1:49745-95505 GCA_013389985.1 Dryoscopus gambensis | reverse complement strand
CGGCGTGGTACGGGACCGACCCGATGGTCCGGGACCGGCGGGGTCCGGGACCGAGCTGGTGAGAGGTTCCCCATTCTCGATCCAGGATCGAGCCAGTGGTTCGGGACCGGCTCCGTTGGGAATCCTCCATCCTCTTCAGTCCAGCACCGAGCCGGTGGTCTGGGACTGGCACGGTACGGAACCGACCTCCTGCTTGATCCGGGATTGGTCCAGTGCTACACGACCGGCCCCGGACGGAGGTCCCCCATCATCGATTCAGGAGCAACACGGTGGTCTGGGAACCAGCCCTCCCCCGTCAGCCCTTTGCTCTCTCCACCCTCAGCCCCCTTGGCAGAGGGGCTGCATAAAGCCACTGATGGCACCCATGGGACCAAAATCCACTGATCCCCAGCTATCCAAGACCTGAATGAATCCTGCTCTCACAAAGCACTAAAACCACCAAAAATCACCCATTTCTGCCAATCTTCAGCAGAAACAGCAGAGGAAAGTGCTCCCTCGAGCACAGTTCTTTTAAAACAAGAGATTGCCTAATAAAGCTGGACAGTTTTTGTTGCATGATACCACTGGATTATCATCAACTAATCAGATTGAAAACACATGGAGGCTTTGGTTTTATTCACTAAATGGCCAGCCCGCAGCTCCCTGGGGGAGTTGCAAAGATCCTACACCTCTTCAAACCAGGCCCCGAGACATTTCACCAAATGATGGTTTCATGAGCAATCCCAATGAGGGGGATCCTTGGCAGGGAGGAGGGACTGACGTTTCCAGACACACCCTGTCTTTTCAGTTCGGGAATAAAGAGATTATTATGCACATCTAATTACAAATGTCAACATTTTATGGCTGCTATGCTGAAGCACGAAGCTCTAAGTAGCCCTGCTAGAAAGGGCTGTGAAGTGAAAGGTCTTGTTATTCCTCCTCTGAGTTTTTCCAGAGCTTGTAAAGCGCAGTGACATTTATAATAATCCCTTGAATTTATGTAGCACCTTTTGTCCTTTTAAGGATCTTAATTAAGCTTTGCAGCTCCCTGAGCACAGACTAAACCCACTTTGCAAAAGAGGAGACCAGGTCTTGCTTTGTACAAAATGTGTGCCCCATTTCGGGCAGGGGGAGGACTTTTTCACCCCAGCGACCTCCAGCACACGCTGTTACATCACAGTCAGGGCACAGCACCCTGACATCCCCAGCCAAAGGTTGTCCTGCTGCAGCCACACTCGTGTGGTTAAAGCTGGATAATTCAAACTTTAATCTCTGGCGTCCTGCAAGCCTTTTGAATGGAGGGTGCCACTGGAGGGGTTTTCTAGAAATCAACAATTTCTGGTGCAGTCTTCAAACATTTAACCACATATTGGCTGTCCTGACACTGTCCCGAAGCCCAGCGCCTTCCCTCTATGGCCCTGCCTGCAGGGAGAGGAGCTGGAAGGAGCAGGCAGCAGCCTCCATTTCCCCCCATGAATCCCAGTTTTCCATCCACTCTTGAAGGTTGAACAGCTGGCTGGTGACACGAGCACAAAGAGCTGCCAGTGGCTTCAACCGTGTCCACCTTGCAGAGTTGACAGACCCCGCCCTGTGACATTTATTGCCCTGTGCCTGCAGAGCAGGTGCTGAGAGCATCGATTGAGTTTTCACTGCCGAGAAAGCTCTTTAACAGTTCACCCCCTTCTATGCACCCGGACAAGAAGTTTTAGAATTTAGGGGGTTTCAAGGTGCAGGCACAGTTGTGTGGCCACCTCTGCCCTCAGCCCCTGAAGAGAGGTGCCCAAGGCAGCACTGACTTGTGTTCCCCACTTTGGGTGAGGGGCCTGGGGGCTTCAGCCAGGTCGGGCTGCTCAGTTCTGCGGGGCCTCGGCTCCTGCTTGCAGCTCCTCAGGTCGATGTTGCCATCTAGAGGTCCCTGCTACAGCGATCGTCTCCTTGTAAGGTATTGGAAAGGAGGTTGTTTTTGGGTTTTGGTTTGTTGTGGTTTTGTTTGTTTGTTGGTTTTTGTTTTTTTTTTTAAATTCAGTGCAACAATTCAAAGCAGTTTTTTTAGGTTAGCCCATGTCTTGGGTGGCTGCAGCTTATCCTGGCTCGTCTTGCAGCCCCTGCAGTGGTGCAAACCCCTTCTCTCTATTCTGACATTATTTCGAGATGGGGTAAAACTCAAAGTGATGCATTCCCTGGCAGGGAAGCAGCCACACTGACAGAAGCAACACGTACAGTGGCATCCATAGCAGCTCCATGGATAACACTGGCTCCAGGTGAGAGACATGGCTCCAAATTTTCATGTGCAAGACTCCCACTCCTGAATCTCACTCATGAAAACCAAACTTGGAAGTTCATGGCCGTTTCATCCCCAGTGAGTGGGTAGGAGGTCTGCAAAGGCCCATACCAGACATCCAAAACATTTTAAGTATGTTATGAACCAGCTGGATGGAAATACACATCCCCCCTTTCAGCTGTGGCTCGGGCTTCTCCTTTCACTGCTGGTTTTTTAAAGCATGCCCAGCTCAACACAAGGACTTGCTGCAGCCTCAGGGCTGCATATCACACCTGGGCAGGAGGATGCTCAGGAAAACATGGGAAGGATGGCAGTTTGATGCCCATGGCAGACAGGGTCGGTTCCCTGGATGGGTGTGCAGACACCACTGCCCAGACACTCCCAGTTCAGGATCAGGACAGGGCTGATGTCTGGCACCTGCACAAGGGCAGCACCACCATGGCAAAGGCTGTGTTGTACCATGAGATCTGTTCTGCAGGGAGGAGGGTGCAGGCTGAGGATGAAGCAGGACAAGGAAGAGCCTCCCCTGCACTGAATCAGGTCAGAAAGCAGGTTATTACCCAGATTTAAAGCCATCCACAGGAGCCTTTCCTGCAGCTCCTGACATTGATTCACACATCACCTGGCTCCCTGAGCACTGAGGGGTGATGGGTGCCCCACTGCTGGGCTTTGCTCGTGTCCTTAAGCAGCCCAGCAAGTCTCAGCCTCATTCCTGATCCTCAGAAGTCACATCCTGTCCCATCGAGCCTTTCCTGTACAGGCATCCATCTCCTCCCACATTACATCCCAGCCAGGCATTTCCCACCCTGCTCAGCACTCCACCTCGTCAGCACCAGTGTCAAGGGCAAAGCGAGAGCAGGATGGAGGATCTGGACACAAAGGTGCTTACGTAGGCATTTACTCCATTGCCTCTCGCACACCATCCTGGCAATAGCTGCTGCTGGAAGCAGTCCAAGGAGATGAATTAGGGGGCTTGATCAAGACAGAGATGCACTGCCCACAAGGAGAAGGAGGAGGAGGATCACAGCTCCCAGAAACCAGGCTCTGGCAGAGAAGGGTTTGGGCTGGTTTGGCCCCAGACATCTCCTCCTGTCATGCCACAGCACAGCTGCTGCCTGCAGCTGGCCACTGCCACCAGGAGTGCTTCAGTGCCAGGATATATCCCAGACCCAAGCCAGAACCTGGAAACAGCTCCATGAACTCGTGCCCCGTGAAGCTGAACATCAGCCTCCGTATAAAAGGCAGCAGTGACTGCCCTTAGCAGAGCTGGTGGGACTTGCTGGTGGCAAAGTGCTACAGAAACCCACCCAGAGTCAGCTCTCAGAGAGGTAGCAGGGCTTGGTGATTTAGGAAGCTCTGCTCGGGTAGTATCTTTTGCAACAAATAGTTTCCCCCCACAAAAGTAATCAGGTAGCCAACCCTTTGCCACATCATTTCACGGCAGTCCAACTCCAAGCTCCCTTGAAAAGCAGCTCCACAGCCCCGGCTCGAACATATGCAAGCCAGGAGTTACAGCCTGCACCAGCCCCTGCGCGGGAACAGCAAACCCAAATGCCGAATCCCTGTGGGAACTTGGGCAGGTGCTGGCATGGGGCTCCTTCCCACATGCCAGTTCCTGGCTCCCGCTGGACTCACCTCTCCAAGCACACGTGAGCTGCTGCTCGCACTATCCTCCTTGTCCTGCTTTCCTCCTCTTCCTCCTTCTCGAGCCTCCCTGTGCTGACAGTCACTTCTTTCTGGTCTTGTGCCTTTCTTTTCTCTCCGTCTCCCTTGCTTAGTCTCTCACTCAGGAAATTAAAGATAATCCTCCCTTTTTTTGCAGCCAGATTCCCTCTTTAACATTCGCTGCGTGTGCTTGCACTGATTCAAGATGGGATTAGACTTTCTGTTGCTTTGATGTCAGTTGGGCTTTAAACTTAAGGCAGAGGGGGGAAAGAAAATTTCTGCTAACAGACCTCTTGGATTCCACCCATCCACTTGCATCCATCCTGGAAATGAAGGTCACGCACATTTACCTGCAGAAACTGAGCTCCCTTCCAGGACTGACGTGGGGGGAATAAACCAACCCGCAACTGCAGCACTGCACTCCCTGCCCTGGACCTTATTCTCTGGAAACACCCAAATTTCGCCCTGGCTCCATTATCATCCAGCTGCATGGAGGCTGAATGACTCCCATGAGGAGGGAGGTGTCATTAATCATCAGAAAACCACAATTTGTTGGCTGTCAGTGGATATTGCGACCTCCAGCTGCCGTGCAGCAGGGAGCGCGTGGGCCACCGGCATCGCTCCAGCGGCTCGGGGCTCAGGGCTGCCTGCTGGGAGTACCCCGAGCTGCTCATTTCTGAGTGGGAAGCAGGTGCTGCAGGGTGGCTATGCTGGAAATCCACATCCTGCTCCCTATGGAGTGACATTTGTGCAATGGCACAGTCCATAACTTTCCAGGGCATTTCCCTCTGCTTCCTTGGGCCTGAATTTCTCAGAGGATTTGGGGTTGTTCTCACTGCTGGTCCTTCCAACACCAGTCTGAAGCAGATGAAGAACATTTTTCTCATGTTGCCTGGAAACATCTTGCTTTGCTTCCAAGACACCACTGCTCAAATCCATGATGTCCAAAGCGATGTCCAAAGCAGCACAGTTCAGACCTGGAACAGGATCTCACACCAGAAAAGAGCTTTTCACAAGAGATTCTGCAGAGCCATGGCCAGGGCTGGGATGTAACAGGGAGTCTTATTCCTGCTTATCCAGGACAGCCTTTTCCCACAGTCTCCAGAGCCTCACAGGTGGTTTCTGCTGCCTGATGCTCTTTCTCCATTCCCACCAGAGCTTCCCTTCACAGGCAGCTGGGTCTCCTCTGGGTAGCAGGTAGATCTGGGGGCTGCATAACTGGAGATGTTTGGATGTCCCTGAAACCATCCCAGGACCATCTGCAGGTTGTTTAGAAGAGCAGCTCCAATGGATGAGCACAATGAATCTGTGACCAGAACCCACCTCACAGCCCTGAGTCCCTGGGGAGAAGCAGCCAGAGCAGAACTGGAGACACACTTAGGCAATCCTGGGGCTTGGGCAGCTGTAATCTCTGTCACCCACATCTCACCGCTGTGCTGCAGCCCCAACTGGCACTTCCATCACGTCGGGCTTCCTCCAGGATTGCCCAGGGACTCGGGACGTGCCTCTGCCAACAGCACAGTGTCTAATCCATTTTGCCTGGTGCACACTCACAGACTTGATGAATGTCTGCAATGAGCTCCATCCATCATCGGGGAGTAAAGGAGATTAACTCTGCAGCATGCCTGCCTTGCGTTGATCCCATTCTCCAGGCCTCCTGATTAATGGCAAGGCTGCCTTATCTGCCAGGCCAGGAAACATGAATATCCGGGTTGCCTGGGGATGAAGGGAAGCTGTGGGAGCTTGAGAGCAGACAGGGTGGTGCCGGCACAGCCACAGCACGCTCTGCCATCGGGGCTGTGCTGCTGCACCCCTGCACCCCACACTGCCAGCTCTGCTCTCCATTCCTATTGATCCCTCCATTCCCATGGCTCCCCCTCTTCCTTCCTCCTGTCCCTTCCCAGCCATGCTAACAGGGATGGCTGGAAGGAGAGCAGCAATTGGAGTGCTGATGCATCCATGCAGGAATGCAATGCTGAAAACCAAAGTCTGGGGCTCCATTTTCCCTCGATGGGTCAGCAGGGAAGATGTCATTCCCCATCCATAGAGGGAATTCAGTTGAACTCATTTGGAGGCCTGGAATAACCCAGGAGAATCCCCTCCTGGGCCTAGGGGCGAGGCTGCAGCTGACCAGCGCTGCAGAGAGTGGCCTCTCAGCCGAGCTTTTCCTGGGTGGACACGCGTGTAAAGTGGATGCAGGGAATTAGCAGTGCCATCTGGATGGGCTCCAGCTCCTGCCCCTGGCTCGCTGCTGATGCTTCATTAACAGCTCTCTCCTTTCAGCTCCGTCTCCTTGGCTTCTGCTGCGATCAGCTGGGCTGCAGTTTTGTTGTCTTGGGTTTTTTCCAAGTGGAAATTATTTCTCATTTCTTTTAACAATCAGGACACAGAGAAAGAGACAGGAGAGGAAGGAATTTCTAGGAGATGAAAGGGCAGGATTAAGGACATGGCTTTCACTTTGTTATCCCTCTAGTGTGGCTAAGAAATTCCTTTCAGAAGAAGGCTTTAATTAACTATGTTTTTCTGATGGGAATAAATCCTGGACCTAGAGATAGGTCTGGCTTCTTGGGTCTGCTGACAACCCCAGCTGCAACCTCAGCAGCCCAGATTCGTATACGCACACATGGTCTTATACAAAACTCAGCACATTTAAAATGGCTTTAGAAAGGCACTGACTGTCACCCAAGTCTGGAAAATAAGGAGCAGAGGAAAAAACCCCAGGCATCAGAAGGCCACTGTGCACAGTGCCAGTGGAAAGACGATCTGAGTGTGCTGGGCCACGGGGCTATGGTGGCTCAAGATGTGCTTTTGCACAGAGGAATAACCCAGGGCATGAGGCTGTACAAATACCTCCGTTGCCTTCTAGGCCAACAGCCCTTCTCACGCACCAGGAAAAAGCAGGGGGAGAGGAGAGAAAGACGCCCAGTAGCAAACTGGGACATTTAGAAAGCGTTGCAGTGATGTATCCACATCCTCCACTGCCACAAAACCCTCCAGGAACTGAGTAAATCAAAAATAACATTTGGGGCTGATTTTTATCCGGATGAACTCTCTCCAAATATTTTAAGGTAACCAGCAAAACAGCCAGCTTCTGCTTGTTTAACCCTTCTCCTGGAACCTGCACTGATTCTGAAAGAAAGCACCATTGGAGAAAGCATTTTTTCTGTGAGCTGGACCTGCAAAACTGGATGTGGTACCAGGTCTGTTCATCCCCAGCATCACCTTGAGCACCTCCCTGTGCCCTAACTCTGTCCTGACTCACTCAGCGTTTCTGCAGCTCAACTTTCTGTGTCGATCTGGACATGAAAGATGAAGAAAGCACACAGGTTTCCAGAGGAAACCTTGCCCCCAGTTTACACAACAACAGTAACTCCTGTCAGGGAAACATCACAGCAGGTCTCTCTGAGAATCACATTTACCTTTTTCTGAGCCACGTTAAACAGGGAGCTCACACTGAACCCACATCTTGCTCCTCTCCCGTCTTTCCAACTAATGAACTCCCAGCTGAAAACAAATGCTGGCTGCTGTTGCTGAAGCATCTGCCTCTGCTCTCAGTCTTCAACAGCCCAAGAGGCAAAGCGCTTGACCAATCATTGTTTTCGTAAGTGAGCATCATTTTACTTTTTCATTATCATTTTAAAAGGTTTCCACCTCTTCCACTGCTCTGAGCCACTGCCTCCAACCCCAGCAGATGCTGCCGTGCCCTGCATCGGTGCAGGGAACATATGGTTGGTTTTCCTGGGGGAAAGTGGAGAGGAAAGGAACATCTGGCTGCTCCAGTGACCCAGTTGCTGAGGTGTGCAGAGCTTTTCCTGGGGCCTGCAGGTCCGTGTCAGGAGGGTTTCCCATTCTGTGCTACTATTGCTAACAGCCCCCTCGACACAAGACTTCGGTCTCACTTGGGATTTAATTCCTTATTAATTTTACAAGTTTTGTGCTTTTTCACATCTTCTGCAAACTAAAAATTTCCTGTGACATGCTGCATCAAATGTTTTACTGGACTTTAGATAGATTCAATGCACCACAGCTCAAAAATCAACTATTACTGCTTTCATCTGCCCTGCCCTCCTCAGAACCAGGCAGCAGGATTGCAGTGTCTGGTTATAAAACACCACTTTTTTTTATTAGCTCTGTCATAAATCCTTACACTTGGATTTGCAATTTCATGTGACAGCTCTTTCCAGACACCGAATGGAGTTTATCTCATTTCCCTGACTTGATTTTCCCTTCTGCTTCATCTTGGATCTGTAGTTTCCATTTCCAATCTTAACAGCATCCTAATTCTCACTGGAAAGAAGGATGGCATAGCACTCATTTTGGGTTGGGCAGACACCTACTCTTGGTCATCAACCGCCCACATCAATCCTCGTGCTCTGCCTCCTCTTGAGCTCCATGAACGGTTTTCCACAAGCCACAGATCTGAGCCAAAACTTTTTCCCCCCCCAGTTCACACTCATGAGGAATTCAGATTACAGCTGCCGCCTCCTTGTGCTAATGCCTGTTCTTGTAAAAGGGAATCAGTGACTAACAACAAATACAAACCCTGAGGCAGGATTTGTCTCCCTAAGGGCTTCTGGTGTTCCTGTCCAACGTCAAGATGTGCTGGCAGCTTCTTATCTCCGACAAGGGGATCTGCCCATTTTACCAAGCACACATCCCCATCCCTGACCTCAGCACACTGGGTGACCCAGCCCTGGAGCCCGCCAGCCTCTTGCAGGGCAAGTCCTGCTTAGCCCCTTGTTATTTTTGGCTGTGCCTTTGTCTCTGGGATCCTCTAACCTTTAGCAATGAAAACAAAACCACAGAAGGTGCTGCCCTGGCCTTTGGCTCACTGAGAGCAGTGGGATGGGCAGAGGCTGAGGGCTAAAACCTCAAATTAGCAGCGTGGGACTGGAACGAGCCAGGCAGCTCGGACCTGTCATTTCCAGGGCAGAAACCTGCAGGGAGGAGGTCATCATCTGGTTTCAGATAAATGCCCACTTTGTGCTAATTAATTAGAAATCCAGCACAGATAATAGGAGAGTTTAGACGACCATTTAGCTGAAGTATTCCTGTAAAGCCATGTGTGGCTATGGAGCAGCTGAGAAAGGGAATTCACCTGCTGCTTTCATTAGAGATGCTCATGTCTAAGAGAAAGCAGAGCTTGGGAGTTGGGTAATCAGGAGTTTGCTCATGGCTCAGGCTCCTTGTTCATTAATACCAGCTCAGGGCAGAACTGGATCACACAGTAGCACTGACCTGAATCAAGTCAGGCACCAACACAACATCAGCTTCTTTCCAACCAGCCAGACCATACATACAGCTGTGCACATCTGGATCCACGACAGCAGCACCTGAGTCACCACCAAGCTGCCTTCACAAACCTACTCCTCCAAACATTTGAGTTTTCTGTGTTTAGGTTTTTTTTAATCAGATCATCACATTCAGTAGACATTCCTCTGTGAAGATACAGAAGTTGTGCTGAGATAGACATTGCAGGAAGATGGATAAGATGCTGCCTAAGCCAGGGCTGTTGTAGAGGGGATTGCTGTCAATTTTTGACCTCAAGATCAGCATGTGGCTTTAGGGAAATTATTTAAATTTGCTATCACTTCTCATCCACAAGGAAGGAAAACATTATGTGGTAAAGACCCACGTTCCAGAATCAAGGGAGGTAAAATGGAACAGCAGTTGCAAGCTACTTTACCAGTCTTGCTGTAAAGAAGGGAGACTGATATGCAGCTGTCGGATAAAGACAGCACTCAGCCAGTGTGGAGAGTTGACGCACCATGTCTAACACATCCTGAGTGAGATCATCCCTATTCCTAAGGCCACTACAAGGACAAAACTTCACCCATTAGGCTATTTGATCAATATAATCACAAAGACCTAAGCAATAAAATTGCAGAGGCCCATTCTGTACACCTGGAGCCGTGAGTGAGGAGTGCAGTGAGTTCACAGGGAGGATTTGCAACTTGGCTCTTAGTGAAGGCTCCCCTCTCCAGAGTGCAAATCAGAGCAGCGGCCAGGTGCTAAATAAATATTTAGCAAATGAGAAAGTCTCCATTTAATGAGAAATTATTTGGTGAAACCAGCTGGGGAATTGGTTTCAGTAGCACCGTAACAGAAGCCGGCGCTGCTTTCTGCCCTGCAGGATGCTGGGGTTCCACTTGCGTTGCGTAAGTCAGGATCTCCAGCTGGGACAGGCACAGGAAATATAACTCATTACAGAAATGCAAGAGCCTTTCAGGGTTAAACCACTGTTAGACCAGCCAGATCCATTCCCTGGTTGCAGAATTTGCCTAGCAGCAGCTTTAGATGATTACTATCTTTCTTCATAAGAGAGACGTTGCAGACAGGATGGTCTAAGCGTAGTGGTGATGCCAAGTTTGTAGGAAGAAGTAATTTTTCTTTCTTTTATGTTCAAGGGCTGAGCTCCATTTCTTCACTTTTATCTACATCATTAGGCTGTCAAGATGGCAGTTCCCTGCCTAAATGTTAATTGCTATATCTCTCTTTTAAGAGGTGTTTTCAAGGGGTTAGTGCCTCAATCTTCCTTGTAATTACATGCAGTGGTTAGTACAACTCATCGGCTATATCCCAAGGTCCCTTGAGAGCTCATCCCTGCTGCAGTTTCCAGTAGATGAACACTCACAGGACCCGTCCTTCAGAGAGCTGCTGTCTTCAAGTGTTCAGCCAGATAATGAGCCGATTACTGTGCCTGCTCCTGCTGCCAACGGCGAGCTCTGTGCACAGACAGGCTGTTCATCACCAGTTGCTGCAGTTAATATTCCTCCCTTCTCTCTATCCCTTAAACTCAGAAAAGCTCTGCACAACCAGTCCCTCCCCAGGTCAAGAACTTCCACAGATTATTGACAGAGCAAAAAAGGGGGAAAGCTAACCTTGTCAAAGCCTGAATATAAAAGCCCAGCAATAAAACAGTGAGACAGCCGTGGTGCTGAGGCAAATCTCAGATGCTGAGCATGGCTTTGTCATGTCAGCTGTGACACGTGTGCATCAGGGACAGAGCTGCTGAGGGGTTTTATGCCTCTACAGCTGAGAAGAAGGAATTACAGCTTCCTCATGTGTGAGGCGTTTCTAAGTGAACAGCAATAGTTGAGATTGCAAATTAAAAATAAAGTTGTGCTTTGGAACAACTGCTACATTTAAATGTCAGATTCTTTCTTTGAAAGCTATAACATAGCTCGTTCCTCTCCAGGGAAAGTGAGTAGGAGCTTGTCTATGCAGGGAAAATGTTTGGAATAGCAACTGCCTACCAGTTTCCCACGCAAACACTCATAATCCACACTTCAAGCCTGGATAAAGCTAAATTACCTGAAGGCACTCTCTGCAGAGGACAGAACCCTGTTCACAACACTTCATCACCCGCACACAAACTACTGCTTGCAGCAGTAACCCCAGACAGATGAACACTTTCACCCAAGATGTGAGGGAGTTTTAAAGAAAATATTAAGTGAGAAACACCACTTTTTCACAAGTTGTACATGCCCAAAACTTAGATACCACTGATACCTGCCATGGAAAAAACCTCATGGGCAAATCACTGACTGAGGCAGCTCCAGAGACTCAACAGAAACCTTACAGAGGAGCAGACAAATTGGCCTCAGCCTGTCCCTAGTTTCTAAAAGCTGCAACACTAGGCCAAAATGTGCTCCAGGTTTCTGTCTGCTGCTGGTCCACTAGAGGACAAGCTAATAATGATGAACTCCTTTGAAACACAGAAATGGCCCATAATGAAAATGCTGCTGCCAAATCTGGCTGACAGTCCATGCTGGGATTGCTGCTCTGTGTGTGCTGGGCCTCCCTTTTACTGGTACAGATTGATTCCTACAGACTTATGAAGCTCCAAAAAATGCCTCCTACAGCTGATGCCAGCCTTTGCAACTACAGAGAGAAAGAGACAGAAGCAAGGGAGATTTCCAGACAGACATATGTAGTTTTTATAAAGAAAACCAAATCCCCTACACTGTGCTCTGACACAGAGAAAACCCTGCCTGCTGCTGCTGGATTTCTCACAGGCTTCTGACATGATATCATGTTTTTTCAGTACAGGAAGTGCTCTGAGGTACAGAACGATGTTTGCCTTGGTAACATGTGATTTTTCAAATCATAATGGAGGAACCCATCTCACGTATAAACAGTGGCCAGGAGCACAACAAAAACATCAGCTCAAAGTCACAGAAAAGAACAGGCTACTGCTCTGGCAAGGCAAAAAAAAAAGAGTAAAACAGCTTCTCAAAACCCAAGGGAGTCCTTTCGTAGTATTTTTAAGGCAAACAGAAGATTAATAAAATCTGAGCTAGCAATAGAGCTAATTTCTGGAGATAGAAAGCAAATGAGCTGTGGCAAGAAGCAGAACAGCAAAAAACAGCAGAGAATTAATTGCAGGTGAAGTGTCTCAGGTTAGAATTGAAGTTAGAGGTGTCAGAGGGCCAAAGCAATAGTTTTCAGTGGGTAATTTTCTTCCTTAACATCCCTCAGCCCCACCGGGGCTGTGCCTATGACTCGGGGATGAAAAGTGCATGTGTCTGTAAAGAAAGAAAAACACACACTGAAAGCAGATCAGAGTTACTTAAAAGGCAAACATCTGATAGTCCTCCTGACGCCGGCGAGGGCAGGCTGGCTGTGACCGGGAGGGCGCAGATCCAGCCATCCCCTCGGGGTGTGATGTGAAGGGGCACTGCCCAGCCGCCGTGGCGGCTTCGCTCCGTTCCCTCCCACCGGCGGCGGCGAGGGATGCTCGCCCCCGGCGTGTCTGCCCGAGTCAGCTGCTCTTGATGTCAGAACCTGCTCCGAGCTCAGCGGGGCGGCAGCGGAACGGAGCGCAGCCGGGGCTCAGCCGCTGCTCGCCGGCTGTGGGAGGGCTCCTTCCTCCCGCATCCCGCCGGGAAAGGGCGGGTGCCCGGGCCATCCCATCCCACCTCGGAGCCGCCGAGGGAACTTGCCCAACTTTCTCCGCGCCTGGTCCCGGCACTCGCTGCCATGGCCCCCGGCAACTCTTCCCGCAACTTCTCGGCGCCAGAGGCTCGGAACGGCTCAGGTGAGCGGGGCTGCGCGGGCCGGGTCTTAGGGTGGCTGGGGGGGGCTNGGGGGTGCCGGACCCCGCCGGGCACCGCGCAGCGCTCAAACAGAGCCGGGCCCCGCCGCGGGCCACGGCGGCTCGGAGCCAGCTGCTACCTGTTGGCTGCCAGGCAGCAGAACTCCAGCAGTCCGCAGGTCCTGGATGCTGGGAAGGAAGGAAGGGAGGAACCAGCCCGGCTACAGAGGGAGGGAAGCACAGAGACGATGAGACAGCGCTGGAGAGGGATGCAGAGATCCTCGCCAGTCTCCCGTTTTCTCCACACTAACCTGTTTTCAAATCAATAGTTTAGGGTCAGGCAGGCCAGTTCTCAATGGCACAAGTTGGTGAAACTCTTCAACAGAAGGTGGTTTATACTTGGTCTTTGACTCTCTTGGCACCAGCACAGTCCTTTAGAAACCAAATGTGTGCCTTAGCTACTTCCTTCTGAAACGCAGTGAAGATGAAGTCTTTTATGTATCAGGGTATGGCTTGGAATGACAACCACCTTAGAGAAAAAAAATTAGCCCAGCCCTCATTCAGTTCACATAGTGCAGCCACTTTGGGGCTTTAAGAGAAACTATCAGGGCAGACACAGACCTACAAGCAAGGACAAATCAATGCCTGAAGTAGCTGCTTCAATACAAAATATATTCACTTGGATATGCGCAAAAGCAGCACTGAAAATTCAGATTCAATGAAGTCTCAAGATGAAAGAGACACTACAAAAGAGAGACCTTTTGAGTACTTGATAGATGTGCTCTTCTGACACCAGCCTATAAAACACACATGAACTAGAGCTTCAAATTAGTGCAGATGATAATTCTTGAAAGCCCTGCTTGTACGGACACCATCAGCAGGACAGATGCCACAGCACTGCACAGACCACCTCTCACACAAAGCCTTTGGGCGGGCACACATCCTAGTTTGAGGCCAGCTGAGCTCATCCCAAATGTTACGGGATCACCATGAGCACTGTATCGATTATACAGCAGGAAAAGGACATTTTGTCCCAACTTCCAGCTAACTACGTGGCATTTGTGTTTCACTCAAACAATCCTTTCCCACCACACTCATAAAGTTTGCGGTTACAAGAATGGAGATCAGAACTCATAACAGCTACATGCAGAACAGCACGACCAGAGTCATCATCTTCCAGTTTCTAGTCCTCCATCTTCCAGCATTAAGGAGGCGTGAGATCTGTTTGGATGCTCAAGGGTTGCACAGGTTAGATGCTCAAGAGCGTCAGGTTTCAACAGGGTGCTGACGGCTGTAGGTTTTCTACTAAAAATCCTAACGGGACATTTCCTTGCATTAATGAGTTACCAGGACAAACAGGGACCACTTAAACCTCCACAAATGTTTGGACAAGACTGTCTTATCAGCCTAACTTCCACCTTCAGACCCCTGCCAGTTCTCCTGTGCCTCACTGGCTGCTTTCTGACACCTGCAGAGAGGCTTCCTAACAAAGTGGCACAGCAACCGCTTTACTGTGTTCTGGCATTGGCCTTGGACTTGTTCATGCCTAAGCTGGCTGCTTCCTAATACCAGAAGGACTGAGCCAGTGGCAGCTCATCATGGCCCACTTCTAAGAGCACTGAAATATGGCACACACATTTCCAGCCACAGGCCAGCAGTGTAGCCCCAGGTATCTTGCCAATTCCGTCAAACTTCTCTGTCACACCAAAGTAAATGTGGAGAAGTTTGTACTCAGGAATTCGAGAGGTCAAAGTCAGCAAATACCACTTCAGCAAACAGACACCGCTTTGGCAAAGACTACACCTGTAAGTATCTGTTATTTCACTTAATCTCATTTTCAAGATTTCCCTAGGTTCTGTTGGAGGAGGCTTCCCGACTTCTGCTGCTAAGGAGATGGAATAGTTCAGTGACTGAAAGCATTTCCAATTAACAGCACATTGAATCATCTGCAATTCAATGAAAGGCAGCCTAGGCTGAGGGGCTGTCACGCACAGTCCTTGTAACAGCCACATAAATAACTCACACAAAATCTTTTCCTAGAAAAAAACCCTGCCAGGTCCCATAGGAGAGGAGTAATGAGATGAAATGAGATTTGCCTCAGCTAAGAAGGGCTATTTTAGACTCTAGCACACAGGAACCCTGCAGAACAGAGAGCACTACTATCACTTGGACACCACCTCCCGTGCCCAAGAGCTTGCGGCTTCAAAATGTGATTTTACACCCAGGTGAACGACAAGGCCAATGTGAATTTGGTTATGTTTGGGCCTCCCACCCCAAAGAGCAACAGTCACGCATTGGCATGGATAAGCTAAGGGTTATTAGGCAAGAATTTTGCCTTGGAGATCCACCAACATCCAGAACTCAAAGTCAACAGTTCTAACCTGTTTTTCTCCTAGGACAATCCCTGTTGGAGGGCCCTTCTGAAACACACTCCCAATCCCTGTCTGGCCACACACTTGGATTTCTTTGTAGAAAAGAAACTAGAGAAAGGGAGAGAGGTAGGGAGGGAAGACAGAAAGGACGACATTCTCTAGCGTAACCTTAACAAGAGAACAGGGGTACAGCCAGGGTACAGTCCCAGATCTCACAATACAGATAAGCATGAGCTGTCTGCCTGCATGGTCAGTGAACTCTGTGTCTCATACCATACAACAGATAAACTACCCAAGAGATGAAATGAAGCTTTCTGACAGCAGCTTGAGCATTGACTTTATCCAGATTTTGGATAAAGTAAAGAAAGGCTTTACTTCTCCAGTGTGTGAAACACAAGCTGCCTCACCCACTCCCCTCAAAACCAGCTAAAAACGCTTCACTCCATGCAATAAAAGTTACTCTCAACTCTGTCAGGTGCTGGTGAACGCAGAGACACCAGCCAGAGGTTAGTCCTTCAAAAAAAGGGCTGGGCAGTTGCAGAGCAGGACAGAAGCACATCAGGAGAGCTGAGGAAAGATGCCTACACATAGCCAGGTTTGGGTGGCACGCTGCCTGTACTGAGGCAGAGAAGGAAGTGCCACATCCCCAGGTAAGCCTCTCCAAGTGCTGCAAAGGGTATTAAAAATCATTCCAAACTATGTCTTTGATGGGGATGGGTCCATCTGCAGGACAGGACAAGCACACACAGTTGTAAAGAGGTTATCTCTGGGTTGCACTCTGCTTTGTTCTGTTTTGGCAGTAGCAGAGAAGCCAGCACCACACACCAACGTGATCATGCCCAGTCTCTTCAGCATCATCTGCTTCTTGGGCATTGTGGGGAATCTCATTGTGATCTACACTATTGTCAAGAAGAAGAAGCTGAGATGCAAACAGACCGTGCCTGATATTTTCATCTTCAACCTCTCCATCGTGGACCTCCTCTTCCTCTTGGGCATGCCCTTCCTCATCCACCAGCTCTTAGGCAACGGCTCATGGTACTTTGGAGCTCCCCTGTGCACCATCATCACCGCCCTGGACACAAACAGCCAGATCACCAGCACCAACATCCTCACAGTGATGACACTGGACCGTTACCTGGCTACCGTCTACCCCCTCAAATCCACCTACATTCGGACACCATGTGTTGCAGCTCTCATCATCTGCCTGGTGTGGCTCCTGTCCTTCCTGACCATCATTCCCGTGTGGATGTATGCAGGCCTCATGCCCCTGGAGGATGGGACTGTGCGCTGTGCTCTCCTGCTCCCCAACCCAGAGACCGACATCTACTGGTTCACCCTCTACCAGTTCATGCTGGCCTTTGCTGTGCCCTTGGTCATCATCTGCGTGGTCTATTTTAAGATCCTCCAGCACATGGCAACTACCGTGGTCCCGCTGCCCCAGAGGAGTCTCCGGGTGCGTACGAAGAAGGTCACCCGCATGGCAGTCGCCATCTGTTCCGCCTTCTTTATTTGCTGGGCTCCCTTCTACATCCTCCAGCTGGTTCACCTGGGCATCGACACCCCATCCATGGCCTTCTTTTATGCCTACAACTTTGCCATTAGCTTGGGCTATGCTAACAGCTGCCTTAACCCCTTCCTCTACATTGCCCTCAGCGAGACCTTCAAGCGCCAGTTCTTGGTGGCCATTCTCCCTGCCAAAGAGCCCTGTCGCAACAGCAGCTCTGCTAACAACAACAGCATGACAGAGGCCAGTGTGTGCCTGAAGCTGGTGCCAGAATCCACCCAGCAGACTCAGTTTCTGGAGGACTTTTCCCCACGCTCACTGCCAGTGCCTGTAGCTGTTCACTAGGGCACTCTGAACGGAGGGCAGCAGAAAGCCTTTGGATCTGTGAGTTGATGGAGGAGCACCAGCTGCAGGCAGGTCTTGGAGAAGCCTATGGACTACAAACTTCCACCTCCAAAAGTTCAGGTGCCTCTCTTCCATTGCTCTGCTCCCGCACTGCTCCCAGCCTATGAGATGCTGTGTGCTGCTGCTTTTCATCCTGCACAGAAGGATTCTGCCATGACTGGGCCCCCAAAGAGGATGAATGGAAAAGAGAGAAAGGACAAAAAGAGGATTTCCAGAGGGAATATTCACCCTGGAAGAATAAAACCTCTATCAACACTGCCCAACGATTCCTCACCTCTTGGCTCGACCAGGATTCCTAAGCAGCTTGTCAACATAGAGCTTCTTCATTCAAAACTTGAACCTTTGAACCACACTACCATTTTTTTTTTAATAAGTAATCCGCAGTAATGCTGGCTGTCTTGATGTCCTAGAAGCACACAGCAGAGAGATCCCGGGGACAGAAGTCTCACCCGGCCCTGTTGCTGGGCCTTTCAGTCTGGCCCTGTCTGCCTCCAGTGGGCTGTGTTGTTTGGCAACCAAAACATTTCAAGAACTGGCTCATTTTAATGCTAATCGTAAATATTTCAAGCAAAATCAGACACATAATAATCACACTGCTTCAAGGGACTGCAAAGAATTCTCAAAACTACTGCTGCTAACACCAGCTTTGTGGCTTTTCCTGCCAATGAGTAGATTTTCACAATGCTAGTTCCTCATGCTGCTCTTGTGCCTCGCAGTCTGCATGGCCATTGGGGAACCCCTGGCAGAGGGTTTTAAACAGGACTAAAAATCACAATGTGCAGAGATCTGTGGAGCGAGAAGCTGTGAAAAAGCAGCTCAGGGGAAGCAGAGTTGCTTATGCAGCTTCCTCAAAAATAACAAATGCTTTACACAAATTTAAAAGAGGGAAAATTAAATGTCTGTGTGTTATATATGCGGCTTTAACAGTCAGAGGTTAGGAAATAACTCTGCTCATTATAAAGTAGAGAAAAGACAGCAGAGATCAGCTCAAAGCGGGGATTACACCGACAGCCTGTGCCGGGCTCCGCGGGGACTGTGCAAGCATTGTTCAATGCTTTGTCAGACACGGAGAGACTGGTTACTGTAGATGGATTTAATTTAAAGAATTAAAAACATCAAACAGTCCAAAGGAATTTGTTATACCATGCTTATGATTTCATGCCACCAGCCACCCACGATATGCCCAGAACAGAATTTCACCATTACTCAGCTCCAAAGCAAAACTGTGTCACCTGCACAGGATGTCCTAAGCCACACACACACGCAGGTGCACCTACTGCACCCACATCACACTTGTAAGCGTATTTAAGCACAGCCAATACTACAACCTACACCCTGTAGAGAGCACGCAGCCATTCGCTCACCTCTGGTGATCAAAGCAGTCAGGTGTGCAACAACAGCACCTTTGACACCATCAGATGCAGCACGTTGCTTTCTGAGTCATTGAACAAACTTCAGGACAGAGTCTCTGTATTTTCTTCCAGGCTCTGTCAAAACCAGCACGTCCACACCGAAACGGAGGGTATCTCATGGATTTTCTTGTTTGTCTCCCTGGCCAACAAAGCTGCACACCTGCAGAACTTTCAAGCTTTATGGCTCGAAAATATTTGCCCCGTTTTAACCGCCAGGAATTTTCACCTGCTGTTTTTCATGGAGCTGCTTTGCTCTTTGGTCAGTACTCTCCCTGAAGGGCTTGGATAGAGCAAAGGTCGAGGAGGATGTGTGCTGTGCCAGCCAGACTTGCCCTCGGGACAAGGGAAGCTATTGTGTTTCCTTTCTCCCATAAGGCAGGGAAGGGAAGAACTGGCACACTTTTCTGGGAAAGGAGGTGGTAATGACTGGGTGGGTGTTTCTTCCTCTAGTGCCAGCCATAAGGAAAGTATGAGAAGTGAAAACAGGCTGAGTTATCAGGGCTCTCTCTGAGAGCAGTACGTTGAAGATATTATCTTGCTTACACAGTAAAGGTGTTTATGGTTGAATGAGTCTGTTCCCATCTGAAGTGAGTCGATCTGGCCCGGTGTGGCCAAGCCATGTGCTAAAGACCACAGGGGCAAGTGGGCTAACCAAGAAGGGGGCAGCACTCCAGAGGGGTTTTGTGGGGCAGACCTTTCCCAGATCTCATCACACTGAAGTCAACACACCCATCCAACACCGACCACAACATGGGCCCCTTCCCAGCTTGAAGTCCTGTAGATCTCATCTGTGTGAGGTGGAAAGCCATACTGGAGAGACTGGTCCCAACACCAGGGACAAGGTTTCCCATTTAGCCAGTGTCCCAGTAGAGGCATGTGCCCCTTCCCACCGCCCTACAAAAGCTCATGGTTTCCATTCCCTCACATTCCTCCTGCCTGTCCTGAAGGGGCTTCCTTGTTCAAATGTTTAAATACTGACTGTGGGATCCTTCCTTTTCCAGGTACATCCACAAAAGTGTGACAAATACTCCTTGGGAAGACAAGGATGTGGACACCTGTGTATGTATTGAGAGGCTGGGAAGAGAGGCACAGACAGGAAGCAAACCAGCAAAGAGCACAGCCAACATATAACTTTTGTCAGCTTCCCAAAATCACCCCAAAACACAGGGCAAGATGAACAAAAGCCTCTCCTTAGGAGCAATCCTATTGATCAAATGCCTTCAGAGGTGTCACCCTACCTAGAGGATAAGGCAAGGCCTTCCAGGAGCTAAACAGTCTCTGTGCACCTTGGTGTGACCTACTCCAAACATGCTATTCCTTTTCCAACTTTTTCAGAGCTGGTTTTGTTCAGTCAGTGAGTCCGTCGACATTCTGGTTTGCGTTCAGCTTTACCGCTTTGTCTCTCTGCTCTTTGTATTTATTGTGTGATCTCCAGTCTCAGTGCCTTGGTTACCAACGGCAGAGCCTAAATAAAGGGAACTGCAAAGTAGGGACGGGCACAGCTACTCGTGCAGGGATGGGGAGCCCAGAGTGCTGGGAGGGCTGCCCGAGAGGTGACGTGAGAAGGGCACAGAGATACGACAGCTCATTTCCCGGCAGCCTTGCTTCCCATACACAGCCCATTTTCTATCTTGTTTGAGAGAAATCAAAGGGAAATCCAGCTGAAAAACCAGGGGAAAAACACCCCCAAAACCAAAGGGTGATAGAAAAACTATTCAATCTGTTTTTTCAGATCAACAGCCCACTATGCTCGAGGAGACAAATTTCCTCTGCTCATTTTGCCAGCACTTATCTTGTGTGTTTGTGAGCTGCCTTGTCAGACAGCAGGTGACAGATGGGTTCACTCTCCAGTCCCTCCTCTTCCCCTCATTGTCCTCAGAGGTGCGAGTGAAGCCACATGTCACAGCTCTGCTCTTGATAAACTCCCACAAAAGGGCAGATGGTCCAGTTACTTTTACTCCTACTTTCCCTGCTAGTGACAAAGCCATCCTTGGCTGGTCGTGGCAGGATTCAGTTCCCGGCTCACCCTTCTCAGTTGCCTCTATTCCACTCTCCACCTCCCGGTGTCCCCACAGGTAGCAAAATAAACTCCTGCCTTCCCCCAGTCACAGCTCTGCCAAGCCACCCCTGGAGCTGAGGTCCCTGGAGCCCAGGTGGTGACATCTGTCCCTGGATACCCTTCTCCACGTGAAGTCTCTGCACAGCTAAACCTGCCCAGGAGAAAACTTCAGCCGTGATGGAGCACATGGATGGAGGCTGCAGGGTGGGGAGGAGGGAAAGGTGGGGTGATTCACTGGCCCCTGGGACACAGCCAGAACCTGACTAATCCTGTTTCCTCAATCCTCCTGGGCTGCTAATTGAACACATTTCATTCAGCAGACTCACGGGTGGGAGAGGAGCCACGTGGCAGGAACGGATACGTTCCCAGCCCACTCGCTTCTCCTAAATCCTCCTGCCAGATGCAGGGACCACACAGCAATGCCCTTCCCTGCTCACCTCCCGTTAGCAAAGCAGCACAGCCAAACCCCCACAGCAGCCTTTCCACTGGCTCCATCCCTGCTGGGGGGCTGGGGAGGGGCAGCAAAAAGGAAACATACCCACAGGAGAGAAGTAAAGGGGGAAGGATGTCTTCTCTACAGCCCCCATCTCCCACTGAAGGGCTCCTCCTGCAAGCGAGAGCCCTCCAGTCTCCAGAATCTTTACAGGGCAGCATGTGAACAGGGAACTCGCTGCACCACTGGAGGGAAAACCTTTGCTAAGGTTTTCCTGCACAATTGCATAAGGGCATGGGAGAGGATACCAGCTCTGGGAGCCTTTGTCCCTATCCATATCCCCTTTGGGAAACAGCTCCTATGAGCATATAGGACACAATAATCGTTCCTCTCACATCTTTCTACCAGTAGGGCTGCCTTGGCTATGGAACGCACCTCTCCCAGTCTGGCTCAGGGAGGGCAGCAGCACTGGTTTCTCCTGAAGGGTAGAGCTGACCTTCAACCATTGCAAAGCTACTCTTGAAAAGTGGCTTCAGCATGAGATGTGATGGTGCACAGAGTGGTGCTTCCAGAGGCACTTCTGGACGTGCTGAGGACAAGCATATCAGAAAAGCCACCAGGGTGTCACCTCAGTACCTTCCACCATCTCTAAACACTGCTGGAGTCAGGTCCACACTCCCTGGGGTCCAGCCTTTTCAGGAAGCCCTCCCTCCTCTGCTCATTCAAAGCCAAGTCACTGCATCAGCCTCGCCCTCCCCACACACAGCAGCTGAACAGCACAAGCACCACTGAAGGCTCAAGGCCTCATCCTGCAGGTTCACACAGGATTAGACCTTTGGAAGTGAGAGCCAGGTTCTGCCCATCACACCAGGGTGAGTTGACACCACAGCAGTGAGGGGGTTTTTAGCACACCGGGGAGCAGACCCTACCCCAGGTACCAACTGCATCATCATCCAGCACTGCATGGCAATAGGGTCTGCAGGGTCTGGATCCACAGAAGTGCATTTGGGGCAATGATTTTTCTGAGCTTCAGTTAAACCAAAACCTGTGTCACTGTTTAAGCTTGAAACCTTATTTCTTCCACTTAAAACCAAGTTAACAGATGAGTCAGCCCTTCCCTCCAACCTGTGTTCCTGTGTCCCCTGCAGGTTTCCCCTCACCGAGTAGGCAGCCTGAGAGCCTGTAACATCATTTTAATTATTCTGCTGTTTAGTTACTATTCAGTTGCCTTTGCTAAGTCTGAAGGAGCTCTTATGATTATCTTCCTACACATGCTGCTGTAAGCACAGCAGCCTGGAAACACCGGGTTGCCATTCCCTGCTCCTCCAGACACTTCAGGGGAGAGAGCAGAGCTCTCCTTAGGCAGCCACAGCAAGGAAGGCTCCTGCCTCATCCACAAGCAAGACTTCTCACACCCACATCTCACTTCAGGCTCCAATCCTCTACCCCTTCTCCCATGGGGCTTGAACACAGAAAGTCAAATTCTAACATTTTCACGCACATTTGGCACAAAGAACAGGGATAAGCAGAGGGATGGAAACAGTGGGTGAAGTTACCACTGATGAGAGTTTCTAAAAGTTCTTATTGACTTTCTCCCTTAGGAACTTTGCTCCTGGAGGTGCAACTTCTCCAGCAGCCAGGTCCCCCCCACCATGAAATTGAAAGAGATTGTGAACAGAGCAGACTGTTCACATCAGGGGTCCCTGCCTCCTTCCTGTCTGCTCACGAATTAAGACTTCAGATTTCAACTCGCACGAAACATTCTGGGGACTTAACTCCCTCCCACTTTTTTTTTTTCTTAAAGGTCAACTCATTACAACCATCTAGATTCCAACTAGGATTTCAGCTCCGACATTCAAGTGCTCTGGACTTGTACGTTTGTCATGTTATCAACACAGAAACTATTTGAGAAGAAAAAGAAAAGAGTAAAACTTCACCTCTCAGAGTGAGAGCAAGTCCTTTGCTTTCATTCAGATACAGACATTTTTCCTCAGCCAACTGCTGCCATTGAAGAAAGCACATGAACCTTTGCCCCCAGGCTGTGCCAGCCACAGCCCCCAGTCAGTACTGGGGGGCTCAGGGCTAAGAACAAACACTGGCAGCTCAATGAGAAGGGGCTCATTTGCTGTAATTAATATTCAGCCTTTCTGCAGCATGGGAAACATCGATTGTTCCGTGAGAAATAAATCATGTGTCTTTCTTGGGAGGATTTTAATGAAACCTCCCCCCTCTTTTCCTGACAGTCTCGGGCTCAGGGTGAAAGGGAAAAAAGAAAAACAACATTCCAGCATCTCCCCATCAACCCTGAATCGTGTAGTGGCCCAATCAGGCTAATTAAGATGTCTCCTGTGTGCTGAGGGAGGCTTTACCCAGCAAATCCAGCCCCACTGTTCATTATATTGCCACAGCACAGCTAATTACTCCTGGCTTTAGTGGGAAGAAGAGCAGACCAGCTTTGTGTGCAGTTGGGAAAAGGGCTGTGCTGAGTACAGTCAGGTTCTGCCTTTCCCTTGGTCCTACCACCAGACCTCCTGGTGCTCTGCAGGCTACAGGATGGAAGAAGAGGCTGAGCTGGGTAGGTATTTCTCAGAAGAAGAACATCATAAAGTGCTAAACATGCTGGAGACCCCTTCATTCTATCTTCAAACTCACACTCACACCTACAACAACAGTTAACCTGGGAAGCTGCCCTGAACATGTCCTGGGACCAAACCATCCCTCCCAAGGGTGTGGGTACCTGTTCTAAAATGGGACAGCACCCCACATGTGCATCCAGGAGGCAGTGGCAGCACCGCCCAGTCCATGATGGCACAAGGAAAAGGGCCAGGGGCACTGGCAGCCTCAGACCCCTTTGACCCCTTCGGCCACAGGAGGAAATCCAGAGCTTCCTCTCTTCCTCACCACTGCTTTCTCTGAAATTAATGGCATGGGATTAGAGAAAAGCCAAGCAAAACAAGGTCTGACTCATGCCAAAAGCTTCTTATGGCTGCCTAAGAGTGGAGTTTGACATCTCAGGGCTCTGATTTCACCACCAAAATGAGCTGCTAAGAAGGAAAGCTGACATGTTACTGTCCTCTAGCTCCTGAGTCTAAAAGTTTCGGATGTTTTACAAGTATTTATGACCCAAACCTCAGGTTAAGGCTGGAGACAGGAGAGTAATGAGGATCATTTTATCCTTGGGAAGTGTAGGCTGTTGTCTCAGATCAAATCTACAGTACTGCTGAGAAAAGCAACTATTATCTTGACCGTCATTTAGTAGAGGAAAAGAAACCAGGAGAGAGCAGTAGGTGGCTCAAGAAAAGACAAAGCCACCAGTGACAGACGAAAGCTGTTGAGGAGCTGCAGCACCAGGGACCAGGCAGAGCAGCTGAGCCTTGATGTGTTAAAGACAGCACATAACCTCCATTCATCTAACCTCCCCAAATCACCTCATGGTAGTAATTCTTTAAAGTACGCTTATTTCAAAAGCTGCAAGGATCTCAGATACATCCCATGGGCTGGGGGAGATGGCCCAGCAGTGAGTGAGTGAGTGTTGCTTCAGATGAGTACAAGACAGGGTGACACAAAGCTGATGTGCAGAACTGCTCACAGAAAACAGATTCCAGCAGCCAGTGAGGAGCTGGGATACCTAGATCTGCTAGCTGTGTTTTCCAGGAGTGTTTAATCCCTTCTTTAAAGAGGAATGGGATAACTTCTGAGGATATCAAGTTTTAAGCAAATTCCACAGTTCCTTTAGGCTGCTCCTTCCTCACCTTGATGATGAGCTAGAAGAGGGCAGTGTTACCCAAACTGGGTTTGTCTTGTAAACCCTGCACAGGAGGAATCTGGGATAGCACTGACAGTGGTGAGGGGACAAGAGCAGGGACCTGGCTATGTCAGCTGGAAAAAATTGGACAGTTTTCATCTAATAACTGGGAGTGAGACATCTTTAAACAAGATCCATGACCAAGGGTGATGATACAAGCAGTGGGAAGGAAAACAGATGTAGTGAAGACCTAAGGACTTGGCAAAGAGACCAATCAGCACTGTTTGTGGTACTTGGGGAGTGGAAATACTCAAGAGAAGTGAGCAGCACCCCTGGGAGGACTGTTTTAAGCTCCAGAAGGAGCAGTGGGCACTCAGAGAGCAAGACAATTTCAGCACTGAGGTAAGAGTAGCCAAACAGAAACAATCTTCTTTTTCATTATGAAAGAAAGAATTTGTTGGGTTTCTTCTTTTTAAATATATCACCTCCAGAAGACAGCTCCTGCTACCTTCTCTTAGGGAAGAAAATAAAAAAACCCTCAAAGTCAATGCCAAATCTTTCAAGCACACTCTGAGAATAGAATTACTGAGCTGTTTAAAAACAGAGGCAAGTTTTACCAAAATCTATTGCACTCTTATTTGCCTGGTTAGTGGCTCTGTCAGGACAACTGATTTTGGCTGTTTGTAATTCTTCAGTTCAACTGGTACAGGGGTTTCAGCACCAGTCGAGGCTCCCCTCCCTGGGAATTCCCTGGCCATGCTGCTGCCAAAACACCCCATGCATCGAATTAAACCCAACGAAGCACAAAGCGTCAGCAAGGGGATGCTGGCAATAACCATCTAGCAAAGGAATGGAACATCCCTCCCGAGCCTGTAAGAATTTCTGGTCTTCACATTTTCATTTCCTCCCTGACAGACAAAAATTCTTTAAACTGGTCAGAATGAAGCTGGTGCTTAGAGCATCTGTGCTGAGATACAGCAGAAGCTGGGTGCTTGAACTGAATGAAAACTTCACTCTCTGTCCTGGACTTAAGAAAGGTCCCTGCCCTCATACACATCTACCTAAAGCAGTTGCCAGGCTTTTTGGGGCTGAACCTGAGGAAGGGACAGCTGCATCCCCTGACCATCCACTGAGGGCTGGCACACACCTGGCTATGCCTCCAGCTTCCCACGGGTTTGTTTCCCTAACCATCTTTGAAGATCAAGCAGGGACATTATTTCAGCAAAGCTTCCCTTTCTTCTGAGGATTTATTATTGATGTTTCTATGGTTCCCATCTTCAGCTCAGGCCTCAAGAGTAAGCAGCACTGCAGTATGCAAACTGAGGGAATTTTCCAATTGCAAACCCATAACACAAAGCAACTCTGGCTCTCTATATAAAAACATACTTGTTTTTATTTATTACATTTGTACGGAGGGACAAGTTTTCATTGTGCTACACAGTCCTCAAATCATCAGTGCTTAAAGTACACCAGTCAATAAACCTTTTTTTAATTTAAAAGCTGAATGAGTTTCTGCTGAACAAATGGCTTGTACAGCTTTTTGCCCCATTGCAGCACTAGTTTTAAAAAATCGTCTCCCATATTTGATTTTCTGTGACATTAGAAACGGATTTCAGCCTATTCTGGTGTACAGTAACAGATGCAGAATGGAGCAGATCGATACCTTTTGAATGGATTTGCCTGCAGCTGTGCTCACACCTTTATTTATTTCTTCCAAAATTCTGAGTTTATTTACTTTGCTTGGATAAGCTGAAGCCTGGGCTTATTCTTCCAGGTGTGTACGTAAGGACTGTCCCTGCTGCTCATGCATGGTTGGGTCAATATAAGAGAAGGATTAAACATCATGTTTTATTATGAGCACGACTGCACACACACAGGTCCATCACATGCTGGCACAGAGTATTTAACAAACCTGAAATGCATGTGAAACTGCTCTAAATGCAGTGATTATTCAGATAGTCACAGAGAGGGCGTCCACACAGGAGAGGCAGATCTGCATAGCTACAGCACGATTATAACCGTACCATTACTCCGGATAATTTCCTAGCAGACATGCCAGACTCCCCTAGCACACAACACAGCCTTAGAGCCAGAGATGCATAAGCTAATTTACATGGAAAATTAGGAGGTGTCAGAAGAGGCAGAACTAGACAGGTCTCAAGGATATTAATTCCTGCTGCCTTAGCCTTGAGCTTTCAACATATTAATTTGAGATTGTTGATGTTATGCTGTTGTTGCCACTGTGAAAAGAGGGACTACTTCACTCACGCTGTGCTTGTGCTGGGTGAAGACAAACCAGCTCCAGAACCAGCCTGCACGTGCAGCTCAAAGTACTTCCAGTCCAGGCACAGTGAGACCCTCGCTCCCACATGGAACAAGGATCACTCCCAGATTCACCCTGACCCACAACACCTCAGCACCACAGACCCCAGCGCAGAAGAAAGAGATGACAAACTACACTAAGATACTTCCACAAAGAGCTGTTCACTTCAAAGCTTAGCCAGCACCATCCTCTTCCTATTTTTACTTCCTCTCAGGCTCCCTGAGAAAGGCTGTAGGCCCCCAGGGCTAGGATAACTTTGCTCTGGAGCACACCTCCCTCCCTCCCTGCCAGCACTGTCAATCAGTTTGATGCAGAGTGGTGTAGAGCACACCCAGCAGCACCCCAGTCTAGTTCACTGTCTTCGAATTTATGATACAAATGCAAGCAATTTGCTCTGGGACAATGAAGTCCCAATTAATTTGCAGCTGGGTGCAGTTACATCAATAACAAAGGGGGTAAGGGATGCAAAGTAATAGTGCCTGCACAGAGCATATTAACCATCCTTTTAGGCAGAGCAGCACGCAGCAACGAGCCCATGGGTGCTCCAGTGAGTCATTACAGGAGAGAATAGAGCCCCTTTTGGATGCTGTTACCCATTTTTAGCTCTTCCCAGAAGCTGAGGCTTCACACAAAGCCAGGGCAGCAAAGGGCCCTTTCAGTTGGATTTAACAAACACAGCTGTGAGGTGCTGGGGTTCGGTCACGCTGCTTCCCACACACCTCCAGCCCACAGCTGAAGTGTTCCCTAGCCTGGCTCTGGAGCCCCTGCCGGTGACATCCTCTGTGCAACCACACAGCGAGCCAGGGCTCTTCTTCCCTGACTGGGAGGCAGCTCAGCTCCACAAGAAGGGCTGTGCAAACTCACCTCAGTGCCAGGTGCCCCCACCCTGCCCAAGACAGCAGCCTCTGCACATGTGCTGGTTTTAATGCAGACACCTGGGGTTTGTTTTTTCCCCTCCTCTCCTTTCCCTAAGCAGCAAAGGCTGGGAGCCCAGAGGGTCACTGTGTCTTATTGGTGTGTCAGATACACCAGTCCCCATCCTGGATCCCCCGTTCTGGCCTTTTGGGCATGATTGCAGTATCAGTACATGACTTGTTCCAGTTAATGCCTGCAGTGCTGCAGATCCCAAGGATTCAGGAACATCAGCCTTGACACCAGCTATAACCCAATAACACAGGCAGCATCCTTCCTCCTCCACGGCTCTCCCCCACAGTGCAGGAAATCAGCCTTTCAGAGGCTACAAGGATAAATGTCAGCAGGCTCCCAGCTCTCTAAATCCCTGGAGGCTGCCTGTGGGGTCCCTCCCACCCACTTACCACCCTATAACCACCAGGCATTTTGGGCTCTTCTCCTTGACTCTTAGTGCTTGGTGTCATGGGATTTTAACCCTCTGGCAATTCAACTCTTCGGTAACAGGTTCAGCGTCCGTGGGGTATGTGCTGGGCATGCCAAATCTCTCCCCAGGATCTCGTATAATTTCCTCCACCTCGAGAGGGAAGCTGCCTCTGAAGAACAATGCAACAGCAGCTAAAAATCAAATCAGACAGCTAGACAGGACTAGGACCACATGGCCACACATGCTGCTGCTGGAGGCAGTGCTGCTTGAGTGCCTTCACACTGAATTCACACTCACCTTGTTAATAAGACCTTTTGAGACAGGCCATGAAATTGCATTAAATTAAACACCAAGAGAGACTACCACAGGAGAGGCTTTTCCTCCCAGAAGCCTGAATGCATTTTAACTCAAAATTAAGAGGACAGGTGAGGGGAAATGTTGTATTTTCCCATTAGCATTTCTCCACTTCTCAGAAGAAACAGCAAGCAACAGCTCCAGAAATTAATTTCTCTTGTGAGTTACAGTGGGGGAGGAGAAGCAGCCTGGCAGTGCTGCTGCAGACCAGTGGAAGAGGGAGATGGCCTCCAGCTGAAATAAAGTCCCTGCCCAGCTGTAGCTCCTCATCCAATTTTAACCTTGCAAGAAGGCAACAAGCTCTGATCTCTCTGTAGTCACCCCAAGCCCCAGCCTGCCAAACCAGCTGTCCCTGCAGCAAGGCACTTCATCCTCCCAAATCTCTACTTCAACCTGCAGCTTTTTCTAGAGACCTAAATTCACTTAAAGGCACAATTAAAGCTCAACATTTCATGTTCCTAATCCTTAAAGAGCTGCAAAACTGGAAAGTCCTCCACAGCTGAGCAGGAACAGGTCATCCTGCATTAAAGATTGGGCAACAGAGCTGCATTTGTATACTGGTTAAAGCTAAATACTAATTAGCACATGCTGTACCCAACCCAGGCCAGTCCCTAGTTTGCTGAGCAGCCACACAAGAAGGATGTTGGACATCTTTCAGCAGCACCTGCTGAGACCTCTGTGGAAGGACACCCAAATGATTTAAAATTTAAAGTTTAATTCAGTCCTCTCCCCATGCTGCAACCGGGGGAAACACTTCTCTTCAGCCAGGAGCCTCATGACTCAGGTGTGAGTCACCAGCCATCCAGGGCACCAAGCCTTGCACATGAACCATTATTGATGCATGGCCACTCTAGCAGCCTGCTGGGCCCCTCAGCCCACAGTTCCTCCAGTCACCGTCTGGGTGCAGGGACAGAAGTATTTTTAGTGCAGCCAGTGTTTTTGAAACAAGAAATGGCACTTTCCCCCTGATTCACTGGCCATGCCTTAAGCAGAGGTGAGGAGCAGGAGCAAGACGCAGAGTCCAAAGGGATGAATCCAGCAGAGCAGCGAGGCTTGGAGGACCTTTAGCCTCCAGTTGGCAGAGCAGTGTACAACCTCAGGGATGCCTTTTGCTGCTGAGGTCAGCCCAGGCCCACGTATTGCATCCTCCAGAAGGGACCCTGCTCTGAGTGCTCACAGCAGCTCACTTTACCCATTCAGATCAAGCTGGAGATTCTCTCTTCTGCCTACAGAGAACTCAAGTGGCAAAAAGCAAACCCAAGAAGTTTTGAATAAGGAAAAAGCCAGCAGTGCTCTTCCCAGCAGCTGTGCAGGCAGGTAGTGGCTCATGATCCCTTTGGGGATCACAGTGGCTCTGTCACCTTGGAGTGGTGACTCTCCAGGACATCACTGACAGTGATGTGGGACAGGGTTCTGGAGGTCTTCCCTCTGTGGCACTGTGGTAGACAAACTGTCCCCAGACTGGCAGACAAAATTATCCAGTTTTCCAAACACACTGGAGGATGAAGGCAGCCAGAGAGGCAGTGAAGGACTGCCAGCACTGAGTAACAGGATCCCTTATCCTATTAGGCAAGCTATATCCTAGGGAAGTAACAGCACTATTTCACTTAGGATGAGGGTAAAAATGGGCTCATCCAAAGCAAAGACTCCTAAGCTCACTTTGCAAGATTGAATTCACTATATTGCCCTCCAGAAACCGATACTAACTAAACCCTGTCAGTCACACAGTAAACAATTCCAGCTTTGTAGGTCGATCAAGAGCAGTTTTGTGAGCAGATGACATGTGAGATGGAGTGTGTTTTAGTTCTTTCTGCTAAGTGCAAGATATCATTTAGCTTCCAGGCCAAAAGCATTTTTATTACAAAAGGCAGAGAAGCAGTTTCCAGAGTTCATTACTCTCACAAGCTTTTCTTAGAGGAAACGTAGCCAGTGACTATTCAAGATGGAAAAGAAATTCCTTGTATGAGACAGGGAGAAGCCATACAAGGATCTGCTCAGCTTCAAACTGAGGCACTTCAGAAAGCAGCAACCACTTCCTGAGCACCTCAACATCTCTGTGAATTGGAAAACTTACATTTTAAGGATCACTTGGTCTGCAGGAGCTAAATGGCTTATTCACATCCAGCCTGGGAGGACTTATTCCATTCCACTTCTGCAACAGAACCATTCCACTTTCTGTGAGGAAAAAAAGGATCAGCCTCCACTCACACGCAGGCAACAAAGCAAGTTTCCCAAACCTTGTCCCACCACCCACACCAGGAGCCTAATTCAGAGTCCTCTGCCCTCCGGGAGCCATGTCCCCACCACAGAGCAGGAGCTTTGGGCTCACAGTCACCCTTGCACAGGTCACAGCAGTTCACCTGGCTCAGGAAAACCCTGTTTAACGATGGACACACACTGGGACCCAGCCCAACTGTGGTGGGAAGCTGGGCCGGCTGAGCTCCAGGGTTTCCTTTGTTTGGAATTAAATTTGCTCTTCCAGCAAAGTTACAGGCAAAGCTTATGATTTCCATAAGGACAAGTCTAAGGAAGGGATCAGATGGGATGAGACAGCAAACTGAGATGCCACTGCCATCTTCTCCTCCCAGGAATCCAAGAAGCCTCTCCCATGCCTCTAGGAGGTGAGCAGCTTCTTGGGTTTGGATCCTGGCCTCTCCTGAGCTGTCAAGGCTCCCACATAATCAGGAAAAGGGTCATTGTCCCGGCAGGCAAATTTGCAATCACAGGGACCCACAGCCCAGCATGTCCCCTGAGCACAGGCTGGAACAAACATCATGGCAGGAGCCACACAATACCTTCACAGCCTTCAGAAAAACCCAAACTAATCAGCAAATCTCTTTGCTTTAATCATGTGCACCAGAGGCCAAGGCAGCACAGAGATATCTCATTAAAACTGACCTATCTGCCCTGGAAAACACATCTCATCCCCTTCAGCGGGGGAGGCACAGGGAGGGAGTGTGATACAAAAGGAAGAGGGATGTGTTCCCTGCTTTGTCCCTGCCCAGCACCGAGGCTTCGACTCCATTACAGGAGACCTCAGCCTCATCTGCACACAGGCAAACCTCAAAGAGAACAAACTATTTAAATGGACCAGCTTTTATTTCCAAAGAGAAGATGAATTCCTATTTGTTTTCAGGATTGCAATTTTCTCCCCACGCTGCAGAGGATGCAAACAAATGAGCAGGGAATGAAAGAGATTAATGAATGAATGGGTGGGAGCTGGTGTCCCAGCTGCAGGGAGAAGGGGGGGGACACCCATCACAGTAGGACTGCCAGGGGGAGACAACCAGTACCGGCCAGTGTTCAGCACCACAGACACTCCTGGGACCCCCTGCTCAAATGCAGATGGATTAACACTCATCTCTGAAAGGACTTAAGGGGAAATCAAAGAAAGGGAAAGGTAGGAAGGGTTGAAAGTTTAGATCAACCACACATTGCATAGGAAGGGCGGTTTTTACAGAAACACTGAACATCCAGCTGCTGACAATACTCAGTTCCCAGAAGCTTTTGTCCTCTTTGAGTGATGGACCCACCTACATGACAGTAGTTTCCTCCCCAAGTCTTAAAAGACGCAGAAAACCTAAAAGGCATTTGGTATTTACTGAGGAATTTATACCAAGCATTGCTCATTTGAGACCTATTGACTCTCCCAGCTGGATCAGGAAGATGTAGCCCTGTGGAAGCTGCAAAACAAGCAAAAATTAAATCTTCTTTTTCCCTTATTCTCAAGATATTTTAAGTCAAGTCCAATATCAGGGGATTAGAGGCAAAATTTGGGATTGGTATTAGGATTAGTTTTCAGCCTGGTGAGTGAGCTGCTGTGCTTCACATGGCAAGTTGGTTTCTGGCGCTGATGGCTCCCAACTCAACCTTTGCTCGCAGTGCTCCAAGATCAATCCCTGCTTTGGCTTTCCAGTGCTTGGGGATGATGGGACACATGAAAGCTACATTAAAATCACCATCGTTTGTTTTGGTGGGAGAAGTGACACTGCCTTCTAAATCCATTTTACCCATCATCCTACTATAATGTAAGGCTTAATTTAAAGGCAAGCTCAATTTGCAGATTAATTATTATAGCCTGTGACTGGTTGAACTTGTAATAAATCACCTGGGTGAGAAATTGCACAGCAATTAACTGATTGTACATTGAGCATGTAAATGTTGGTAAGGAGGTGTCACCTAATGGAGACTGATGTTGGGGAACTGAAGGCTGCAGCCACCAGAAGAAAGTCACAGTGCAAAGCAGGTCAGGGTAGTGGGCGGCAAACAAAACCAGAGGCCAAAATGCTTAAAAACATTCAAATCAGCCTTCAGGAACTGCATGCAAAACCAATGCAGGATTTTCAGGGACTGGCAAATTATGGTGGAAGCTGCTGGAATTTCTTGCAGATAGTGCTGGGGCAGCAGATTCGGGAGATGTTAGGACAGTTAGGACAGCCCCAGCCCCACTAGTGAGAATCAGCACGGACAGATCTCAAGGTGATTGACCTCCGAACCACAGAGAGGCGGCAGCAGATGGTACTTTCTGGCTGCCATAAGCCTGGATTTCAGAAGCATCCCTTCTCACCCAGTCCTGCCAAGCTATTACCTTATGACAGCTCTTCTCCTGCAGCATCCTTTGGATGCAGCAGATCTCATTGACCTGCTGACCCTGGGCCTGGGGCAGGGTAAGTGCCCCTGGGACCCTGGGGCACACAAGCAAGAGATTCCCCAGCTGAGTCCCACCCCTGGCCAGAGAACATCTGGGTTCTCTCATGAGCACTGACACACAGTGCCCCTCTCATCCTCACCAGGGAAGGTCTGAACCAGCCTCTTTCCATCACAGTGGCTGCCCCAGGTGGCTCCTTTCTGAGAGAGGCAGAGCAGGAACAGGCAAGTTTCTGTCCTCAGTGTAATTCTCACAAACCCGTGGAGAAAATCCCCTTTGCTTCTGGCTGGCTGCAGCTTCACTGCCCAGCAGTGCCAGGCTTTGGTTCTGTTTGGGAACCTCCCTTCAGAGGAACCAGATTTTCAGCTTAATTATTAAAGTCCAAAGCTGTGGGGCACCCAAGACTTGAAATGGCTCTAGAGTAGCAAGCCCAAGTCTGTTATCTTTCCTAAGACAGGACAGACGGGAAACCAGGCAAGTTTAGAAGTTATTTTTGCACTGTAGAAGGGCTCAAGCCTTGGAGAGCAGTTTGTCACCCTCAGGGCCCACCTGTAGGATGTCCTGGTGACCTCTCCCCCTTCACAGCACCAGCACTCCCACCCAGGACACTCTTCCTTGGCAGCCCAAGGACTCCCTGTCAGCACAGCACCAGCACTGCTGGGACAAGCAGTCCAAGGGAACGAGGGAGGAAAAACTTCTCACCTTCTTGGACATGATCCCAAAATGGGCTGAGGAAAGGTGTCACCATCCCACAGAGCTGAAGGAAGCTGGGAGATAGCAGAGCACATCACCCCATCAATGTTAACAGCTCCCATAGACTCCCAGGTGAGATTCAATTTGCCAGAGATCTGGGATTAATTACCGTGATCAAAGCATTAGGAACAAACGCAAACACCGTTGGATGGAATCTCTGAATGCTACAGCACTATAAACGCTCATTGAGGGCTCGAGTTAAGACAAGTAGGCAAATCAGGCTGCAGTCTGCATCCAGGGCCAGGACCTTGATTAGTGCCAGCAGAGATGGATCCCTTCCCTAATTCACAGCCCCCTCCTTCACCACCAGCTGCCCATAGAGTTGCTCAGCAACACAAGGGCTGACACTGACAATTTATCCAGAGTGAGCCTTCAGGCTTCCAGGAGGAGATGCTCTTACCTGACATTGTGTTCCCTGTGCAGTCAAACATGGAGAGCTGCCAGGGAAAACCAGGTGCCCCCAGCACCCCAAGGTAAGGAAGGGATCCCCCACAGGGCTGTAACCCTTCCTGCAGGGGATGCACCAAGAAAAAGCAGCACATTTGCCTGCAGCCCCCATTTACACATCCCATCCCAGCAAACAGGACCCTTGCAGTGAGCCTCAGCTGTCCAAAGTTGCAGTAGTTTTAGCTCCATCAGTCTCCACTGTTTCCCAGGAAATCCTTGTCCTGAGACAGACCTTACAGGCAAGAAGAGGAAGCACAGAGCTGCAGCTGCCTTTGACAACACATTCAGAGGCACATCAGGATTATCAGGATTCTCCTCCAGGAGGAAAACAGGCCAGCCTTAAAGTCCTGCAGCCAGTGCAGCCCACAACTGCAGGATATCCATCACACTCTTTCCCTTTAACTCCCAAATGCAGCTTTTGGCAGCAGCAGGCCCCTGATGCACTGGACACTCCTGGAAGAGGGTTTGCTGTGTACATGGTCTCTCCACCAGAGAATCAGGATTTGTCCCTGCAGCAGGCTCTGACAGCATCCAGTGGTCTCAATTTCTCCTTAACCCAAAGGGCCCTGTCCCAGCAAACCAGCAAGAACCACAACTGCAGCCTTGCCTACAAAAACCAAAAAGGAAATCGGGAAGCTCAAATTCATATCTATGATTCTTGATTATCTGCATTATCAGGAATTTAACAATGCAGTTGGGGGAGTAGAGAGAAACTGTTCCTCCAGCCCCAGAAAGCCCCAAAGCCACACCTGGAAGGACTGAAGGCCGAATGAAAAAAAGTTCACTCTTCACCAAGAATGGAAAGTTTCCTGAGGAATGAAAAGACGACAAAATCCACTTTGCTGTGGCAGAGCTTCCAGGGAAATGGGGCCAATTACAAAACCTGCTTGGGATTTAGCAGGCAGCTGCTCGGAAACGTGTTGGTTTGTATGGAGAAAGAGGAATTAGGTTGGAGAATTATTAGCAATAAAAGAGAGGAGCTTTCCATGCTGCACACCCAAAGTCAGTGTGAGTGTCTGTAGCACTTAATCCTTATCAACATCAGGTTGCACAGCTGGACCTACAGGCCCATCACCCTGGGGGTCACAGAGACTGCCCAGGGTTCCAGCCGGGCTCTCCATCCTGCTGTGGGGAGTTTCAGCCTCACCTTGCAACACTGGAGCCTTTGGCTCTTCCCCCTGTTACTCTGTGCGAGGTTTCTTGCTCTTTAACACCACCTGCAGTGGATGGGAATGTTCTGATTTTCAGTTTTACATGAGTTTTCACAAGTAGGATCAAGACAGTCACACATCCTGTGCAAAGAAGCAGCTCAGCAGCACTAGGACCCAGCAACACTCAAAGCTGAACACAGGCTGAGGTCCCAGCCCTGCAATCCTGCTCCTGGCCCTCCAACACCTCTTAGAGACACCTCCCTTCTCCCCTAGGAATTATTTACCCTCTGGGCTGACACATCCAGTTTATTTACCTGCTTGCCTGGAAGCTGGTTACTTTGCTGCTAGATGGTCTGTTCCCCACAAAAACCAGTGGCATCTTTGGTGTCCCTAACCAGCAAGGGCACCTCTGGAAGGGTCTGGGCCTTCATTAGTCTCCAGACAGTTCTCCATGCACGGCAGAAGGGAGAGGTTTCATTAATTACAAGGCAAGCCATTCCCCAAGCGAGGCAGCAGCTAGCAAAGGAAATTACTCACTCACCTCCCAACACTTACAGCTTAATTAAACAAGGATCCCTCCTCAAAGGCACCATCAGATTTCTGGAGCCTTGCTAGAGCTGAAAGAGGAACCAAGCAGCCTTCAGCCTCAGGGCTGCATTTGCAGGTGGAATTTCCAATGCCAGAGAAAGGCACTCCATTTTCTTGCAAATGGATCTCATCAAGAGCAATGCTCCCCTGGAGGGTTTCCATCCCAGAGTGGTGCCACAGCCCAGTGCTGCATCATCGAATTTCACCCCTACACTCAGGATCAGATCTGGTGTCTGTCCAGCATCAGGGCAAGCACAGGGGGAGCAGCATTTTAGGTGGACTCTTCCATGCTCCTGTATCCTCCTTGGAATATCTGTTACCTCCTTGCAGCAGGAGAGCCGCTTGACCCACACACCTTTCATCTCCAGTCCATAAAGAGAAGACAAAAACTTGGTATTCTAAGCCTGGCGCTCCATTTCTCTCTACACCAGACAGACCCACCAGCAGCTTTTCCGTCTGCAGATATATAATTTAAATGGAATTATGCCAGCAGCAGGGATCACGCTGTTCCTGTTCTATAGTCAAGCTCTGGAAACGGATCCAGATTTATTTAATATCAAATTTTGACTTTTCTCAGATCTGTCAACACAGCTCCCTTGGCTTCAGCATAGCTGAAGTGCTGGGTGCAACTGAAAGCAACACAGCACTCTAAAGTTATAAGCAGTGCATGAATAATCTGGATACAATGCCCTTCTAATGCCAACAGCCGCATTAAAAGTGCAAAAACAGAGCCAGTAGAAGCAATTTCTTTGCTCACATATGAGCACAGGCTGCTTTCCACCTGCTGCCTCTCCCGCGGGCTCAGCACCAGGGAACACCGGCTCTGCCTCTGGCTCACCGAACACACTCTGGACACCAGTTCATGGATGTTGAGACCAAGGCAGGACCATCATCCCACCTATCTGCACAGCTGCTTTGTCAACAGCCGGTACGAAGATGTTGGGCAGATGTCCAAAACCCAGAACTTGGACCCTGCAGCCTCACAGTGCTGAAAACCGAGCACACTGCCCTCATTCCATGGTGGGAAACACCTCCTCTTCCCACCTGACCACTCCAAGGACTGTCTTTTTCAGCCAAGTGAGGTGCTTGGTTTAGTCAATATGCAAAACAATTCTGGCCAATTCATCCATCCCACCAGGAGACAGAATTTCCCCCTTTGGGATGGAAGTCATTAGCAAATTGCACACTATTCCTCTAGTTTCGATTGGTCTGATTTTATCCTTTACANTTTTTTTTTGCAAGATTAAAGTGCTCTTTGTTATCTGGAAAAGTACTTAAGTGTAATTAAGTCACCCAGTCCTTCATTTGATAAGGACTAAGCAGATTGAGTTTTTGCATTCCTTCCCTCCAAGGCATTTCCCTCGGCATGCCTTCTAAGCTTTCAGCATCCTTTTGAAAACCCCTGATATCAAAGTTGTAAGAGTCACTTTAGCATTTCTGGCCCAAACGGGGGAACAGATCACCTCCCTGCCCTTGCCTCCCACCCTGAAACCAATCCTCCTTCCCACCCAGCAGCAAAAGGCCGGGAGACAACTTTTCCCATCCTCCACCCCCTTGGAGGCTCCTGCATTTCACCCATTAACTAGCAGTGCTGCACACTGGCACTATCAGCCAGGGCAGGCCTCCTGTTACAGCGTTGCACACTGGTAACAGAAGGGTTTCTGTATCCAGGGTTACCTCTGGATGTGTAGGTGTAGCCAAAGGGCTTAACCTTGCCTGTTCCCACCCCGGATCCTGCTGGGCTGGTGGGATCATTGCTCACACGCATTGCAGACCAGTTCCAACTAAACTCCGTCCTCATGCTGTCGCCTGCGTGCAGGGCAGCTTGCTGCCAGGTATTTCAGCATAAATGCCATCTCCTTTCAGGAGTGCCCCAAGGAAAAATAAAAAAAAAGTCTCTCTGGATTCATTAGGATAAAGTTACACCCGGCTTGAGTTGACACTGTGCAGCCATTTCTGCTGGAACAGCTTCTTGGTTAAATCTACCCATCCCTACAGCTACTGACAGCTGCCAGCAGTGCCTAAAAAAAGGCAAATGAGGCTTTCAAGGGAAAGGAGCATGGCTGTTCACTTCAGTGGCATCACCCTCACTTTTCCATGTCGTTGTTCAGGGCATTACATACAAAGATTGCATTCCAGCCTGTTCCCCAAGATCAGCCTGAGCATACCTTTTAAAGCCTCATAGATGGATATTGAGCAATTCCTGACACCAGTTCTCCGTGCTCCCAGCTGAAATAAACTAAATAAAAACATTAATTTAGCTGCACACCAATGTGAGCTGCTCTGGAGCCACGTGTGAAGCACAGCCGGAGTGTGCAGAGGTTTGCAATGAGAGGCACAGCCCTTTCACCTAACTGCTCTTGTGAAGCTCAGTGCCCCCAGGATGACCAACAACAGCAGCTACCAGGACATAAACTACTCCCCAAAACAGCTAGGAGCTCTACCAACTTCTCTGAGGGAAGCACAGGCAGTAGGCCCCAGCATGGATGCAGTTTTTCAAATTAGTTCAATATTTAGCGACAAATTTATGGGAGAAGAGGAGAAAAGTAGCTTGGGTATTGGGAAAGATTTATGGGACAGTCCCTGCACGTGTGGCAGGAGCTGCCACATGTAATATTCATCCAAACGTCCCAGGGCTGCTGCACACACAGACTGGACTCCACACCTCCTGCAAGTGCTTCATCTACCAGATCTGCTGCCAGTGTGGTTTTGCGGGACTAAAAAAAAAAAAAAAACCTTTGCTGTGTCAGATGAAAATTACTCTATCCTTCAGTATAAAGCCTTGTTGAAGAGCAAAAAGCAGACAACTGCCTTTACAATCTGCACCCAGACCCATACGTGACTGGCAGAAAGATAACAGCCCTCAGGCACCAAGCGGTTTTCAACTTACACGGTTCTCTCAGTGCAGAAATGTACCACTCCTACAAACTTGCCTTTTTACTCCAGATGGAATCCAATCACATGAAATACCATGTACACATTTGAGAGAAAACTCTCAGGTTATAGGTTTAAACCAAAAGGGAGTTACAGCCACAAAACAGCCTTGATGCAGGCTCTGAAAGTTGTGTGAAAGTTGCTTCAAATGCAAGAACCAGCACTTGGTTGGGAAGTGTCAAGTCAAGGCCAGCCCTGTGCAGGAGTCAGAGTCTTTAACATCTATTTAATGGCTCCAAAGACAGGGCTCACTCTGCAGGATCCCACAGGCAGTGGGACATTTGGGATCAAAGATCTTCTGGGCATATCAACCCCATCAGGCTCCCAGCTTGGCTCCTAAAGCGACACAACCAGGAGGGAGGGAGACCAAAGAGAATATTAAGGGGGTTGCAAGTGTCATAGACTGTCAAACCTTCTCCCAGCATTGAAGACATGCTGTGGAGTGAGAGCTGGGCACCCAGCAGTGGAGAAAGAGCAGAAGCATCAGACAAAGGAGTCAACAATGATCACATGAAGCTTCCTCCCACCTTTCTCCTTGGAGCAGGGCATGCCAGCCCCTCCAGCCAACCCCACAAGTGTTGCCACGGGCCAGCATTCAAGCAGCAGCCCAGTTTTCAAACAGCACATGGCATAATCACAACCAGCCTTACTTCCCACTCCTCAGTGCCTGCTTCACACCAGCTGCTGGCTGGAAACCCATCCCTTCCCACTCCACCCAATAACTCTGTTGGCAGTTTGCTTCCTACAAGAAAAGGAAGCGAACAACATCCTCTTTAGCTTTGTGTACCAGGAACCAATCAACTTGCTGTAGTGCTGTAACAGAAGCTGTCTCAACCTGTCACGGAGCTGTAGATGGCACTTGGTGTCCACAAGGCTGATTTGTTTGTTGGCGCTGTTAAAATGTCATCATTATTCTAAACTCTTGCTGTAGCACTTGAATTAAATTCAAGAGCTCAGAGAGGCACACACCAGTGTTCCAAATAAACTAAGCAGCGACTTTTGAAACACAGACACAGAAGAGAGTTCAGTGGTCTTGGGACTGCTGGTGCAGACACTGAACAGCTTTTCACCCTTTCTGAGCACACAATCACCTGCTGCTCCACATCTCATCCTGCTCATGGACTCACAAGCAGCACAGCATGAATTGTTCATTCCATTTGATTTAAAGCCCAGAGTGCACAGAACAGGTAAGGAATAGCCTGGAGCTTCACAAGCTAATGAGACACTGCACAGCGGATCCTTAATGTCCCAATTCCTTGCCTTAAACAATATTTCCTCCCTCTCAGTCTCCAGCACAAGCCAAAAGCACCCTGGGTGTCCTGACTCAGTTGCTTGTCTGTAAGCCGAAGGCATTTCCCTGACAGGCATCCCCTTTCATGGAATACCCAGCAAGAAGCAGCCGGGTTTTGAGTGCTTCTCCTGACCAAAGCCAGGGAAGATATTTCCAACTACCTGGTGAGCACAAACACATTGCAGAAGTTATGAAACTTGAGCAAGGAGCATAATCTGTAGCCTCAAAGTCTGCACAGTGAGGCTCCTTCACCCCAGGCAGGCACGCCAGTGTCAATCTGTCCAGCTGAACCATGAGCAGGATTGTTGCTGTGACCCCTGCCTAGCAATGGCAGGAGTCCTGGGGCAACATTCCCTGTGGGTTCGTAGAAAGAAGGGGGCTGCAGCAGCTTACCGGGGCTTCCACAGAGTCTCTGGGCTACACCTTTGCAGGCAGCAGCAAGCCGTGAGAGAAACACAGTATCTCCTTGATGGTGAAGTCAGGAAGTTTATTTCGGTCCAGCGCTGGCAAGGGTGGGGGAAAGGGGAAGGGAGAGGGAAGGGGAAAGATCCAAAGCAGAAAGAGAGCCCTCATGCCTCTGAGCATTCCCTTATCACAGTTTCGAAGGGCCCGCGGGCCCAAGGCTTGAACCAATGAAAAGCTCACAGGGGAGGGATCAAAGGCCAGGTTACATCTTAGGAATACACCATACATTTCGGAACAGGGAAACAGAACAAACCATTCGAAGGAGAATACATCACCACGTACGATGCCAAGGCAAACTGGGGAAATGAGGAAAGCTTCATCCATTCTTCCAGACAGAAATAACTCAGCATTTCTCCCAACTCAGCCCAGCACATTACTGAGGTAAGAAAGGCTCCTGACTATTTCAATCAATCTTGCTGGACTTGGTCTGTGGTTCCCTGGTTTTCACATGTAATTAACAATGTGCAGCTTCCAGTCAGTGATTGCAAAGGAATCCTTAGGTGCCTAACAGACAGCAGCTCCAGAAAATCACACAGTGGCACTTGAAAGCCCAGATTCAGATCAGTCCTGGGGTTTCCAGTAGCTTATTGTGTACCACAGCCCTGCATAACGATACTAACTCTGTTTTCCTGCCACCAAGCAGAGCCCCAAGAATTATCCTGCAGTATGGAAAGTCACACAAAGGCAATTTCTACCACAAATTTAGAAGAGAATGAAATTTAAGCTCTTTCCATTTCTCAGCCATCAAGTGGCAGTGGTAAATGTCAGCAAAACAGAGCACATAGTGGTTATGGAGAGGTATTAACTGCTTAATCCCCAAAGTCTCAAAGACACGTTTGTTTGGTTTTTTTCTCAAAAACCTCCTTCCATTTTCCAAGCCCAGCTGTGATGAGTGACAGCAGAGGTTTAGCCCAGAAACCCTCCTCAGTAATCTCCTGTTTGGACAAATGTATCTTTCCATTGTCCTGCCCAAACCCCCAGCTGTAACACACTGTGGGAATGATCACAGGCATCCTAAAGAAATAACGAATTTGCCAAAAGACTCCCAGGTGAGGCTAGAAAACAGACAGATCCCACACCTCCCAGACAAGCTGTGACACCTGACACCATTATCTGCTTTGCGTCCAAACCCAAATACTTCAGTGTATGTTCAAGGTCTGCCAAATCCTGTTGGAACAGACTGCCAAACCACCCCTACTCATGGTCTACTGTAAGAAGTTTAAGTTGTCTAAATGATGCTCTGAAAGCTCAGAATTGAGATGTTTCCACTAGAATATAATCAAGTATAATAAAAATCAGACAACTGATTGCTGAAGTACAGCTAACCTTTGATTCCAGGTTTGTTGGGCAGTGATGATGTGGGCAAGGCTCAGAGCACAGGTACTGCCACATGCACAAGAATTGAAGCACTCACCAGTTTTAGGGAGTTTCACAGAATGGTTTGGATTGGGAGGGACCTTAAAGCTCATCCCATTCCAAACCCCTGCTTTAAGCAGGGCCACCTTGCACTAGACCAGGCTGCTCAAAGCCCCATCCAACTTGGTCTTGAACATTCGTAACAGCCTTTTCTGTCCCGAATCACACAAAGCATCCTGGTGTCAGAACATACTCCATGGGTTGCAGCAAAGGCAAGAGGATGGGCCATGTTACCCATCTCAGACATTGTTTTCCAAGTGTTACCATTTGTAAAGTTTGAGGCACAGCTGGTTTTTGCAGAATTACTAAAATATTTCCAAACACCCTGCCAGGAACTGCAGGAGTTGTTAACACAGGCATTAAAGCAGGTAGCTGTACCTGGCAGAGCTGTGCTGCTCCAGCACAGAGCATGCAATTCCCAGCTGGCTGTGCTACGGGAAACTAGAAAAACAATCCCAAGGCCAAACCTTTTCCTCTTTTTTTCAAAAAACACTGAGTCTATTTACATGAAGTTCATCCAGGAGTTAACTGCAAGGAACTTGTGAATACAGGGACTGCACAAACATGACTTAAGCACAACAGAAAAGGACTGGAAGGACTCAAACCCATCCCCACACACCACAGCTCTGCTCCACTCCCCCTGGAGCGGGGTCAGAAGCAGGAGGGAGAACCAGGAGCAGGCTGCCCTCTTCAGAAGAGGCAGTCAGCCCCCATTTTTAAGCCTAATAGTCTTTTTACACTTTATTAACATTTTTCCCCAATCAGAAAAAAAAAAACCAAAACCCACCACAGAAAAGCAAGCAAACCCACCACACTCACCTGCTCCAAGAGCCCACATGCACTGCTCTGGTTCATTCAGTGTGGTGTGTCCCCAGTCAAATCAAACCCTTTCTCATCTGGAATGAGGGCAGTGTCTCACAGAGAAGTGAGGAGCAGCTTTGGCTCCACCATCAGCTTCCTCCATGGTTTCACTTGCCACCCAAACAGCGAGGGCTGGATCTGCTCTGCTCCCTGGTGCCACACACCCACACTCTTCCTCCCTGGCAGCATCCAGGCTCACAGTCCTACATCCATCATTATTTCAGCTTCGAGGACCCCTTGAGCAGACCATTCACTCACAGTGCCAGGTTTCACCATTGCTCAGCTCAGTGACCATTATTTTAGCTTATTTTCACAACCCTGTCCACAAAGAGAACCCAGGATGGTCAAGATCAGCTCAAAATGCATTCAAGTCCCACACTGAACAAAAGGAAAAAGACCCCAAATTTAAGGAAAGAAATGCACAAAAATCCCCCCACCGTAAGCACCACAGTTATAGTTCCAAAGCAGCTATACAGAAACTTAATGTTAAAAATCCTAACTCAAACCCAGAACATCTAAAAAGAGAAAACAGACCCACCTCACCCTCCATTTGTAAGTGGAGAATAGGAAGTGCAGCCCCCAGGACCACCCACACCCAGCTGATGACACTTTGAATTAGGGCTGATAAGAGGACTCAGCTGGGGAGAATACGAGTCCCATCCTGACAAGGCTCTGCTGGTGCCCTGAGAGGAACGGGATGTCCCCCCACCATATGACAGCTAAAATCCCAGTATTGAAAAGAAACATGAACTGAGATTACTCTTGACATTTCTGGGTCTTGTAATCACAGTGGGTGACAAAAGCAAATTCTGGATCAGAGCTTTTCCCTGAGCAATTTAAACACAGCTATTTTAAAGGAAGACTGAGCTAAACAAAGGGGTGACAGCTGGAAAGTTGAAAGCCACAGGATGTGGAGTCCTGGGATTATGTGATAATTGAGCAGTCCAAGCAGGCTCCAAGATACGTGTATTTTTTGGAAATCAGGGTGCAAAAGCACTGCCCCTGCACAGCCTTCTGTCCCTCACCCCATCCTTGTCCTTGTCCCCCCACATGCCATGGAGAGGCACTGCTGGCCAAAATCACTTGACACCCTCACAAGGTGAAGGCTCAATTCAGGAGGAGGAAATAATGAGGCAGGAAGTGAAAATTAAATCATTTCAGTGGAAAATGGAAGGGAATGGTTTTTGCATTCATCTCCCTATGCTGGCATCTTGTCAAAGGGTGTTTATTGGGAAACCACAGTTGGAACCAGGGACTCTGGTGGGGGGAAGAGCTGTGTTTTTCCTGCTTGAGGCTCAGTGCCTCCTGTGAGATATCCCACAGCAACAGGAGACGGGTTTGAGGTGAAACTTTAACTTCTGGTGCGTTTCCCCATCAGATCTGTCCATGCCTCCCCCAGCAGCCAGCCCAGCCATTTTGGTAGAGGTGTGAGGCTGTGGTGCCGGGAGATTTTGTGTTTGCCAGCCCCACTGGATTGCTCCATACTCCAGGCAGCCGATGGCACCAGCCACTGCTGGAGCCTGAGACAGGAGAAATAGTGACACCACTGAAGGGACAATCCTCCTGCCCCAGTGGGCAGGACACAGCCACGTCCAGACACCCCTGGCTGGTTCCACATGGTTCCAACGGCTCCATGGCAGAGCACGGCCATGAAATAACTGAGCCAATCAGTGATGCTGGGGAAATGTGCTGAAGAATGTATTGAATTTATAAGATTTTAAGAACTTGTGAGAATTTAAGAATTATTTATAACTATTAAGAATTTATTATTTAAGAATGTCTTTTCCTTTGGGGAAATGTATTTAAGGAAGGGCAAAATGCAGTGAGGAGACAGGGGGGAAGAAACGTGATAGAAGGTCCTGTGAACAGCATCGTAGGGGGAAAGACGGGATGGAGAGGTGGTCCAGGTGCTGCATTGTTCCCCAGAAGCCCTGGACAGAGCAGATATCCAAGCCTGGGACTAATATTAATTATCAATAAATAAAGGTTTTTTTAAAAAACTTAAATCGAGCCTGTTTTACCCGTATCATTTATCGGTGCCTGAACTTCCTGCCCTTTATTCCAACCCATGATTCGTTTCACAATCCCTTCTCCCCATCCCGGCTGCGGAGGGGGCGAGGGAGCGGCGGGTGTTAAGCGGGGGCACCCCAGCACGGCGGGTCCGAGTCAGATCCCGGGACAAAACCCGGTGCCCGGCCCTGGGTGTCCCGTCCCCTCCCCGGTCCCCTCCGTGGTTCCCTTCCCGGTGTCCGCCGCTCGCAGTCCTCCGACCCGCCAGGGGGCGCGTTGGCGCCCCCCCCC
>WEIT01000900.1:38960-49428 GCA_013389985.1 Dryoscopus gambensis | reverse complement strand
CGGCCGCTCTCCCGCCCCTCACCAACCCGCTGTCGCCCCGCAGCACGGCGGAGCAGCCGGAGGGTCGGCAGGCCCCGCAGAGCCCCCGCGGGCAGAAGGATTTCCTCCTCGACGGCTCAGCCCGGCAGGCCGAGAGGCTGCGGCGCTGCTGCGAGGAGCAGTGGCGGCTGCTCTCCGAGGAGCGCCCGGAGCGGCCGTAAGTCTGACCCCGGGAGCGGCGCTGGGAATGGCTTTCCCCTGAAACGGGCGATGCCGGTGGGCAGAGCACAGCTCGGGGGTTACGGTAGGATCGAGCTGCTGGTAGCAGGAGGTATTGGTCAGCACAGTAAGTGCCCCGCAGTTCACCTGCACTCAGTGCCCGGGCTGGAGCAGCAGCAGTGCGACACAGCCGGGCTGTCCCTGCAGGAGCACAGGGACATGCTGGCGCACCTGTGGCTTCAGAAAGTCCCTCACAGGGCTCTTGGTTTTCACAGGTGTGTGTATAATCCTGTAGCCTTTGCAGGTACTAGCCGCTGCCTTCTTGGGCATGATCCAAGTTGCAGAGTGTCTTGTTGATGCTCCTGTGTGGCCTTGTGCAGATTTGACCGGGTGTCAGTGTCCCTGGTTTATCAGTTTTGGTGGTTTCAACAGTCCTGCCAGACTTTGGAGCTTATCACCTGGGAGGCATTCACACCTGCCTCTCAACACGCACTTTCTCTGCTTGGCCTGCAGCTATTAATTTTTCTCTATGAGTCCCTGTGGGTGGGGTATGGTGATTTGAGGGTGTCTTGGCAGCAGCTGAGTATGATACAGAATCACGGAATGGTTTGGGTCAGAAGGGACCTTAAAGATCACCCTACTGGAATCTCTGCCATGGGCAAGGACCCCTTCCACTAGACCAGATTGCTCAGACCCCCATCCAGCCTGGCCATGAACACTTCCAGGAATGTGGCAGCCACAGCTTCTCTGGACAACCTGTGGTAATTCCTCAATATCCACATATCCTGGCTTAGGCCATGCATCTCCAGCAGGCTGCTGTAGCCTATGGACATATCTCTGTGATGCTGACTGAAGACACTTTTAACTGATTGGTGATGATACACTGGTGCTGCTGGATCCAGGGGACGATGTCTTTCTAATGCCTTGTAAAATGCCACGTAGAAATTTCCTGCCTTTTGACACCTTCCTGAGCTTTCTATGTTGCTACACCAGGATCTGATTGTAGAACACACAAGTAGTAAAAAAACTAATCTTTAACCTCTCAGGGGGAATCTGGTGAAAGCTGAGTGGAAGCCAGAACAGGGCCTTGTGGAGCTGAAGTCCCCTGCGGTGAGTGCTACAGAGTGTGCTCAGTGCCATCATCTCCTGCTGCCTCACGGATTCTTTAATTTGCTTCTTGCAATGGGAGGGAGCCTGGCTGTCAGCAGGGAACAGCCAGAGCCCATCAGGGATTTGTGCTCCTGTTCCAGGGAAAGTTCTGGCACACCATGGGGTTCTCGGAACGAGGCAAACAGTGTCTGCTGCCCGAGGAAGCTCTGTACCTGCTGGAGTGTGTAAGTAGGGTGGAGGCACTGGATCCTCACTAAATGATTGGAGGAGGTGTAGCAACTGATAAACACCTGGTTCTCAGGGAATTGTCTCTTTTAGTGTGTTCCTGATGGAGCTGTTTGTCACCAGGTGTGAGTTCATACCTTGTGCTCTCAAACAAGCCTCTGTGTCACTGACAGAGTGTCTTAGTTCAATCTGTGGCCAGTTCATTCATCTTAAGCAGAGATCTTTGGGATTGCTACTTGGGATTTCTTCCCAGTACACATAGCAGAAAGAAATTTTAGTGAGGCAGACAAACTAGTGAGACCACGTTGTGTTCAGTGCTTCTCTGCTTGCAGAAATGCTGCTTAGGGCTCAGCTGAATTTCTTTGCTGTAGAGAGGGGGTTTTCTTGTCTCTCCACCAAAGCCTGTTATCAGCACAATTGGTGCATTGATCTAAAGGGAATTTTTATCCCTTAGCAAAACAAACAGATTGAGAGTGTCTGATGCCATCCCTTAAATCCTGACAGCAAAGGTGGGGCTTTTTTACCCCTGGCATTCTGACAAATAGTTTGTAAACAATTGGTGGCAATAAAACGGTTTAGTCAGATGCTGAGTACAAAATCCCCCCAAAAGCAGAAAAGACCAGTGAGATGCCTTCAGCCTATCTCATGGGAAAGGTGTGGTTCCTAGGGTTTTGTTTTCTTTATGAGTAAACACCATCTAAAAAAACAAACAGGAGGAAAAAGAGGTGTAGCCTAAAACAGCCTCCTGGAGGTCATTTGCTATTCCCTGGGGAGGTTACCTATGGGATCTCTGGGTCTGTAAAGAAAGCAAATGCTTCTGAGGAGGCACCAATTGATGCCTCCTGAAGCTACCGTTTATTCCTCTGCTCCAGTTCTCGGTTGTGCTGGTCGTAAGTGCTTTTGTTATTGTGCTGTGTTCTCAATCACTCAGATCATCAAAATTAAATTATCTCTCAAAGCAGTGATTATTTTATCAGTTGTGCATTTTGCTCCCAGCTGCATCCTCCAAACAGATGCAGGAGCTGGAGCAGGAGCTGAGAGCTGTGGGTGGGAACTTCTTGGCCGGCTGATAAAACCAGGGTATGGGGGAACTGTGTATGGGAGAGGGACTGAAAGTAATCCAAATGGCACATGGGGAGAAATGGATATCATGTCAGGGAGGGTGCTGGGACCAGCTGGCAGGACTAGTGGGAAGGGACTGGTGTGAGCTTGCATAGCTTTGTTCCTGTGACTCTCACACCAAGATTCTGCCCTGCAGGGCTCTGTCCAGCTCTTTTACAGAGATCTGCCCCTGTCAATCCAGGAAGCCTATGAGACCCTGCTGTGCCAGGAGGCAATGAGCCTGTCACATTACCAGGTGTGTTGCGACCTCCAGCTGTTGCAGGAGGATGAAGGCAGAAAGCCCAGCCTCTGCCACACAAGCTCTTCCGGTGGCTGGAAGCAGGGTAGGATGATCTGGGAGGGAAGGGGAGGGAAGTCATCCTCAGTTCCCACTCACATTCTTCCAGATGTTCAATTCCTGTTTCCTCACCTTTGCTTTGGGTCCTAAACCTGGCATTTCCTCCTCTGCCACTGCCACACTGTGTTCACTCAGTCATAGTGGAACTGAAGTAAATTGTTTGTGTTTAGGGCTGTCATTTAACTTTCTTGCTTTCCTTTGCTCCAAGGTGTTCAGCCACTTGAAGCAACTGGGTTATATTGTACTGAGATTCGACCCCAGGTAACCAGCTTTTCCTTCCTGTGCTGCTTTCTCCTTCCTGAAGACCCTGAGACTCTCAGTATCCACTGCTTGGCCCCAGGGAATGGCAGAGAAGAGGACTTTGGCCCTGCATTCCACCTGTTGGGAGGATTAAAGGCTAAAAGTGGCACTCTACCCTTCCTTTCTCCTCCCTCCTGAGGAAGTGATTGGGAACATGAAATGGGGCATGAACTGAGGGCCATCCTGGTCCCACTTGGGCATTTTCTGTGCCTTTGGTTGCTATATCCTTGGGGCTGAGGAGAAGGCAGTTCCACTACCTCACCCTGCTCTCAGTCTCTGTGTTGATCTCCTTCCAGCACTGTCCCGTCTCCCTACGAGAGGCAGCTGAACCTGGAAAGTCACTGCAAGAGCTCTGGGAAACACCACCGCAAGAGGAGGAGGAGTTCCAGCCCCCAGTAAGGATGTGGACCAATGCCTTCTCCCATCCTCTTCAAGCGATGCTGGCTCAGGAGCAGCTGCTTTGCTGCAGTGTCCCCAGGCCCTCCTGCTGCGGGTGACCTTGCCTGGCACAGTTGCTCTTGGCTGTCCCCAAGCAGTGCAGCACTTTTCCTGAACGCTTTGCAGTGTTCCCTTTTGTCACATGTGTGCTTCATGCCAGGGTTAAGAGGGGCAAATTGCCCTCAAGTCCCCCAGCTGTGGTGCTGAGATGCCACAAGAGAAAGGTAGAGAGGTCAGTGCAGAAGAAACACGTGTCAGGTGCCTTCTACTCTTTTTTAGCAGGAGCACAGCTACCACAGTGCACATCTTACACTTACCCACCTCCTCAGTCCAGCTTACCTGCCAAGACTCAACGGCAGAGAGCAGAATTGCGTCCTGGGGCTTGCACGTGTCCAAAACATCACCACAATCTGACAAGGACTAATTTTGCTCATAGTTCTGACAGTTCCCAGGAGGTGGCGTCAGCCTTTCAGAAACAGGGAGGACGAGGCTGGAGAGTCCCTGTTAACAGTAAATCAGTGCCTGAGGAGTTGTGGAATTCTAGGAATTGGGAGATGAAACTGCTGGTCTAAGAGCTGCCCTGTCTTCTCTGGAATCAGGGTCTGAATCTCACACCACTAAGAGGTGCTGGCAGCCAGGTTTCTGCCTGGCCTATGCTGCTTTGGCTGAAGTCCATCATGTTTGCATGGAAGTGTTTGGGTCAGTGTCTGGGATGTGGACCCGGCATGGCAGGTTGGGAACATTGTCTAGACAAATCAAGGCTGGGATTTTCTTGGGCATTGAAGTCAAACCTTGTGCAGGACTTCTCAGAAGTTTATTCTGCATTTAGCATTCACTGCTTAGTTTTGGCCTGCGTTTTTTCTTTTCTCATTTGTCTCACAAACCAGGAGGTTGTGTCTGGGGGTTCCTGCCACCTTTGCTGTCCTTCCTTCAGGCTTGGCAGACTGCATTCTACCTGTTAGCAGGGAGCAGGCAGGATTTAAAGGAAAGAAAGTTCTACCACAGGCTCTCCCTAATTTTTTTTCTGTTCCTTTGTCTTCAGGTCACATGAGAAGAAACATAAAGTATCTGAGGACCTTCCAGAAGCTGAAGGGACCTCTAGCAAAGATGGAGATGACTGTGGAGACTCCATTCCCATAGATGAAAAGCCCTTGTCAGTGCAGCCAAAGGAATCAGATGCTGGCAGTGCAGAGGGGGAGTCAATGCCAGTTCCCCTTGATACAGGACAAAAGCACTCTCTGAGCTTCTCTAGCAGGCAGGCTGGAGACCACAAGGAGAGCAGCACTGGCACCCACGCACCCCGCTGGGATTTTACCACCATCACCTTTCCCAATGTTGCCCCAGACCAGCCATGCACACATCTGCCCTCCCCTGACAGCATGCTCCTGCCAGAGAACGTGCCGAGCAGGGAGGTGGATGCAGCTTCCTGGTGCACACGGATCAACCAGAAGCAGGAGAAGCTGTCGCGGAAGGAGAAGAAGCAGCGGGAGAGGGAGAGCAGGTACAAGAGCAGTGTCAATGCCGACCAGGAGGTGAGGCGCTGCTCCAACTGGCAGGAGTACAAAGCCCTCTTGGAGCAGAGGAGACAGCAGAAGGTTTGGAAACGACCGTCACACCTGTGGGACCAAGCTGTCACACCACTGCTGCGTCCAGAAGAAGTGACCTCACCAGGTAGTGGCTCTGGGAACTTTACAGGGACCGTTCTCTCCCTCCCAGCCCTGTGAAAGAGTGCCTGGTATGCAGCAGCAAAAGGGATCACATGGAGAAGCCAAACATCAGTTTTGGGGACAGTACTTTGAGCAGGATAATCTTTCTATAGCCCACTCAAGTGCCAGGATAAACAGAGCCTTGGGAGGTCTTCTAATCCATTCCCCATGTCCTGCTGTATTGCAGTGCTTCCTGCTGGGCTGTTAGACATGTGCAGTCAGGGCCAGCAAGATGCAAAGCAACTGCAGAGTGTCTGGGCCATGTGCAGGGAGGAGACGAGGAAGTTGAGGTCTTTGAAGTAGCCAGTGGTGACTGTGGAGCTGCCAGCCATTGTCGGAGGAGGAAAGCTCATGGGTGGTGTGGAGTGCTCGGAGTGCCCTGGGGGGGAAATTGCTGGTCTGATCCTTTCCCGTTCCTTCTCCCTCCAGCTGCGCTCCTCCAGCAGATCAGTGTGCTGCAGCCCTCCCACATCCTGGATGGAGCCTCCCGGTTAGTATCCAGCCAGTCAGCTTGGAGCTGTTGGGGAGCGGGAGTGTCTTGTGACTGTCCCTGCTTGTGAGGTCTATGAGGTGCTCCCAGCAACAATTTGGGAGCTGCCTCACATCCAGGGTGCTGAGAGAATCCAGTGCTCTGCCCCATGACTCCCTTGCATCTCTGGTGAGGGGGTGACATTTCCATGAAGTACTGGGTCCTGCAGCAACAGAGCCAGGGCTTTCCAGGCCAATTAAAACAGCGGGGTTGCTCTCTTATCCTGCCCTTCCCTCTCTGCAGCCCAGCCAGGTATGTTCTCCAGAGGTTTGATTTGGTTTCACCTGTGCCTTGTCCCTGGAATGTGCTGCCATCCCTGCTACAGTGGTTATAAAACCTTGGCTTTCAGACTTTTGGTTCTGCTCCTGCCTCAGAGTCTACGGTGCTTGTGTGCAGTGCCTGCAGTGCTTTGCTCCTGTTTTTGTTAGTGCTGCTTCTTGCAAGGGTGTGGGGTAGATGTGAGCCAGGATCTTGCTCTGGTCTGACTACTGGAAAGCTCTGGAAAGTAATTAAAACAGTTGCAGGGTCAGTCCTTTGAGGACTGAAGCCTTTCAAGGGACCCAAACTAGACAGGCCTTAGGAGTTTTTGCTCCCTCTTTTCTCTGCTGTACCCGTACCCTTCAGTGTTTCGATCCCATAGTGTGTGGGTGTGTTCCCCTGCAGGCTGCAGGAGGACCCAGAGGCCATGAAGATAGACTTCAACGTGTATCAAGCAGATGCTGTGTCCAAGTTTAAGAAGACAAACCCTGGGAAGCCCCATGTCAGGATGTGTGTTCGGAGGTACCCATGAGTCTTGTGCTGTTTCTGAAACATTGCAGTTGTTGTTGTGGAAACGAAGTCCTAATGATCTGTAAATGACCCAGCATCTTGTGAGCTTTACAGATCATCAGAGTGTCTCCCTTGAGGGTGGTCCTGCCCAGGATTTTTTTTTCTTTCAGTTCCTCCTCCTTTGTTGGAGGCTGTGGCTGACAGTTCCTCTTCCCCACCTCCACCCCGCCCTTGCATTCAACCCACACTATTTGGTCATCTGGTTGCTGCTCATGTCTGAGTATTACTGGGAGTCAGGAGAAAGAAGCCACAGCTTTTATGTAATGCGTGTGAAATTCAGGTACAACCCGGTGGTGAGGGAGCTGAATCCTCAGTCAGTGCAGATCACTGTGGATTTCTGCAGAGATGAATCTCCCCAGAGCTTGCTACAGGCTCTGAGCCATGGGTTCAGTATTTTGATCTTTGTCAAGTGTAATTTTAAGATCACTAGGAGCAGAGGGTAGGTGTCGCCTTTCTTGCTGGATCCAGAACCTGATACTTAAACTCCCTAGCTAGGTACAAAGTTCAGTTTCTGCCTTTTCTCATTTTGCTTTACTAAAACTATCCCTCTGCTCTCTGCAGCTGTAGTAGACAGAGCAAGGAAGGTGGTAATGCAGTTTTACCAAGGTATGTTATGAGCCAGTAGGATGGTCCTTGTTGCTTAAATATTTTCACAGATGAGCAAACAGACTGCAGAATTAAAAGGAGGGAAAAGCAGGTCAGATGTTAATCCCAGCAACCTAAAGATCTTCCCAGCACAAAGGTATTAAGATTGCAGTGGATTGGCCATTTGCCAATATCCCTGTGAGCTGCATCTAATGGGCACAGCATGGAGCAGTGTGCAGTTATCCTTGTTTTTGGCAAAGGATTCAACAGCTCCCAGTTCCCAGCATGCTGGGTACTCACTCTCAGGGCTGGCAGGACTGAAAGGGGTGGGGAGAATCACTACCAGCTCCTCAGGCCAAAGGGAGCTGTTGTGATGGCTGGCCAGGACAGCTTTGCCTCTGTGTTCCTGCTGTTTGGAGAACAAACAGGATGTTTTTTTCTCTCTGTAGCTTTGATGAGCAGATCCCGTCCCTGCGGGCTTTGAAGCAGGTGACGTATCTGAGTGGGGATGTCCCTCTGGTCTTTGCGCTGGTGGATCATGGAGAAATCACCTTCTATTCACTGAAGGAGTTCAAGCTGCCCGTTGATGTTAATCACTGAAGTTGCTGTCGCTTGCAGAAATGGTGTGGGATGAAGGGAAGAGCTTTACTCAGGACTTGTTTTACTGATTAATGAAATATTACACAAAACAGAGCCTGTGATAGCTGGGAGCTTGGGAAGTTGGTCACTTTATTGGGTGTTATGGACTTCACCCACCCAGGTGGCTCAGGCATAAGACAGCAAACAAATGTGTTCAGCTTAGCTGGGCATTTCTGGGCTGGAGTACACACTGCTTTGTTCTTGAAGCCACTGGCTCTCCAGCTTTCTCACCTCATGGACCACCAGCCTGCCTTTCCTGTATCATCTTTTGCTGACTGTGGACCATTAGAAAACACTTCGCTGGTGATCCTTTTGTCACGTGGAAAGAACCACTGTGCTACACCAATGGAATCGTTGGAGTGTCTGAAGTCAGTCAGGGACAGAATAAGCTGATCAGTGCTGGTGTCCTGAGCCTCTGTTATTCAGCTGTGCCAACGACCATCACATCAGATTCTGGTCTGTAAAAGGCACGGCCATAAACTCAGTTACCTGGAGGAAAGTTTGCAGACACTTGAGAGCAGGAAACCGTGCCTTGAACACAATTTCATCAGCCAGAGGTCACAGAAAGCCCCAGAGCATTGCAGATGGCAGCTTGGCCTCCTGCAGCAGCTGTGCTGGAGATGTATTTTGGCCACACAGTGTTAAGCCGTGCTAAAACTTGACCACCACTATCAGCACACTGCATCTAATAGTTTTACCAGGGCTGAACTGCAGCTCCTTTCTTTCACCCCAACATCCTCTTTCCTGGCTGTGGTTCCTTGTTATTTCTCTTGCAAGTGAGAGATCCCCGAGTAAAGAAAAAAGCTACAAATTCCTAATGAGCCTTCCAATCCTGAGGCTGTTGTGTTCCAAACTGAGGATACCATTGCCCTCTACCAGGATATCTAGGTAGCAAATTTGCTTTAGCCTCTATGCCAAAAGTGCCAGGTGCCAGAAGGTCTGCTCAGCAGGTGGAAGTGAGCTAAGCATGGCTGTGTTTGGTATCAAAGTTTTCAGAACTGTAATAGCAACTGGATGTGTTTTATTTGGTATTTTTTAAATTTCTTTTGGAGATATGGAGAAGGCTAAGCAATAAAAAAAATCCTTTTCCAATGATGCAAGCTCCTTGGTGTGGTTCTTAATTCCCCTAGAAATGTTAAGTTATGCAGAGGGAGACTGTGGAGGCTACTGGGACCCCAGCAGCAGCAGCTGGTGAATGGCTGCTCAAGGTCATACAGCCCTGCGGCTGTGTAACCCTGGTAACCCTGCTCCTACGCCGTCTGTGCTGGGATGCAGCCGCTGCCCTGTTCCCGGGGAGGGCAGCATGACTCAGAGCCTGGAGGTGTCCCGGCATCCGCGTGCAGTTCCTGTCGGCACACGACACTGCTTCCTCGTTCATCTTCCTCCTGCGTGGTCAGAGGTATCATAGCCCAGGGTGCTGGGGGTGTGCTGCCAGCCCCTGCTCCTGTTTCACACACACACCCCCTGGTTATCAGATGCTGGAAGTCGGCAGGGCTCTGCCGAGGTGAGGGTCTGACGACTCCTCCCACACTCCCTCACCTTCCTCTTCCTCCTTGCAGCAGTGCTTTGGCTCTGATAGTTCTCCTTAAAGCCGGGGTTGGCAGCCCCATCTGCCCTCAGCATTCTCCCAGACTGTTTAACAGATTAAAGTCAGTGGGAAGAGAGTTTCTAAGAACAGGCACATCCAGGAGAGCTCCAGCCTGACCCACAGGGTTCATGTTTGTCCCGGAATTAGGTCAACCTCAGTCCTGTTGATTTCAATCAGTCTCATCTCCTTATGCCAAGGTGGAATTGTATCGATGAACTCTACGAGAGCCACCCATTGAGTTTCGCTGCGGCAGAGACTCCCTGATTCAGCACAAGACAATTACAGTGTAATAACCACTGCAGGGAGGATTGAGAAACTGTGGCTGCCTTGCTCAGCACTGTAACGTCTGATGGTGCCTTTACCCACCCCAGAATAGGAGCGTGATCCAGACTGATACCACTGCTCCATTTTGGCCTGTGATGCAGATTGGCTGAGCATTGCAAGAAGATGAGAGAACTGAATATTTAATTGAAAAACATCACTTTTGGAAACGTGAGTGAAATACTGTTACTGGACCCTTGTCAGAGGTCATTTCAAGCTTTTGCAGGGATGCAGAGTGGTCAGACCTTTGCCTGCCATTGCCCCCTACATAAATACAGCTTCCTTGTCCAGCTGCTGTTCCCTGCAGCAGGACACGGGCTGGCTGCTGCCAGGCTGTGCAGCGAGACTTGTGTCCGTCTCTCCAGCGACAGCTTCGACTCCGTAAAGTCTGTCTATTTTCACAGGCAAGGCTGTGAAAGCTGGGAGTTCCCTCGTGGGGCTGCAGCCGGGAGGAAGGGCCCCGGAGCCCGGCCCCGGAGGCGGCTTTCGCGGCCAGCTTTCCCCACCGCCCTGTCCCGGGCCGCCTTTCCCGGTGCCGGGTG
>WEIT01000900.1:0-38283 GCA_013389985.1 Dryoscopus gambensis | reverse complement strand
GGGACTTCCTGCCTGGCCCTCGAGCGGGTCCGGACCGGGGCCGCTCCCGGGGCGCGGGGGCTGCGCGAACCGCTCCCGCCTCGTCCTGCGGTGGGAGATGTCGCTGCCCACAGCCCGGCCCCGCAGGTCTCCAGTGCTGCCGCTAGCTCCAAGCAGAGAGTCTTGGNCCCCCCCCCCATGCCCGTATTAAATGCATCTTGCCACTATTAGAGTTTGTTGGGTTTTTTTCCCTCTCCAAAGTTATTAGAATTTGCTGGATAAAGGAGTACGTTACTTCCAGCAGGCAGCAAACAGGTGTAATAAAACGGTGAAACAAGTTGTTTAGCCTTTATCTCAGGTTGCCCTTCATTGTGCCATGGGAACAGGCTGTTGCTGGTATCTTCCCTCCTGGAGCTGAGGCTTAACCTTGGCGCTGGAGAAAGCTTTGTGTGTTTGTGTTTGGTGTTGATGGTGTAGAGCACTTGAATCAGACTCCCGGGTCTGTGTTTCTGCAGCAAATGGCACAAAGCCTTGTCCTGGTGTGGGGATAGTGACAAGACAGGCAGACAGCTCCACTGAGATGGTGGAAGTTGTCCGTTGTCATGTCTTACTTGATGGGGAATGCTGCTCTTTGTAGTCATCTGAGAGCACTTCAGTCAACTGGAATATCTGGCTTCACCAAGTCTCGGCTGAAGCTGAGTGCCCAGAGCAGCTGCCTGGTGATCTTAGCTTTGATTCAGGAAGCTGGTGCTTCTGGCAAGTGGAATGCAAAGTGTTGGTACATCCCAAGGCTCCTCCGTGCATCCTGGCACGTTCCTTGTAGGGATAGACTGGCCCATGGAGGAGATGTGGATGATCTGTGCCTGTAGTGAGCAGTCCCTAATCCTTCTCAGTGCTGCTTGTAGCCTGTCGAGGGGCTTCATATAGTTCATGGTATTGGAAAGGGAGAGGAGTTCTCAAACATCTTCATAGGATGGTGCTGAGGAATGTCTTTTATTTGGTTTTGACCAAATAGCATCTGCTATAACAGCTGACCAAGGAAAAGTATTGGAGGAGTTAAACACGTTGAGAGCCCTTTATCTGCCAGTGGCCTTCTGGTATGGTAATATAATTGTTCCTGGGAATTGCTTATGGAAGAGGTGTGTCTCTGCTTGGCTGACGCAGAGGCTTGAGAAATGTCAAAGAGCAAGGGAGGTTTTAAACATATGTCTTGCAGTTAATACATGGCAATAAAAGTATGTGATACTGCTAGTACTATCATCTTTCTTTAAAATACCAAAGGAGGGACTGGTTTGGTTTCTATGCAGAAATTGTATGGAAACTCCAGTTCTTGTACAAAAGTTTCTCATAGCTGGATCTCTTTGTGTTGCTTTATGAAGCAAATGCTTTCATGGTTTGCTCCATTGACCCACTGTGTGTAAAATGCTGCTCCAGAGTTACAAGCCACTCTTCTGTTTGATTCACGCTTCTTAGCAAAGCCTACAAAGGGTTTTGCATTATGGCCAATAATGTTGTTCAGTGCAAAGACTTTGTTCTGCTGTAGCATTTTGAAACTTTGTGTTGTCATGCCCCCATGACAAGGAGAACACAATAGGAGTCATAATGACACACAAGGTTTGCACAATTTCCAAATTCATTGCAGGTGGGCGGTTCCTGGTAACTCCACGCACAAGGCTGTGGAAGTACATGAACTTGCCTGAGTTGTGTGATTGGTTCTCAATTATTTTCAAAGAGTTGGAGAATCGATGTCTGTTATTTTATTTAATATTGTTTGTGTTTTGGGAGGGCAGCCACCTGCACATAGTGTTGCCACAGTCTGTTCAGTTGTTCATTTCTGTGTCTGTCTCTCCATGTTCACTAAAATATTTTTAGAGGATCTTTTGGTTTTCCTCTCTAACTACTATATGCAAGGTGCACCTGAGCACTCTCCTGTTTATGAAGCTGCAGGTGCTGGGTTGTAGCAGTGGCTCAGCAGTTGTGTAAGGGAGATCTCTGCATGGTCTCATTAAACTGAGATTAATGTTAGAGCATCTTCCTTCTCCTGGGGAAAGAAGGTGGTGTCTTGCGCTTCTCTCCGTGTGCTGCAACTGCTCCTTCCCTTGCTTTAGGTGTTCTGCTTGGCTTGTGCTTTCTCTGTATCTGCCTTGATAGTGTGTCACAGCCAAGCAGGGTGATAGAGATGAACAGTTAAAGAATAACTCAGGCTCGTTTCACTGATTTCAAGCTAAAATTGTTCTTAAACTTGTCCTTTCCCAGTGAGTCATGGCACCTGTAATCGATAAATCTGGTAAGTCTGGTATTTAAGGGATACTTAACTCAGTTCTGTTGGTGTGAGATGACTGGTGCTAAGGAAGAGCTTTTTGCTGTGCAGATGACCCAGGCTCTGTTCTGTTGCTGCTGACTGTGTTGGTAGCAGCAGCAAAGCAAACTCCTGCATCCAGGAGAGAACCTGGTTCAGACAAGGCCATGGTGGTGAGGTTTGTTATAGCAGCACCAACTGCCTGGAGTTCAAACAAAGCTGGCTGATAAGGCCTCTTTTATTTTAGCAGGCTTGATAAAATGTTATCAGGTGCATAGGTAGAAGTTCTCCCTTCAAGGTCCTGTGAGCAGGAAGGAGTGCTGAGGAAGGAATGAGAAGGAGACCTAAATCAAGGCAGGATTTAAGAGTTCTTGAGATACTTGGTGGCATTTTGAAAAGAAAGCTCTTGGACTGTATCCCATTGAAAACCTGTTCAAGTTGAGTAAAGATTGCCAAGGAAGCACACAGATGGTACCTTGCAACTCTGCTATGTGAGCAAAATAAACTCATTATGGGTATGTTTTTGTTGTGGGGTTGAGACTGCATCCACACTTAATACTGTCTATGTAGGAAAAACTTCTGACCTGGGCTTCCTCTTCTTGCAAGACTGGATTAACTTGTGTGATTGGGACTTACAACATTTTAGCTGGAAACTCCACTCATGGGAGGACATAAGGAAAAATTGCAACAAATTTCTGCACAGGGTAATTCCCTGCCAGCCTATGCCAAGTTGATGGAGATAAATGATGGAGAGTGTCTCAGCAAGCTGTGGACGGGCACCAAGATACATTGCTGTGTGCAGAAACAAGGAAGCCAAAGGAAAACGTGGAGCTCTGGATTGGTAACACTCAGCAGTGAGGAACAATTAATGCTGCTGCTGGGAAGGAGCATTTGTCCTTCTATAGAATATGGGTTCACATGCCATGTCTCTCAGCATCTGAAATGAACAGAGCTGAGCAAGGAAGACAGAATGAAATCTGGTTTTGATGTTAAACTGCTCCTTAGTCTGTGATTGGAAACAGGATCGTCTTGCAACTCGTGCTTTCATTGCCTTTCTATATGAATAGTGAGGAGATTTTGCTTTGTGTCTGGATCTAATCCAGTGAGGTGAAAAAGGGGACGTTGTTGTATTTAGCTGAGTGTTCAGGTAAGGAAGCAGCAGGAGTTTGATGTTCAGGGCACTCTGAGCTCTGCTGTCAGGTGTCCATGTCCTCAGTACCCACAAAACTTGGGTTAGCTCAGCCTTGGGCTATTGTTGCCTCTAAACAGCTGCCCTCAATGTATCTTAAAAGAAGAGAATGTTGCACATAGTTTCTGGTAAAAGACTGTCTTTGAAAGCCTAAAGAATTGTTTCCCTGGAAAATAAGAACATTAGATACATGCAGACCTGGCATAGCTTCAGAGGCTACTGGAGAATTCCTCTCTGGCTACTGGTAGCCACAACTGTTACCAGATGGTTGTAAATGCTGACTGGCAGACAACTGCAGAGCACATGGAGCTGGAGTTTTATGTAAGACTCCAAAGGTGTGTGGGAGAGAAACTGGCCTGCTAAAATTTAAATGTGCATCTAGAAGATAAGATTATAAAGATTGTGGAATATATTTCTAGAATTGGAAGAGATACTATTGTACTAAAACCAAAATTCTTCTCTTTGATAAGAGCCTTGTAAACTTGTCATAATAACTCTGCTGGGACAACTTGTGCTGCAGTGGATGCTATTCCTTCTTTGCCTTTGCTCAAAACTGCTTGTGCTCTTATCCTCTCCCATACTGTGACACTCAAAGGTTCTTTGGTCAGAAGGAAACTCTGATATCAGTCTATGAGAGGTGACTTTTGTAGCTTGCCTTCTCTGATCCTCTCAGCCCTTCAGGGTGATAGTTCTTCAAGTGAGTTACTGCTCAGTTCAGAACTACTACACTTCTTAGCCTCTTGAACAAGTTGTTGTGGGCTGGAGTGTGAGTGTTGGAGCTCTTGCATACGCAGGCTCAAACAGCATGCTTCTGGATGCAATTAATATTTCAGGACAAAACATTCTAACAAGGTGTTAAATGTAAACTTGTGTCTCTCAAATCAAGCCCCCTTTTCTTTGCTCCTAGCACTGAGTTTGTCTGTGCTGGCACAGCTGAGGTCTCTTGCTCTAAAATGGGGAGGGTAATTAGCAGAGTTTCTCTGTGGGTTTGCCTTGTTTAACAGGTCCAGGATATTGATTGACAGTGGGAAGGGGTGCGCCTCCTCAGCACTTTCCTTTCCTTGTCTGGCTAAGGGCAAGTTGAGTGTTATACATGGGTGTGTCACTGCTCTGTAACTTTTGCTAACTTAAAGTGAATGTAGCTTTGTGAAAATATGTCCCTCTCTCAGGGATGTCTACTAAAAGAAGACTTATGATCTGATACTATTTTTGAAATTTCAGTTGAGGTGCTAAATCATTGTAGAAGGATCTACTTTCCAAGTAAAGTACACTTTTATTCTCCCTCTCTTTTTTGGGGTCCTCATACATTTGTTTCTGTGCATTCTTCACCCCTGTATGTGCTGATGGCTTGCAAACACAGGCACCTGTAGGTGCCCTGCTCAGAGCCAGTTTTTCCTCCATAGGTGATAGGTGCTGCTAGTGATTCTAGGTGACTGGAATGTCACGTAGGGGATATATTCCAGTCACCTAGATCCTAGTGATTCTAAGGACTAAGTCACTCAGGTGATTGATCCACATGTGATCCTCTGGTCCTCTGAACGAGGGCTGCATTGCAGTCCTTTGGTGAGCTCAGGGCAGTGCTGCACAGGTGGCTGGAGATGTTGGAGTGTGAGCAGGAAAGGTAAAAGGGCAGTAGTGTAACAAAGAGGTACAAGTTCAAGCTCAGGGAGTTTCTAAAGGGAGTTCTCAAAATATGCCTGTGGAGTATCCTGTTTATCACACCATTTCCTTCTTTTGGACCTTCACAGCTGGTGCAAGGCCTTGCTAGGAACTCTTTGAAAAACAACTCAATCTCCTCAGGAGTGGTTGCTTTAAGTCATTATCCAAAGGCCATTGTTGCTGGCAGGAGCACAGAAGCAGCACCTCGTTTCCTTGTGCTATTCCCATCTATACAGGTGTGAAAGCTCCTCCCCTCAGTCGCTCACCTCCAGCCCCACTGTTTTAAGGGTCCAAGGCCCTCTGTTCACTTGTCAGTTCCTTTGGTGCTCCTGGTCCCTCTCTTTCTCATGCAGCATCAACCCCCTGCTCCCCACCTTGCTTTTGGTGTGTATGAACCTCTTCTGACCATGTAGAATATCCACTCTGATCCTGCATTGCACCTCAGAAGTTCTGGCCCCCACTGCACATGTGTGTTGTGTACAGAGTGGCTGCCAAATTGCTCCCTGGCCAACAAATTAAAACAAAATACTTGAGTGGAATGTCTGTCAACTGCAGCTTGTGAGAGATGGGCAGGCAGGACCATTTACACCAGGGTAAGTTGTCAGGATGTGAATTCAAGCCTTTGCTCGAGTTGGCAGAGTTTTACTTGTCACTTAGCACCTCTGCAGAGGGGAGATGTGACAGCCTCCTGAGCTGTAGCGAATAGGAAGCTGGAGCCTGGTACTCCCCGTGTGATTGCTGGTTTGCAAGTCAGGTCTGATTTGTCCTGCTTGGATCTTCCTGTCGCTATGAGAGACCAGGCACTGGGATGCTGCTTTGTGCTTCAGCTGCACAGAGAATTGCAGGTGTGAAATTCTCTTCCCCTACCCCCACTTCGAGCAGGGAGTTTGGCTTGATATTTTACAAAAGCAAGTTAATAATTAATGCAGCTCCCCTGCAGGCAGCACAGTGCCCTTTCTGCCGTGCCCATGGAGAGACCTGAAAATGTGATTCTTTCTCTTTTTGGCTCAATAACTGGAGGGTTACCTGGGGTGAAAGCTGATGCTAGTCAATAATGCCTGAGCCTGGGAGTTGGCCTTTAGGTTGGGTTTGTTTTGTCCGTATGCAAATGCTGCAGGTTTGCCTTTTCTTTGGAAAAGGTCAACTCAAGGGATCACAAAATGGCCAAGTGCAAAACCCTTTTAAAAATCCTTTTGTTGTATCTGTACTAGTTTGTTTTATCAATGTGAAAATGGAACTGTGAAGTGCTGCACCAGAGAGCTGTGCTAGACTGGTATCAGGTTTTAGTCACTCGATAGTGATGTTGTTTCAGTCTGCTCTGGCTGATTTATTACCTGCTAAACCAAAATAAATAACCTACTTCTGCCTGCTTTCTGCTCAGGCTGCTTTTGTTTATATGGCTTTTCTTTTCTTTTTTGTTAGGATTTTTGTTGCCAAGATACTACAGCAAGGAAGATGAGAAGGTTCTTAAGACCCGGACACGATCCAGTGCGAGAGAGGCTCAAACGTGACCTTTTCCAGTTTAACAAGGTACGGGGCTTCCCTCAGACTTCAAGGCAAATCTATCCTGAGCCACTGCATCCTGCAAAAGGAGGGATAAACTACTTGAGTGTGGGTGGAAAAGTTAAATTTAGAAGAGGTAGTTTGTTCTCTTTTTCAGTTCTGTCCTTTTCTTCTCCAATGTGCCTGAGTAGTTTCCTTTAAGCTCCTGGGCATGTTCTCAATTCTGTCTCTCCTTTTTAAGAGGAAGGATATTGTGATGCTGTTGAGTGGCACATGCTGAAAGAAGAGATCTTCACAGCAGCTTTTCTATCCTCTGAGTGGTCTATCACTTGTCCTTCTATGTGCTGGGACTGTTGCTGTTAGAGGTAGTCCTTGTTAGGAGAATAAACATTTCTCTAAAGATACGCAGAAGCCAAAGCTTGCTGAAGCCAGAGTTCTTTGTCCCTGATTATACTTTGGATTTACTAGTCTACCTCTGCTTTTAAATGTGAATTTATAAGGCTGTGCTAACACCTAGGGAGCACAATGGCCATTAATAATGAATTTATGATTATCTTAGTCTGAATCTGTTTCTAGGTTTTTTCCTTCCCTCTGAGAAGATGAAATAGTAATGGCTGTGTTATCTATCTCTGGGCATTTTTCTTTTGAGCCCTAGCCAGGAGCACAGTGCTTTTATCTTTGAAAATGCCTAGTATTAAACCATTGCTAGGCTAATGGTTACTTACATCATCTTTGGGGAGCAGAAATATATTTGTAGGTTTTGTGTTCCCAAGGTTTAAATGGATTTTTTCTGAAAAGTGTAATGGATACATGAAACCAGCCTGGGAAATAGCCTCCTTGATTCATTAGTAGTGTAGATGGATACTTGAAGTGCAACTGTGGATATTTGAGAGAAATGATTTAATGTAATGGGTACTAAGCGACATCAATTCCATGCATACCTTCCTGCCATTGGAGAGACAGAGGAACTCAGGAGTGCTTCGGGTCTGTTTTCTGCCTGTTACCATGAGGAAATCCTAGTGCAGATGCAGTAGAAAAATCAGTAAATGCAGACCAGGTTTGAGTTTGCATCCAGCTAAATGCAATGTCAGCTTCAGAAAAGACATCCCAGGGATGGGTCACAGTTGCTTATAAACATTTAAAATTATATATACATTGGAAAAACTTTTGCTATTTTAGGGATGTCTCTTCCTTGAATATGCCTTTCTTTTATGAGAATGTTTGGCTAAGCTTTACCTGCCAGAGACACACTAATTTGGATAATGCAAAGCAGGGTTGAAAGAGCTGGCTTTTGCAGCAGAAGGAAACTTCCAAATATATTAGAAGGTGACATCAGGATTTATGACTCCATTTGATTCAGTCCTGAAGGTAAATATTGCATCTTGTTTCTAGGGAGACAACTACTTTGGACACTTCCTAATGGTTTACTCTCATTAACAGCTTGGTAATTAAAGGCCTTGTAAAATGCGTTTGCACCTTGAAGCACGGTAACTTGTTCTTTTCTAATAAGAATCAGAAGGGAATGAACATTATACCAGAATTGTTTACACTTTACTTTTTTTTTGCATAAAAGTAAGGGGTTTTTTTCCCCAAGTCTTGTGTCTCCCATTCCAGTATTTCCAGGGATAATGGGTCGTTTGAAAGCTTCTACCCTTTGATCCAATAAACATCTACTTAGAGCTAGGTAGACTGAGAAAATCTGGGAAAGTCAGACCTTAATTCGGAGCTGTTGAAGGTTGTGGCTTCAAGGAGCCAAGAATCATAGTGCTTTGTGTGCCAAGGCTGTCCTGGTCTAATGTGCTATTAAAGCAAGCACATTAGTGCTGGTAAGCAGGTTTTTAAACACTTGTTGTTTGAGGTCTTTGAAAGACTTCTGGTTAAGAACCTGCTTGGGAATATTTTGTGGGACTGTAAAGTTGCTGATCAGAGAAATTGCACGGTAGATTTGCACCTTCAGTGTGTGATGCGGGTCATGACTAAAGGCAAGGTCTATACCTTAAAGGTGCTGGGGATTCCTGCCCTCATTTTACACTGAAGTTGAATATAAATCCATGATGCCACACAGATTTAGTATTAGTGTAGTGAAATGTATTTGACCACAAAAGTCCATAGAATGAACTTCCATTTAGAAAGTCTATTTAATTGGTGGTGGTGAATTTTTGTTTGTTTGTTTGTTTGTTTACTCTGTCAGGTATAAATAGGCTGTGATCTCTTTACTGCCTCTCTCTTGCATTTCTGTTTTGCATAAGAGGTCGTCCAGATGGTTTTAAAGGACTGATTGATGACTGGACTAGCATTTCAAACTGTCTTCAAACTTGTGTTTGTTTCAAAAAACACCTTCCTTAGCTTTGCATATCTGTTTCTCTGTATGAGTAAGAACTTCCCATACTTGTGTGTACCTGTTGCAAGAATCTGTTTTTAGCTCCGTGGATAGAATGAAGGATAAGGTATGTGGACTTGGCAGTCTACTTCTTTAAGTTTATCCTGCTTTTGGAAGTAGTATTTGGATACCTTTGGCTCAGTCCAAGCCCTGCAGAAGAAACATGTTCAGGCTGGCATTGTCAGACTAGATGATGGGTAACACACTGGTGAACCAGCCTGTCTTACAGCTGAATGTTACCCAACTGGGAACATTGCCTTTAATTTATGGCTTCATGTTTTTTCCCCTGTTTTCAGCCTTCCTACCCCTTTGCTGATGGGTGTGATGGGTAGCTCACCTGAAATCTGAATTAATGTCTCTGCAAAGCAGAGTTAGCACATACAGGCTTCATTGTTTCTTCAAAAGATGAATTAACAAAGAGACAGGGTTTGTATTGCCTGTGGTTGGGTTTGTTTCTGGTCTGTCATAAAGCAATCTGAGAGGAGAAGCAAAGACAAGTGAAAGGAGGAAGACAGAGCTGGATTTCATCGGCACAGCTTTAGTGGGGGCTGGAAACAACTGTTCAGTTTGGCCACGTTTTTCCTGCAGTAAATATGACTGACATGTAGCGTTTCTGTCGGTGCTGCTGATACCAGGCTTGCTGGAGTCTGACAAATCTGTGGAGAATGAAGAAAAGCTCCTACCTTTCCCCAAAGAAACAAAGGCCCTTTTGAGATGGAGGGCGAATTGTGGGCACTTCAGTTTCTTATTTCAGCTCTGCTGAAAGGCTCCATTGTAACCTCTGCTGCCTCCTGCCCCCCTCTCTCCCCCATGCTGCGTTTACCTGCTGGGCAGGTGAAAGGATTGGCTGATGAAAGCTGCTGTGAGAGGGGAGGGAAGGAGAGCAGCCCAAAGCTGGCTTCATGTGGTTTAACAACTGGGTGCAAATAAGTACGAGGAAAAGATCTGGGTAATCAGGACCGTGAATGTGAATGCCTGGCCCTGGTGGTGTCAAATGCAGCCCAGAAGCCGCTGTGAAGCCTTTATTGCCCATCTGTGGAAACAAAGGAATGACATAAGAGAGAGTTATCTTTGTTGCATCTTATGGGCACCTTGGTTGAAGATTCAGAGCTATCAGAAACCTTCAGTACATCTACGGCTCTCCATGGGCAGCTGTGTAGCACACTGTGGTTGTTACTGATACTATTATGATACTGTTACTGATACTTTTGCAAATTTGTCTGTGGAATGGGAGGTACTTCAAATTTTTGGTTGAATGGAAACCTGGAGAAAAAAAATCACCCTCCTGTTATTATTACTGAATCATACGCACTTGGTTGTGCAGTTCATAGGACTCATACTCGAAAATTAAAGCCTTTATTGACTTGTCTAATGTGTTTACAAATTAACACATCAAACCCAAGATATAATTAGGCCAGTATTAAGGCTGGTGTTGACACCTTCCTAACAGGCAGTGCAGCATTGTATAAGTCATGGTTTTCTGAGAGTTGTGGCTAAAGCTTTATCTTCTGGGCTGGATGAAATCTCAGAATAATCACAGTTTCTAATTGATGTGTCACTGAAAATTGCACCTAGTTGAGCTGATAACATGACAGTGCAGTGACTGTGAACAAGTTGAAACTAAAACTAACAGGGGAGTTACACTGGTGTCTCCCTAACAAGTTCCTCACTTTGTTTTGGGTGAGAGTGGAATGGTGTTTATTGCCTGTGCTACACCTGATTCATTTAAATGCCTGATTTGTTGTTAAGATAACATGTTACCTTGGATCTTCTTCCTGGAATTTTGCACCATAGCGTTATACTCCCACAACTTTGACAATTAGGAAGCTTTTCTGTGTTGTCTCTGTAGCTATCACAGTGCAGAGAAATTCCTCTTTGCTTGTGCTGGATTAGGAAATTGCCATGTTTCAATTCTGAATCCACTGATAAATTCCTAATTTCATACAGCCTTCTCTAGGAAGTTTTATATGTGTAGCTATGCAAAGGTTGGTTAGCAACAGCTTCAAGGGTGACAGTAAAAAGACTGACTTCTCAAAATTCATTTTTAATAGTGCAAACCTAACACTTAAATTACCTTCTTAGAATATATATAGGTGAGGCTGGAGATTAAGTTATCGTAAAAGGAAGTAAACTCAGTGGTCTTGGAGCTTGTAGTTCTAATCTTGGTTTACTACCTATAAAAGGTAAAATTACTAACTACTCTTTTGCCCAGCTTAATGAGTTGGCAAGCAGAAAACTGGGAAATGCTCCAGTATTTCCAGTTTTATTTTCTACAGGGGGTGTCTTCTCTTAGGAGGACCTCAGGCTGCCGTAACCAATATTTGGAGGATGGAGGTCTTTTCTTGCAGCTTAGGAATTGTGGTCAAAGGGGTAAAACTGAAGCAAAGTGGCAGACTCTGGAGTCAGCTGGATCCTCCTGTGCTGTGTCTTTGAGCAGGACATTAAAGTGCTTTGCAGCAGCTGGGGCACCTCAGGCTATGGCCTGACCACAGAAATCAAACTGGCTCCATTTGATTCTCGTGCAGGGGATTAGGTTGGGAAATCACTATGCAGGAAATAAAGTCCAGGTGTTACTTTTAGGCTGAGTAAAGCATAAAACTTAAGTGATGTGGTAGTTTTGCTTCAAAGACATGATGGAAATGAGGATGGGAGTGAGGTGCAAGTGCCGTAGATGGAGGGATGGAGGGTTGTTGTTGGTTTTTTTTTTTTTTTTTTTTTTAATAATGAGTGAATGAATTCCTATTCTGCAGCTGGCCAGCTTGCCTTAGAAGAAGGTATTTTCCAGAAGTTGAGCCTGTAAGGATCAGTGTTTTCCAGGAAGCATCCCTGTTAATCTTCCCTGTTAATCTCTGGGCACACCAGCCCTCTTTACCTGGCTGTGTGTTGGTGCATACTGGTTTTGCCTAAACCAGGGTAAGAGCTGTGCATTAGCACTTCTGAAAACCTCACTGAGCTATTCTCCAAGAAGCTTGGTGGCATCTTGTAAGTATGGCAGAACATTATTCCCTGGCATGTAAATGCATCAGCTGTGCTCAGTGTGGTGTGTACAAACACTCCAAATCTCCCTCCTGGAGCAGTATGAATTGTACTTTAGGGAAGCCACTAAGGCCAAGCAACACTGCTCCCTGTGACAGGGACATCTTTTTAGTCCCAAATGGCTTTGAATTACTCTGAGGTGGCCTAGCAGGCTCCTGCTCTCATTAAATTCCAGTGTTCCTCATGTTCCGTTCCCTCTGGAAAATGGATATGGATTACATTAGTTTTCCTGACTGCTCATAGGAAATCTGTTTAGTTTCCTTGATGAGCACTGATGTTCACTCGTAGCTCTGCATTGCTTTGCACCATTTCTTCATGTCAGTCACCAAAAAGAGGTCAGGAAGGCTGACCTGTGTGGAATTCGGCAGATAAAGCTGATCTTACAGCACGCAGCATTTGTGTCAGACTTTGAAATTGTGCTGAGCAGTTGATTTACAGAAGTGCAGCTGATGTGGAGTGATGGAGTGTGTTGTATTGACTGACTAAGCTGTGCTTATGCAGAGTTATTTATAATCTTAACATCAAGAGCTGCTTGGGCTACTGTTTTCAGAATATATCTCTTTCATTTCTGTTACACTTCTGGATATCTGGGCTGTAGAGCCAGGGATTCTTGGCACGTCTTCATCATTAGGCTGTTGTTCAGCAAATCTAACCTGTGTTTGAACACCTTTCAGCAGAAGAAGCTGCCATTAAGTGCTGTATTTCAGACTGTCCTGCCATGTTTACTTTCTGGGTTTATCTCTGCCTAACAATGCCCGTGAAACAAGCTGCTGATCATGATTTTTTCTTCTCTCCCCCAGACTGTGGAACATGGATTTCCTCACCAGCCCAGTGCCGTGGGCTACAGCCCATTTCTCCGTCTCATGGCCATTGGCACACGATCAGGAGCCATCAAATTGTATCCTTTGAACACTTGGGTGAGGGTTCTTTAACCTCAACAGAATGTGGAGCTTTGAAGACATTCAACAGTTAGATCAAGTATGAATTTGCAGGCAAGGGTTACTGGAACGATGAATCAGTGTGCCAGGGTTTGGAGTGATTTTGGTCTGATCAGGGTGGGATTATCTTTCCAAGAGCTGAGCTATAGCTCCAACAGAAGCTGAGCTGATGCAGATAGTAAACAAGACTCTGCTCTTGCTATGCAGAAGGTCAGACTATATCTGGCCAAAGTTTAGCAATCCTTCACATTGTAAATTCCAGGGATGTTTAAATATTTGGGGAAGGGTTCCTTTTTCTTTTTTTACTAAAGCAATTCTATTTCAAAGGTTAAAGCTAAAGTCAGAAATGCTTTCAACTGCCTGAGTTTTTGACCATGCAGGAATTAAAGACCTAAACATTGAAAGTGGCAATGTATTTTTTTTTTTTAGCTTATGACGTCCAGTCTGATTTTTGTGTGTGTGAGGTGATTCTAATGGCAGAGACCGGTTAGGTGAGCTGTAAAACAGGCATGTCACCCAGCCCAGAAAGGAAAAGTTGGTGCTGTCTCTGCCAGCTTAATCATTCATTGCTGGTGTTGTTTGTGCTCAGAGGCTGGACTCCACATGCAGGCAGTAGCCATCTGTCTCCTGGTTACAAATTAGTTAAGCAGGATTGTAGTGTCTGGGAAACCACGAAACATCCCTGAGAAAAAACAGGGTCCAGGCACCTCTTCTGCATATGCTGAAGGAAGAAGTGAACTTCCCTGATCTCCACAGTGAGCACAGCCTGCAAATTTTACAAGCGTGTAAAATCAAAAGTAGATTTGCATTGATTATTTGCAGTCCAGCTCACCAACAGTAAAACGTGGTTTCAAACTAATCTCTTTTCATCTTGCTTGCTAGCAAGCTTCTTATCAATTAATTGTAGCTGTGGGTCACCTTAAATACTGTAGATCCTCAACAAACTCATCAGATATGGTGCTCCCGGGGTGGAGTTCATGGGTTTACATGAAGAAAACAACACTGTAATGCAGATTCACTTTATACCTGATCAGGTAAGTGCGTTTTCAGTACCTCCGTGACTTATGTAGATCTCTCCTAAACAGGTGTTGATTTTATTCCAGGGATCTGGGCTCCTATTAGCAAGAATATTCAAATGCTGATTGATTGGGACTGTTTATCCCAGTATATTTTGTGCTCTCAGCAGTGCTTGTTGCTGTGGAGATGCTCAGTAAAACTAAAAGAGAAGCTTTAAACTGAAGAGTAGCTTTATTGTTCATAACTGTTAGTCATTTATCTCCAGCAACATTCTGGGAATGGTAATAAGGCCAGGACAGTTCAGGCAATTTGCTGCAGAAGCAAGAACTTCCTTTTCCTTTTGCAGCCCCTGTTTTTTCAGTAGGACTGAGTGGTCTTTCCTCTGCACAACAGATAGAACAGGAGCTGCTGAGCTGATTTAATTATTTTCAGGAGCTCAAAACAGCACTACTAACCTCGCCTGCTGTTAAGTTTGTTGCCTTTGTGTTTGGGGGTACTGAATCTTGCTCCTGGGGATTGCTGAACAGTTATTGCCGCACACTAAAAATAGGAAGGCAGAATTTTTCAAACGTCTGGTGGCTGTCTAACCACTTTCCCTTTCCCTTGACTGTCAGACTGGTGTCTTGGTCACAGACTTTGTTGCCTGATGCCCCCAGTGTAGCACAAGTGGCCTCTTTATGAGAGGGATTTAATTCTTGAGGCTGTTTTGGGTGTCTGTTTGCTTAACTAATGGTATAAACTGAAACTCCCATGGGGAGTGTTGCACCAGGTGTGGCTGCAGCAGGTAAAATGCTTCAATTTGAACATCCAGCCAGCAGGGCTGGGCTCATAAAAGGATTCTGACACAACCCTCCAGAATGAGGTTGGACACGAAGAATGTGAGGAGTGTGGTGTAGCAGAGTGTATCAGCCCCACCCAAAGCTGGGGTGTGTTCAGCAAACCTGTGCTGAGCCAGGAAGAGGTGAGGTACAGCCTGCAGCTGCACAGCTGGGCTTTACAGCACAGGCTGATCTTCTTCAGGAGCCTAAATCCTCGTCATCCCCCTCAGTGATAACCTGTGCCTTTATAACAGGGTTTTTAGCCTCTAGGCTACTTCTTGTCTCCTTCCACCCACCAAATCCCATTGCTGCAGTGTTTGTCCACTGCCATAAAAAACAGAACCAGCTCCCCAGTCCTGTTTTAGCAGGGAATTATGAAAAGCAGCAACTCTACTGCTAAATTTACTGTGTTATATTTAATACTGGCATTCTGAAAAAAGCAAGTTGTGTGATTTTGCAGTGCCAGCTGGTGACACTGTTGGATGATAACAGCTTGCACCTCTGGAGCCTGAAGCAGCACGGAGGAACATCTGAGCTGCTGGAGGAGCATCGCTTCACCCTCAAAGGGCCACCTGGGTAAGCCACAGGAGGGGCTTGGCACTGGTCTGGGCATAAGCAACTCATAAAATTCTGCTATTGTTTAAGGTAGAGCTTGTCCAGTTCTTACAGCCTGCCACTCCTCTGAATCCATTGAAAGGGCATTTGTGGAAACCAACCAGGAGCTGGCTAGGGCATGGGAGACCAGCTTTTAAAAGTGCTGAACTAGTGCAAAGGGTGGTATCATTTAAAATATTGTGCATTCACTGCTGTGAATACAGGAGCTGTTAAGGTTAGGTAAATCTAACCGTGCCTTAAGTCAGACTTTGAAATGCTGTTGTGGTTTTAGTTTCACTTGATCTAGCCGGTTTTAGGTGAGCTATTTTTAGGAACACTTAGAGGGTTCTGTAAAAAAGGTGTCTGGTTCTTTGTCCATGCACTTGTCAAAAATTTTTGACCTAATTTGTCTTAAAGCTGATGTTTTCCTCCTTAAAAAAAAAAATCATGCCTCCAAAACAAATGACACTAATAAATGTCCTGTTATGTTGTTAATTCTCCCAAATTCAGTAACAAGAGTCTCTTTGCATCCCCAGCTCTCCACCAAGTGCCACCCAGGTAACAGCTGTGCTTTCCCATTCCTCACGGGACGTGCTGTACCTTGGCACGGAGAGTGGCAACATCTTTGTGGTGGAGCTGCCCTTGTTCCGAGTGCTGGAGGACAGGACCATCACCCTCGAGGCTGTGCTGCAGCGGTGAGTGAGCAAACAAGAGGTGGAATCCCATTACCAGACACATCCTTTGTTAAAATGTCACCTCCGATTATGTACTGGGGCCTCACTGTTGTGTTAAGCATTGTCCATATCTGCCTGACTCTCATGAAAGTAATTTTGGGTCCTGATGTGTGTTAAGAACAGTTTCTGTCCTGGTCAACCTGGTGTTGTCAGTGTGGAGGTGCAGCATGTTCACTTGGGGTGAATCTGCAAACCTTGTGCCCTGGCCTTTGTGTTTAGTTTTGAAAAAAAAATATTTTGTTTAGCTGTAATTACCCTTTTATTTTTTCAACCACTAGCAGAACATCTGATACTGCTTTGTTCAAATGGGGATTTTATCACTCTGGAGACTTGAGTGCTGCTGAAAACTGTCCTACTTCGTCTCCTACTGACATTTCCATCTTACCTTTATTCTGCAAGAGAATGGGGTGGGTGGTTCAAACTGTCTTTACAGTCCTGGGATCCAGTCCTGGAATTCATTGTAAACCTTGGCCTTTCCTTGAAGAAAATGAGACTGGGTGCCTATCCATGTGGTGGGCCTGGTGTGATGTCTCCCATAAGACTTTTCTGGTGCTTGAAGGATTTCTGGGAAGATTGTAATTACCTGTTTCAACTTTGTTGCTTAATTTCTTGTTCTTACACTTTTTATTACAGTCCTTTTAGGTTGTACCTGGACTCACCCTCTCTTGGTTTTTTTCTCTTCTGTTCCTGCAGGATACCAGAAGATAACTGCAACAGACGATCCTGTGAACTGGTGGAAGCCCTTCGGGAGCATCCTAAGAACCCTGACCAGATCCTAATTGGATACAGCAGGGGCTTGATCGTCCTCTGGGACCTGCAGAATAACAAAGCAACACACCATTTCCTGGGCAGCCAGGTATTGATTCAATCCGGAGTCAGTTCAGCAGGGCAGGAAGGGCTCTTACTGACACTGAAGACAGAGCAGGTGCAGGGAGAGCCTGACAAAGCTGCTTTTTTAGTAAGAACGGTTGTCTTGGGGAGATAACAGCTCTCTGGAGAGCAGTCATTTGTATGGCTTTCTTTTCAGCAACTGGAGAACCTCTACTGGCAGAGGGATGGCAGTAAATTCATTAGTTGTCACTACGATGGAAGTTACACCCAGTGGCCAGTATCCAGTGACAGCAGGCAGCCAGAGCCTCTGGAAAACACTGTGCCTTATGGTCAGTAAGTGAGGTTTAACTGTTGTGTACTTGTCCAAACTCAAACTAATTCTGAGCTTGTGTAGGATATTCAAGTCACAATTCTCCCTAGTGTTTAATGGCAAAATCCAGAGGTGCCCCTGGAATGGCTTGTGAGCCTGGACTAAGGGATTTCAGCCCAGTTTTTTTCTTGGACTTGAAACTCCCTTGCATTGTTGAAGTCTGTCCTGAACATGGAGAGCAAGTCTGTTGACAAAATTAGTGCCCCTTATGAAGAAGGGTGTTAGTGATTCAGCTCTTTGTTTTAGCTGGTGTCCTGTTCAGCAGGAGTTGCTTGGATTCTGTGTAATTAATAGTGAGCTGAGTGTATTTTTTGTTGACCTGAGCAGTGATGAAATGAAGCTTCTGATTTGCTGGAACCCATCAAATGGGGATGACCTCACCTTTTGAGCATAGAGAAGCTTCTAAACCTCTATCACTTTATTTTAGTTTCAGGAATGACTGTGATTTTAGCAATCCTTTCTAGTTAATCAGCTCCTCCAGCAGCACTTCCACTCCCTGGTAGCCATCAGCAACATGGTTTAGAACTTCCCCTGAGCTTAAGCTGTGTTTTGCTCAGGAGTTCTGTGGTCAGTGTGTCCCAGAAGACTTGTCTGATGTGGCTTGGTCTGGGGAGGTGGTGCTGGCTTCTACTAATTCAGGTGGCTCCCCTTGGTGTGGAGGGTGAGGTGACCTGGCTGAAGCAGAATTACTTCTTGAACTGTAAAGCATGCACTTCCTGAACTGTAGCAAAAAACTCTGTTTTCTCAGGTCCTTTTCCTTGCAAGGCCATCTCCAAGATCTACTGGCAGACGACAAAAAATGGGTGAGTTTGTGGTGTACCCCTTCAGTCTCACCTATTTAAAGGGTGCAGTGTGCAATGTCATATGAGCCCTTTAGAGTAACATTATAAGAACTTGTCAAAGTTTCTTTGACATTTCTTTGAATTTTTTCTCATTCCTCACTTCAGCACACACCACTTTAATTCTTTCTTTCTCTTAAGGCTTCCTTACATAATATTCCAAGGAGGAATGCCCCGGGCTAGCTATGGGGACCGGCACAGCATCTCTGTTATCCATGGCAGCCAGCAAACAGCCTTTGACTTTACCTCACGAGTGATAGACTTCTTCATAATCTTCAGTTCGGATCCTGCTGCAGGTATGTGATGGAAGGGCATTACTGAGGAATTAGGGTAGCTGTGTATGTGTGTGGGAATCTGCCTGGTATAAATAGCAGATGAAATGTGATAAGCAGGTCAGTTGTTTGAGGAGTTTCTGAGACTTTAGCAGAAAATCACAGAATAATTTAGTTTGGAAAGGCCCTTAAGATTGAATGAAAGATTTCCCATTGAAAAATGAAGTGTAAAATACTGGTGTAAATAAAGGGCTGGTTACAAATGCCGTACATTCCCCACAAAAAACAGCCTACTCTGTTAATGAGAAAAGATCTCTTAAGCTTATGTCTGTTTAAGCTGGACACTGGACATAACCAGGTTGTGAATTGAGGATCTGAATATTGTTGTTTGGAAATAGCACTTCAAAGGAGGCTAATAATTAAAACCAGAATTTACTCCCACTGAGACACTGCTTCTTTTAATTACTACCTGGATTTGTGTCTGCAGCTCTGGGTAATAAATCAGCAAAGGGTGACATAGAACCAAGGGTCAGTATATGGAGAACTTATTTCCTTAGTGCTGGTGAACACTAATGTAAACTGAATAGTTCTCATTCCTGGAATTGTGTAGAGCTTGTCAGATTCTTCTTCTGTTGAAGGGATTTCTTGCCCTTATTTCTGCAGTAACTGTACATTCTTTCCTTTCATGAAGCTGTAAAGGGTTTTCCCCAAGAACTCTTTGTTTAATGCTGGTATAGCTCTTGCTTCTGGCTAACTTGGAGTAACTGAGTAGAAAATGCTATTTCAAGCTCCAAAAATGTGCAGTGTTGGAAGCTGGATCAGACTAAACTGCAGATGTTTTAGGAGCTTGTAAGTATCTTCTGTTACTGGATCTTTCCAGGCTTTCTAGTCTCTGCTTTGCCTGCTAGACAGGTTTCCAAACCGATTTGTCCAATGTCCTGCCGGGGAGGGTGGTGACAGCCACAGCTCCACATCCGAGTCTGTCAGTGCAGGTTGGATCCCTCTGGCCTGTTCTGGGAAGCAGAGCATGGATCCAGGGGAGGAATGTCTTGGGAAAAGAGGCAGAAAGAAACAGCTTTTGGATTCCCTCTTGCCTCTCTTCCTAGATCTTAACAGACTCTCTCAGGTCACTGAAAAGACAGCAGAGAAATGCAGAGTAACTGAGCAGAAGTGCCTGTATGTGTCTCTTACTGATTTTCCCTGCACAACACTGCCATTATAAGCATCTTCCGAGTGAGCAGAACCTCAGGCTCACAGGGCTGATAAACTTGAGGTACTGTTCAGTGCCTCAAATTCAATACCTTTTCGTGTTAACGAAGGAGACCTTTTACTTTCTGTGAAATTCTCAGAGTGGAGATTCTAGATGATGGAACAAAAGTCTTAAAGATGAAAGAAATCTGAGGCTTTTAGGTCACAGTTGGACTGCTTAGAGTTCAGTTTCTGGATGTGATTAGAAATCCTTTAGGATGAAATACCTAACAGGCTTTATATTTCTACTTCCCAAGAACTGAATTGTCTAGTTAACACCACTGCCAGTAGGTTCAGACAGGAGCTGCTACAGGAAACTGAAACTGTTGCAGTTAGATGAGGAAGTTTTTTACAATAAAATGAGATTTCTGTGGTTGACAAGCTTCCTTGTGGCTGATTGCCTAAGCTTAGTGATCTACGTAGCTAGCCTTGTTTGCCCTTAAGCAGTCTTTCCTGCAATGGCAATACCAAGGTATTAATTGTATACCAAAGCCACTTAATTTAATAAGCACAAAGCTAAAGCATTGCAGCATGGTTGTAGCTGGTGACTTTCCACTACCCTGAATATGCTGTGGAAACAGTTTTTAAAAGGCCAGCCCTTCCTGTTTCTTTTTTTTTTTAAATGAGGTGGGTGAGTGTATGGCAATCATGACAAATTCTACTGTGCCTGCTACTTCAGCAACTTAAAATAGATACTTGCCCTAAGAAATGAGCTCAGATGTGTGCCTTTGCAGGGGGATAAAAAGTGTTAAAACAGAGCACTTTTTGTTAATGTTGGCAACAGCAAACTGCAGGGCTGTTACAGTACAGGGATGATATTATTTGTTTTATTATGAAGTCCTGTGGGCAAATGCAAATGATGGCACATAGGAAAGCAAAGTAAAACTGAATAGAAAACATTTTTTTCATGAAGAAACAGAACTAATTAATGATGTGTTGTGGCTGGGCCTAGTCAGAGGTGAAACTTGGGGTGCTTCACTAGTGATGCCAAGTACTAATTACTTGAATTTAATTTTTCTGAGTGAACTGTGTTGGTATGTGCCTTCTTGCAAGTGTGTTCCAGGTAATCAACCAAGTAAAGGAGGGAAATAAAAGTACAGTTTAGGAGGGAAGGTTGGGGAAAAGCTGAATTACTTTGCTAATGGCTCACTGTTTATCACCCCCAATCCAGCTTTATATTCACTCAGATTTCTGTAGCTGTGTTAATTATCACTGCTGTGAACTGGTCTGTGGTTTTGGTTTTCCCCACCAGTTTGCTGCTGTGGCTGACTCATGAACCTTGCTGCAATAATGTCCTTGTAGATTAAATTTCTTTCACTCAAGATTTTCCACTGTAACTAGAATTAAAATTCTTGTTTGTGTCAGATGTCACCAGTCAAGTTACATTAACATATTTCCTTTGTAGTTGTTCCTAATATACATAAGAATTATTAGGTCATGTACACATCTTTAAAAAGAAAGTCTAAAGGATGTGTCACAACATATGAGAAGAAGGGAAAATGAAAAGTAAAAGAGCTGAATTGTAAATACTTGTCAGTTCAAGCAGAGAAGCATTCTGCAGAACCCAAGGCATTAGCATGTTTAAGCAGCTTAGCCTGAATGGACTGTGGTCCTAACACAGTACTAAATGGGTCACTGCTGGGGTGTATGCATGTCTTTCCACCCAGTGCTGTTAATTAGCTGTAGGTAGAGTTTTTGGAATTCTGGCTGTTATGGTAATAAGTATGAACTTTGTGTTATTTACTCGTTGTTAACAAATTTATTCTGCGATGGAGTCTATTAGAAGTCACTGTCACAGTCCCAGAAGTGATGTAAGGAAACACGAATTTGTAGTAAATCTATGTCTTTGGATTCATACTCAATAGGCCCAGTTAACATGGAAGCATTTACAGTTTTTTCCGACAAAAATGTTGATGGGGAGCTGTGTGATTACAGTTTTCAAAGCAGCCTTACAGGAAGCTTGTTTGCACTGACCTTGGATGGTCAGTTTTGTCAGTCTCAATGAGTGTTGTTTCTGCAGAGTTCGATGACCCCTCTGCCCTGGTGGTGCTGGCAGAAGAAGAGCTCGTGGTGATAGACTTGAAAAGTGCAGGCTGGCCAGCAGTGCACCCTCCATACCTGGCTTCCCTGCACTGCTCAGCCATCACCTGCTCTCACCATGTCTCCAACATCCCACTGAAGCTCTGGGAGAGGATTATCAGCGCTGGGAGCAAGCAGAACATTCACTACTCCAGTATGGTATGACAGCTTTGTGTCCCCCTGTGTGTTCCCATGTGTTTAGGGCAGTGTGACTGCCCAGGGTGTGGGTGGTCTGTGCTGCTGATGATCTGCAGAGGGTTCAGCCCCACCAGACACTGTCCTGCCTCTTAATAGGGTCGAGAGAGGCTTTTTCCCAAAGCACCACCAGTACAGTTACTCACACTGGGGAATTAAAATGTGATATTTTTTTAAGCTTTGACAAGCCAGAGGGGAAGTCTGAGTGTTCCCAGCTGTCGGTGGTAACAAAGTTCTCATGTAAAAGCATGAAGCTTCTTGGGGAAATGTGTAGAATGCCTTCTAAAAGGCACAGTTGGTGTCAGAATGGGAACATTTAATCCAAACAAATGCTGACAGCATGGACTGTTTCACTGCCACTTGCACTGGAGTTCATGCCCTCCTGCTGACTTTATATTCTCTCCGCACTGTCACTGCCTAGGAAGTCACACGCTTCTCTTACTGTATTTGTAGCCTTGGCCGATTGATGGTGGCACCAACATCGCTCCGGATCCTCCGCAGAGGGACTTGCTGCTAACAGGGTAGGTACTGACCTGAGAACCATCAGGGAGCCCTTTCCAGTTCCCCCTTTGAACTAACTGAGGCTTTCCTGTGGAGTCAAGTCTGCTCATCTTGTAGGTAGGAGGCTGCAGCTTTACAGTGCAGTGTCTCAAAGCTGTGCTGCTGGCTTTGTAAAGCCAGCTGATTTTGCTGCTTCTGAGCAAACAGGTCATGCTGTCCACAGATAACCAAGAAAGTGGCTGATTTTTAGTTTTGGTGTGTTATCCATTCCCCCTACTCCCAAAGTGTGTAGGAGTACAGGCACTAATCCAGCTTGGTTCAAAGGCAGCAATGCAAAAGTGGAGCTTAATCCTGCATGTTTTGAAGCGTTTTGCCCTCTACCTTACACTTTGAGTCTGAAAATAGAGGTTAGCTTAGACTCCTGTCTGCTTTGATCAGCATGAACAGATCTAGCTAAGAGGTGGAAGTAGCTAGCAAGAGATTGTCTCACTGCATAAAAATGTACCATTTTCTTTCCAAAGCACTTTTGAGAGTTTCAATGGGCTTTTCCTCAGATTTCATTCTTGATAGAGCATGTTAGAAGCTCCTACCCTTGTGTTGGAAGACTGTTGCAAATTTTCACCTGGAAAACTAAGATTAAACCTTGATTATTATTTTTTTTTTTAAATTTTATTTTTTCCCATCCCTCACAGTAACCATACTTTTGCCTGGATGAGTTTTTCTTTCCATATGCTAAGCTTTTTGCCATGTCTTTTTGGCGTAATCTTAAACTGGTGTAATGGTGTCAGATCACCAAGACAGCTGAATTAAAAAATCCCAACAAACTAAAACAAAACAAAACCAAAACCCACAAAAAATACCGAAGAAGCCAAAAGTCTTTCTCTTTGTGGTTTGTCTTTCTGATTCTGTATTTTCCCCTCCGTTTTACCCTCCATGTGCTGTTCTCCTGTGTGATGTGTGTTCCTATATCCTCCCTCCAGGCATGAGGATGGCACTGTCAGGTTTTGGGATGCCTCTGGTGTCTGCTTGCACCTCCTTTATAAGCTGAGCACAGTGAGAGTGTTCCTCACAGATGCAGATCCCAATGACAACATGAACACCCTGGGGGAGGATGAATGGCCTCCACTCCGCAAGGTAAGAGGGCTGCTGCTTGTAGAAATTTTCTGAGAACCTGGGGAGTTCCGATTCCTGCCCCAGTTAAAGACCAGCCCCTCTCTGTTCTCTTGCCTAGGTTGGTACCTTCGATCCTTACAGTGATGATCCAAGACTTGGGATCCAGAAGATCTACCTGTGTAAATACAGTGGATACTTGGCTGTTGCTGGTACAGCAGGACAGGTATTGGAATGTGAACACTCAACATAAACATGGTTTTCAGTGCAGGTTTCAGAGTAATCTGGAGATCTGCTAAAACTCAAAATGCTCATTTCTCTCATGGTAAATTGATCTGTTTTCTGGAAATGCTTTGTGGGACCCTGCTCTGGTGAGGCCCCACCTGGAGCACTGCATCCAGCACAGGAAGGACATGGAGCTGGTGGAGTGAGTCCAGAGGAGGCCACCAAGTTGATTAGAGAGGTGGAGCAGCTCTGATCTGAGGAAAGGCTGAGAGAATTGGGATTATTCAGCCTGGAAAAGGGAAGGTTTGGGGTCGCCTAATTGCAGCCTTCTGGTACCTGAAAGGAGCCTCCAAGAAACATGGGTAGAGACTACTTGCAAGGTCCTGGAGTAACAGAACAAGGAGGGAGTAGCTTCAAACTGAGAGAGAGTAGGTTTAGATTAGATATCAGATAGGAAGAACTTCTTTACTGTGAGGGTGGTGAGGCACTGTAACAGGTTGCCTGGAGAAGTTGTGGATGCCCCATCCCTGAAAGTGTTTAAGGCCAGTTTGGATGGAGCTCTGACCAGAAAAGGTGTCCCTGTCCATGGCAGGAGTTAGAACTAGGTGATCTTTAAGGTGCCTTCCAACCCAAACCATTCCGGGATTTTCTGCTTTCTCTAGTTGGTATTATAGACATTGTCTGTTGTTACTTATCTGTCCTGAGAGGTGCTGTAGTTTAGCAGCTGTAGGGAAGAGCTGCAGCTTGGAGATCTGCCTGCGCAGCAAAGCTGTAGCAAAGGTTGTTCTCTTCCTTTCAGGTGCTGGTGATGGAACTGAATGATGAGGATGCAGAACACGTGGTGGACCATGCTGAAGCAGATCTCCTGCAGGACCAAGAGGGCTATCGATGGAAAGGTCATGAGAAGCTAAAAACTCGAGATGGCCCTGTTCGATTTGAAGCTGGTTTTCAGCCATTTGTCCTTGTCCAATGTCAACCACCAGCTGTGGTCACCTCTTTGGCCCTGCACTCGGAGTGGAAGCTTGTGGCCTTTGGTACCAGTCATGGATTTGGGCTTTTTGACCATCAGCAGAAGCGACTGGTCTTTGTCAAGTAAGTGTCATCTTTCCAGGGGGTCTGTGGTAATCTTTATGTTAATGATGATGTGGAATTACTAACAAAGCAAGGTGTAATACGTGATGTCTCAAGAGCTGTCACTATAGCAAGAAGCTCTGCTTCTTTTTTCTCCACCCTTGAAGATCTTCCAGAATATATGTGTGTTCCAACATTTGTGTGGATCCTGTTGGACTCTTGGGAGTGATTGCCACCCAGTAGAAAGTGACCACTTGGCTACTGTCTCCCTCTTCCAGGTGCACACTGCATCCCAGTGACCAGTTGGCCTTAGAAGGTCCCTTGTCTCGGGTGAAATCCTTGAAGAAGTCCCTCCGTCAGTCATTCCGGCGGATCAGAAGAAGCCGCGTGTCCAGTAGGAAGCGGCGAGGAGGTAGTGGGAATGCCTCAGAGGTGAGGGGTTCACCTTTTTGGGCTTTGTCTGTTTACAGCTTGGAGCCTGCTGAGACTGCCTAGAGCAGGAGGTGGTCTCAGCCCTGCTATCACATCAGTAGCTATTGGTATGAGGGAAAAATGGCAATTTCTGATGCTTCTCTGTTAGATAAAAACAGGCACGTTTTTAGAGAAGATCAATTCAGAGGACAAGTTCACTAGTGTGACCCTGCTGTGCCCTTCCATTGCTGTCACCCCCCCTCTCTCTCCCTGCCGTGTCTATCCCTGACTGACAATGTGTCTCCTCACCTGTGAAGGTGCAAGAAGCAAATGCCAAGTTTGACCAGGACGCGTTGCAGGAGATGGAACTGGCTCCAGTCCAGCGCAAGATTGAAGCCCGCTCGGCAGAAGACTCTTTCACTGGCTTTGTGCGAACCTTGTATTTTGCTGATACCTTCCTGAGAGACAGTGAGTAGGAAAAGCATCTCTCTCTTCCAAATGGGTTTTTACTTCTTCTGCCAAGGAGTGTATTAGGATTTACTGTCAGGAAAACTCAGCACCTCCTGCGTCCTACTTTGTGCTGTGCTGAAAAACTGATATAGAACAAGAGCATATGTTGTCATGCAGAATTATTTAGCTGTTCTGGGCCGCTGGCTAATCTGAGGCAAGTGGCAGTTCATCTTTGAATCACGTCTTTATGCATGATTTTCAAACGTGCTGGAATGGCATCTGACTTCTTAGTATAAACTTTTCTTTGTCTCATTGCTCTGAAGTTCACCCCTATCTCCTGCAGAACCTTTTCATTTTGGTGAAGGTGGTGGCTGGTTGTGCATCAGAGCCCAAACTGATACCATGCACAAGTTTACTCTGCTCCTATGTGATATAAATGTGTGAAAACTGGACACAGCAATTGTGGGGGTTCATGTGGTGGTACTTTTGCCTTTGCTCACATGCAGTGCCCTTTCTAAGGGCTGCTGGTGGACAGGTATTGGGAAAAGAATGTTAAGAACTTGCTGTTTGCCTGGCAAGTTCCCCAGATATAAAGATATTTAAGGTGCAAACAGCAGGAGGTTTTGTATAGCCAGGGAAAGCTGTTATTGAAAGGTGTCATGGATGATGCCTTGCTCATGGGCCTTTTTGTTGCTCCAGGCTCCCGGCACTGCCCGTCCCTGTGGGCTGGCACCAATGGAGGGACCGTCTATGCCTTCTGTTTACGTGTTCCTCCAGCAGAGAGGAGGATGGATGAGCCTGTGAGGGCAGAGCAGGGTAAGTGCCTAGTGAAAGCAGGGTTCTGCTGGGTCTGAGCCATTACTCTCATGAGTTGTGGGCAGAAAAGCAGGATCGCTCAATTAGCGGTTTATCAGTGACTAGAGCCAAGTGTGGCAGTGTCTGAGCTAGGCAATGCTCACTGTAGCAGCTGAACTGGAGCTCCAGCACTGCTTGATGTGCCTCAGCCTCATTTCCTACTCACTTCAGAAACGTAAATTTGTGTCAGCTGTCACTGAAGTTTGCCATCAACCCTCGCTGCACATGTCCCTTGTTCTGACAGCTGGGCCCGTTGTCTTTATGTAACAATGGTTTCTGTTTAACACAGATCAGTCCAGTCAGAATGCCCTTCAACTACTAAATCGTTTTAGGCAGCATTTCTATAACCACAGTATATAGGTCTCCAGCCCTGAGAGGATGTGAATGAGTTTCTAACAGTGTCTCTGACTAGACTCCTGTTAGTTTTTTCTGTTTGTTTTCCCTCCTTATCTTGCCTGTCTAGCCAAAGAGATTCAGCTGATGCACAGGGCTCCTGTTGTGGGGATACTTGTGTTGGATGGACGCAGCACTCCCCTCCCAGAACCTCTAGAAGTAGCACATGACCTTTCCAAGAGTCCTGATATGCAAGGCAGCCACCAGCTGCTGGTGGTATCTGAAGAGCAATTTAAGGTGAGTGTCACCTCTTGAGGGAGGGAGGTGCCTATGAACTGTGCATGAAATCTGCTAAAGCACTGGGCACAGCTTAGTGGAGAGAACTCTTGGGAGTGCTTGTTCTCCTGTACCTGAAGAACAGCCCTGGGACAGCATTTCTGTTTGGTGCAGTCCATAAATCAGATGTGTGCTGGCAAACTGGGTGTTCAGCATAGTGCTGCACGTGCTGAATATAGAAATTTTATGCCTATATTACGTTATACTCTTCAGACAAGGCTGCTTCTGCTTTTGGGTAAGAGCTTTTCTTAGTGTTTAGTGCAGAAGCGGGAATTTGTAGGTATTTTTGTGAAGTCACTTAAAAGTTTCTTGGTTTGTGCACTAACTCAAACCCTGTTCTCTTTCTGTAATAGTTTGTAGCCAAATAGGGAAGAGTTTTGTAAAAATAGAGAAGTGTTGTTACAGCCTGAAGGGTAAAACTGGTGTTAGAACAGAAAGAGATTCTCACACTGCCTGTGGCGGATTCCTTCTCATACCATGAGCAGGGGGTTGGCTCTGGTTACACCTTGAGTGTATTCCCTGTGAATGAAAACATTGTCCAGGGAGGGAGCAGCAGGTGTCCTGGGGAGCTGCTGCTGCCTTTGTGCAGGAAGAGGTATCAGCGTCTGGTTTCTGTGACAGGTCTTCACGTTGCCCAAGGTCAGCTCCAAGCTGAAGCTCAAGCTGACAGCGCTGGAGGGCTGCAGGGTACGGAAGGTGACAGTTGCCACCTTCGGCAGCTGCAAGACTGACGATTACAGCGAGAACGACCTGGCAGTGCTGACCAACCTGGGAGACATCCAGATCATCTCCCTGCCCTTCCTCAAGTTACAGATCCGCTACCCCTGCATCCGCAAGGAGGATGTGAGTGGCATTGCATCCTGTGTCTTCACCAAATGTGGCCAAGGTGAGGTGGGCTTCTCCCAAATCATCCCTCTTGTTGTGTGTTTGAGACAATTGCAAAGGGCTTAGTGTTTACAGCTGGCTGTGTACACATGTGAGAATATTTCAGAAATGTGTTCATTGTGTGTTTCTGGGCAGTACCACCCCCCAACAGGTGCCAACATGTGAGTTAGCAGAAGCAGGAGTCAGTTCATTCCATTACTGTTAATGAACACAGTGGTTTTCAGCTTGGATGTGCCCCTTAGGTGACTTCCACATGGCCACCCTCTTGTCTGGTGTGGGGGGAATGGCTCTCTAAGCAGCAGGCTCTGGGGAAATGTCTCCACTGTGCCTCCTGTACATGCCTCTGTCTCAGCACTCACATTACAAAACTGGGATCCAACATCCTGTGGCTGCTGAAGGTGAATTGCTGCCTTCGAGTTCATTTTTTGCATCTTTCTGTGCTGTTTTTCCTAAGTGTCAGCACAGGACAACAGAATTATCTCTCAGCATAGTCTTAAATTGCACAGTCTCTAGGCTAACCAGGGGGGAGCTGGGTAATATCTTCTTCAATGATCCCTCCTTGCTGAGATAGAAGGAAATGCAAACCCTTTCTGCCAAACATAGACCATGCCTAGATCTGTTCTTTTTTTTGGATCACCTTTGGTTCTGGAACTCTTTCCTGAGAATTGCCCTTATTAATTCCCAATCACCTGTAGGTTTCTATCTGATCTCGCCATCGGAGTTTGAGAGGTTTTCCCTTTCCACCAAATGGTTGGTGGAGCCCCGGTGCATCGTGGACGTGCCGGAAGTGACAAGCAACAATCATGTGCACAAGTCTGGCACAGAGAATGCTGCGAGGAAATCCAGGTAAAGTCTGTAACACTCTTGCACACTGACTGTGTCTGAGTAGGGAGGAAAAAACAAAACCTTTGAAGTTAACATCCATAGAGGGACTGACATCAGGAAATGTAACCTTCCTCCTGATGATTTTCCTGCTTGGAGTACATTTGGTAGGACAAAGCAGGAAGCACTGGAACTGGTATCCCTAAGCCGGAGTCACAAACTCAGAGCTGCTCTGCTTGTTCCCAAGAGCTGGGGCTGAGCTGTTGCTCTGTGAAGGGAAATCCAGCGTTCCTTCTCTCTTCTTGGAACATCAGCGAGTAACAGTAGATCTGACACTCACAGACATCCTACAGGAATTTTATTCTAAGAGTTTATTAGTGTTCTGTGGTGCCTGCAGACTTCTGCATCACCTGCATGTGGTGAAGCCCTTCCTATACTCAGCAAATCATTTAGTTGATGTGCACTGGAGCCTGTTTCAGCTGCCAAGAACACACAGGAATTCTCTGCACCCCTGTGCCTCAGCATCAGTAATTGTTTTCTGCCTCCTTTCCTTTTTTAGGGGACCAGGAAAGAGTCCAGGTGACTGTGGAGAAGATGGTAAGTGACAAAAATAAGTGTACTGTGAAGGTAGCATGGTGATGTGTAAACCTCAGAATGTCTTTCCTATTGCTAGAGTTGATATTTTCTACATAAGAAAAGGAAAAATAAGGAGGGATGTGGAGGAAACTTTGTGACCTGCCTGGACTGTATTTTAGTTGACAGCTCTGAAGTAAACTGTGTGTGGAAGATTCCCTTAAAGGCTAGAACAGGGTTTTTGCTGGAGGAAAGGTCTGAAATTATTTAGGTCTTCTGTTATCCAAACTAGTATTGCTGGAAAATACAGTTCAGTGTGTGAGAAACTTTAAGGATTAGTTGTAAAGCATTCAGTAAAGTCAAAGAGTACTTAATGTGGTGAAAAAATCCGGTTCCATTGTGGGTTTCCAAAACTGCACTTATTTCAGGAAGAGGGGAAAATATTGTTAGGTAAAAGCTTTTTTTCCTACTCTTTTTTAGAAAGGAAGTCTGGGAGGCTGATGGAACATGCCTTACTCAATGACGAAAGTGAGTGAGATGAAGTCTTGCCGCTGAGAGGGAAGGTGCCTTTCTGGGTGGGAAAAGAAGAAAGCTACTGGGAATTTTTTAGATTCTAGTTCCAAGGGATCTGTAATTACTGGTAGAAATGCTGGGTTGTCTTGAATCCCCAGAAATGAGAGGTTGGACAGGTAGCCATGCCCTCAGGCAGGGGTTGTTCTGCACAGCTGCATTCCCTGCTGAGATAAGAGAAGGATCTTTATTTCCAATAGGACTTGAGTAACATGACAGCTGGAACAGACAGTTCCTTTGGGGCTCTTGTACACGGGGATTTGCAGCGTTTCCTCTGGCAAATGACTGCTTCAGTCCTGTGTGCCAGCCTGCCCAGTAAAAACCTGGTGCTGTTGAAGAGGCAGTGATGATCCAAGGACTGACCTCTGAGCTGTGGGAGGCAGGTTCTGGAGGCTGCTCATAGGGAGGTGGAATGTGGTCAGGCAGCTGCCTGAAAGCAGATCCCCTCTGGTTTGGCTCACTGCTTTAACCCTCTGCTTTCCAGAAGTGCTGAAGGAGATCCAGAGTACTCTGGAAGGGGGCAGAGGGTGAGTATCAACCAACTTCTCTTCCTGATGGCTGGGGCTGGCAGGGGAGGGCAGCTTGAGGTGACAGCAGGGGGGTCCCCACCTGGTGGCAGAGATCCTTGTGCTAGAATCTAGTCACGTGTGCATCCCACAAGCTACCAAAGGCAGTAATGAGAGTCAGGTTCTCTTTCACATGCTGTCCCTTGGCGTTTTTTATGAATAATGCTTTGTCTCTTTCTCTCCGAAAAGCAGGAGAGATCACATTCCCACATCCCCAAGGAACAGGACTCTGAGTATTCGCATACAGGTTTCTATTTGTGTCAACCCATGCTGATCTAAGGGCAGGTCACACGGGCTTAGTTGGTCAAGGATGGGACTCTGGAGTTTTAATCCTGGCTTGACACTGTCCCTTGGATGTGTTCAGTGTCTCTGCTCCCATTCTGTCTGTACAATAGAGCTGAGCTACCACCACGGCTGCGGGGCTTTATCTCATCTCCCTAGAATGGTCAAGTGACAGGGGCTACCAAGTATAGGCAAAGGACTACTGTCTGCAATGGATGCAGGAAGCTTGGTGGGATTGGTAACTGCTGGTGTGGAAGGATCAGTGACTGCCTGACATGCTCTGCTCTGTGCACTTCCTCTGGACACTTGCCTCATCCTGGTCTTCTATTGGCATCTGGGAGTGGATGGGATTGAGACTGCATTGCAATAAGGAATCTCTTCTTGTGTCATTGCAGGAGCTATGCAGAAAGAAATTTGGCAAGAAGTCCGTTAGGACATGGACTAAGTAATGGAGGAGGTAGGTGAGGCTGAAGATATTTGAAGTAGCTGAAGGAGGCAGAAAGTAGAATGAAATTTCTGTATAAAATCCAGCTTATTTAAATGCTTTGTGCAGAACTCTGAGCCAAATTTTCAGGGTGGGAATCTGCTGGCTGAGTGGTTTGTGAGCACTGTTCAGCACCTTATGTGCTGCCCCAGTGGTAAAGGAAGAGCTAAACATTCTTTGAAGGCTCCTGACTCTTACCCTTATCAAAAAGTCAGGTGGTGAGGTAGCCAGAACTCCCAGCAACAGTCTGAGCATATCAACTCATCAACAGCTTTCAATGACTGCCTTTTAAAATAGCTTTGCATTCTTCCCTCCTGCAGCAGATTGACCAGAACTCACTGAGGACTTCCTGGCATTGGATCGGGTGCCATAACACTACTGACTGGGCAAACTGTCCCTGGGGAGAAGGCACCAGTGCTCCCAGCAGCCAGACTGGGGAGCTGCAGCTCGTGTGCTGTGCTTGCTGCCTCTGCCTCCCCTTTAGTGCCTCTTGGAGACCTCTCCTGCTGGAGCCCGCCTTGCTTTAGGACAGCAGTGGATGCCAGGTCTGATGCACCACAAGCCTCTGAGTACATCTAACATTCAAATGTTTGCACATTTCTCTTTTCTACTGGGCTGGGTTTTAAATTATAAATGTTTTACTGCCTTGGCGCAGGATTTTAATAAATGCACACTGTTACCTCCAACAATTTTTTTTTTTGTACAATTTTTTAAATTCTTATGGGTATTTCAGTTTTAACAGAAACATTTAGAAATTTACTTTAAGAAAAAAAAACATTAAATAATATATGCTAGATTCATGTGACTGCTGTATGTGGTATCTGAATGAGTAATTTTGGGGTTTGTTCGTTATGGTACTGTTAACTGGCTTTATGGATTTGGGTAGAATCTATTTTTGTAGCCATTCAAATTGGAGGAAAACTAATTGAGTTTGATTTTTGTTTCAACACTACATTGCTCTTTTGTTTGGAAATAAAACTCTGAATTCCCTTTTGTGATCCTTGTCTCCTCTCATATCTATTCTGTCCTTCAGCGGCTTCTTTCACATTGGCCACAGATCCCTGGGAGAAGGTGGAGCTGCCCTCTCTGAGCTGAGGGGCAAAGAGCTCTGCTGGAGGTGAAGCAAGGTGGTGGGTGGGAGAAGCAAAGTGATTGTGTCACCATCCTGCAATCAGATGGGGGATGGTGCCAGGAAAGGCGCTGGTTCAGATTATAGTTCCTGGAAGGTCACTGCTGGTTTGTCCTGGAATAACGTGGGTGATAACACTGAAGGGAGACAGGATTGATCTGGCAGTGTTGCTGTGCTGTCTGCCAGTCTGCCAGTGGATTTGGAATTGAAGCTGGTGAAACTCTGCATGGAGCAGTTTGCTCCTCTTTAAAATTTCCTTCCTTTATCCCTCACCTAACTCCCCTTTTTTTTCCAGCTAAGAAAAACAACCAAAGTATCCTGAAATTTGTCTCCTGTAACTTGCTTGTAGCACTGACAGCCAGTGAGGAAGAACTAAATCCACCTGGAATGGTGCTGAGTTGCTGTCCTTGGCACACTTTGGAAACCTCTCCTTGGAAGCCCTCTTGTTTCAGGCTCTGTCTTGATCTTCCCAAGCAAGGCTGAGGGATCCTTTCTTTCCTACAGCACTCGGATGGCACATTCTGTTCTGCAGGAAAACATGGTTGCAGAGTTGCTCAGGTGGTGCTTCAGGCACCCTTTCTTCTAAAAGTGTTAATACCTCCTTTGAGACCTAATTTATTGCTAATGAGGTTTTAGAGAGCCTTCTCTTTCAGATTCCATTTCCAAAGTAGCTTTCACTTCCTTATTTCTGTTTGCTTCATTATTTCTTTGTCTCTTGATGCAGGACTGAGGCTGGCAGGGAGGTGTCCTGCTGTTTCCACCTCTCGTGCCAGGCACGGATGCTGCAAATATACAGGAAATTATGATTTAATCAGTAGCTTCTGAGCTGGTGTGACCCTGTGCATGTGCATCATCCTGGTGCGCCCAGTTGCTTCTTTCTGCTCCTTACAGATGGACTGATTCTAAAGCCTTTTCTGAGTATTTACTTGTTGGCAGGCTTGGGGGAAGAGATGTGACAGTCCTGTTCAGAAAGGGCAGAAGCAATTTATCATCTTCTCCCTATTTTCACCCACATAACTTGAAAAATCCAATAGGTCCAATGAAAGAGGGAGAGAGTCACAAAAATGCTACCATTATTTGTACACCCTAAAGTGCATTTAGATACAAAACCAACAGCAACAAAAAAAATTAATCCAGGCTTCTTACTTTCCTCAGAGCACAAACCAGACTAAAAACAGGATTGAGTAGTTTAGGATATGTGCTGAGATAATGGCAGACTTTTTTTCTAGCAGAGCTTTGGAACTGAAGGATTCACTGGAATGAGCTCCTTGACTTGTGGGCAGAGACATTAGGAATCCTTTTAGAGCTGCTATGCCTAAAATACAGGAGAAATTGCAAAGGGACAAAGCAAGGCAAGACTGGAACTCATGAATTGTGCTTTCAGTTGTGTTCTGAGTTGAGCAGGAGGGGATGGAAAGGCTTGTGACAGAATTAGGATGTATTTTTGTGCTGTCAGAAAACAAGCAGCAAGTAGAATCGGTGATGGGATGAAATGGTCTTGAAGGGCGGAGCCTTCAATTAATGAATGTAAGCAACTTTTGAATGTAATGGGGGAAAAAATCCCTCTTCATCTCTCCCTTTCAGGAACTGCTTTCTGAGCCTTGTGGTTACTCTTAGTCCTGCCCCTCAGCTGACAGTAAAAATAATGGCCTGTTTCTGATCAGAGGATTCAGCTGCTGCCAAACCCCTCGAATTTTGTGCCTACCTCTACTTTTCACTTGAACTCTTTGTCTGGGATCTGATAGCAGTTTGCTGGCCCTCTCCAAGAGCTAATGCTTTAATGCTTGGAAGCACTCCGAGGGCTCATTGGCCCTCATTAAGGTTATTGCCAGTCAGGCTTTGGCAGCGCTTCCCCCTTCTTCTGCTTTGTGCAGCTGCACTGGGCTCTGGCACCGGGAAGTGTCCCTTGGCTGCAGGACGCGAGTTGCTGTTAATACTGACTTGAAAAAATCCTTCCAGCCATGCTGGCACAGTGTTCCCTGACCCCCACAGATCCACTGCTCTGCAGAGGGGAGAGTCTTGGATCACAACTAAGGAACAAAATTTCCACATCTGAGTACACGTATTGGGTCCCTAATATGGGATGCTGTTTTATAGTGGCCTGAGTTTTAGGTCAAATGCTTTCTGGTAGCGTGAGCTCTTTTATAGGGTGGTGTGTTTGCTGCCAAAATTCTCTACTCCTAGAAAAGCTTTGCCTAGAGCTCTTCTTTTTTCTTTTTTCTTTTTTTTTTTTGTACTTTTCAATAGTAATGCAAGCTTTCCTCAGATGTTTAGCAACTGAATATTTGCAGAATTTGTCTAACAGTTCTATTAGAAGAACATAATGTTGGAAGGAAAAGTACTTTTCATCTTGGTCATGAAGCCTGAGGCCTGTCTGGTTAGTGAGAAAATGAACTCTTTTTTACAGCTTAATTGGTCTGTTTCTTAGAATATGGTTTGTGTCTATGGCGGCTCAAACAAATTTGTGCCTGGACTGTGGTCCTGAATTCAGCCTCCAAACTACTGGCTCTGTGACCACATGGACTGGGCTGTCTTTAATCAGAGCGGGAACTGGTATGGCTGAAAGATGAGACAGACTTTAGTGGAAATTTGCTTCTAAATCCCAGCAGTCCTTGCTAGGCTACGTTAGACTTTGTTATCTCAAGCAAAGACCAAGGTTGTGTTGCAGCTGTAGCTGATTCCCTGGGGTAAACCAGGTGGAAAAATTCCTTCAGTATGTGCCACAAGCCCTTGGTCACAGGGAGCTGGATGCCTTCACTCACAGCCACAAGCCCCAAAGTGCTTGGATTATTTCCATGCAGCACCTCAACCTCTGTCTCCAACATGATGATGATGGGGGTGTTTGACAAGCTTTCCAAGTTAGGTGCAGCTTCCCAGAGGCCCTGCAAATCCCTGTGTGAAAAGGTTGCTGTAGCAGTAGGATGGTCCTTGAGATCATCCTGGTGCTGGTTAATTTGTCCCAACTGTTGCTTGGGTAGAAATGGCCTCTCTCAAGTATGATTTTCTTGTAATGAAACTGCTGTATGACCAAACTCCTCATTTCCATCTGGCCTCTCGTGCCTTTTATGCATGTTGGCTGATCCATGGGGATGGGGGGAATGGGTTTACTGGGAACATAACTAAGACAGGAGAGCTAAAAGGCTCCTTGCATTTGTGGCCTGTTTCAGTAAGGAGGAAAGCAGATAAAAAGGTACTTTGAGGCTCTTCCCTCTGCTCACCTCTTCCCCAGCTAAATGAGTAGAAACTGAGGCTCTCCAGCTCTTTGTGGCACAGCTCTTGTATGCAGAGCTAAGTTATATTTTAAAAGAGGTTTTTGGCAAGGGAGTCATCTTTAAGATGGATGGTCCTGAGCACATGCTGATAGCATTAAGCAGAGTCACCCGTGGTTGGAAGGACCTGTATCTCCAAGGGCAGAGCCCAGCCTGTCCCTGACTCTTCCCCTTTAAAAGACAAGGATCTCTTCCTCCTGTTTGCTCCTGTGGCAGATAAGTCTGTGCACTGTGTGCTTATTCCTACAGCCTCTGCATGTTGTTCATTTGTTTAAAACCAATCTCATGTTCTCTGCTTATACTGAAGGCAGGGACTTCAAAAAATGAAGCTTGGATTTTGCTCACACTCTCCTTCCTTAAAGGGAACTTATCTTTATCAGACTGCTGTGCTGAGCCCTTGAAAAACAGGCTGAGCTCCTAAAAAACCCAAATTGGCAACACAAGGACATCTCTGAGCTGCTGAACATCACCCCAAAGTCAGATATTGCAGCTCAAGCCCTGATGGTGTAAGAATCCAAGGAAGCAGAGAATATGGCAGGATCAAGAAAAGGCTTGGTGTTATTTCTTACGCAATGTATTGAGACTAAAGTGGCTTCAGTTATAGCTGAGGGAGCTTTATTCCAGACTGCAAGTTAGCCACAGGAGTGGAATTTGGGAGAGGTATTTTTCAAGGCTGTGATTGTTCTGCAGACAAACTCATCCTCCTGACTTTATTGTGACACGGATAAGAGCAGATGAAATGCAGGCTGTGACCAAAGGAGGTATCACTGTCTTTAATCAGTTTGATTACCTGTGATCTTGTCAGTGCTGTGACAGTTTGCTCACAGTTCAGACCTGGTGATATTTGCCTGTGCTTTCATTGCAGGAAGATGTTTTGAATGTAAATTAACATAATGAAGATGTGAAAAAAATCCATCTCAAGGAAATTCAGTTCTGTCAAAGTAGATCCACGAGGCACAGTTTCTGGAAATAATAAAACTTAAGCATTAAGTGATAGTTACTTACTATGGAATTAACCTTTTAAAAAGACTGGTTTAATTTTATACTTAACTTACTGAAGCTCCACAGCAGGTGGTAATACTGCAGCCCTAAAGGCTCCTGAAGCCCTTTTGCTAAGAGCAGTGTCAGTCCAGGCACTGGGATTTCTGTTGGGCAGCATCCAGGGTCCATCCTTAAAACCCCTTGTTTTGGAACTGTGGTAAGTGGTACATGAGGATTTCAAAGTGAAATAATATCTTGTCATCTCTCTGAAGTGCTTTGCCCTTTTAAAGCCTCAGACCTTGGATTGGACGGAAACCACTCCTGCTCCAATTAATCTCTGTTAACTGATGTTGCACAGGCGGATTCCTCCTGACAGTTCTCTGTGCCCATTCAGCGGTTCCTTAGAGGTTTGTTTGTTCAAACCATTAAAAAATCCTGTTTGAGGGTAAGATCTTCAACTAGTAATTTTTAGTGCATAAGAAAAATGCTCATTTCTCAGTAACTCAGATCACAGGCATGAATTAATGTATCAGAGCTCCATGTGCCTCATTACTTAATAACGTGGGAGGCAGGTACCATTAACCTGGTAGATTTTCTTTGAGGAGAAGAAACAGAATGTAGCTGTGATCATTTCTTGTTTCATAAGACTGACCGGGTTTGATTCAGCAGGTGAACTTGCTCACTGATGTGCTTGTTCTGGATCTGATTATGCAGAGGAAGAACTTTCCACTGGAATGTATCCTGCATGGAAGTAGCTCAAATTCTGTAAAACATTTCCTTGTCACAGTGGTATCTGGTGAGAGAGATTTATGTGAGGATCTGTCCTGTGCACAGGGAGAGGTGAGACCTCTCATAAAATGAAGAGGGATCTATCTACAGAAGATTAAGGGAATTAAATATCTGCAGTGGAACAGAGCATAAGATACAGGGAAGTTAATATTAAATGAGAGGAAATGTTTGTCATCCTATAAAATAAACGTCAAGTTTTGGAAGCAATCCCCTTGAAAGAGTCTTCAAGAGTCTTCGAGTGTCTTCAAATGCCTGGCTCAGCAAACAACTCCCAGTTTGTTTCAGATCTTGTGTAGCAAAGTATAGTAACAGTTGCCTGTGCCTCAAAAGTGTAAAGACAGTATCAGAGGGCATAAAAATGTGACTGGCCCAGTATCTCATGAAAGCTTATTAATCCACTACAGGATAATCTGCTTTTGACAGAGCCTCTGTCCAAGTTTCCAAACCAAACTTTCTTCCAGGTACTGTGGCCTTCCTGTACCCTCCTCCTCATTCCCTCCCAGAGTTCAGGAGCTCCAAAAGAGTTTCACCGTTGTGGCTAAGGTCTGTTCTGCCCTCCTGTACTGCTTGTTCCTGCTCCCCGTCTTCTCTTGGTGCACATTTGTGCTTTTAAATTTGATTTTTAACTAACTAATGCCTTATCGTTATAAATAAGAGACCA
>WEIT01000888.1:242-12865 GCA_013389985.1 Dryoscopus gambensis | reverse complement strand
AATATTTAGTGGAAGAAGGGATCTGACAGAAGGTGGTGAAGAACAAATATAAGCACATGAGATAGGTAATAGATTGGTTTGTCCAGCTGCAACATGATGTACCTGACCTCGGTGTGACCACACATCACACATGAGTGGTCAGAGAGGGTACCATCCCTACATGTCCCTGATCCCCCAGCAGGAATCATTGCATGGCAGATGCAGCTAACCTGAACCGCCAACTGTTAAAAGTTTACCATCTAACGTGTTAAACTAATAATGCCAACTTTAATTTACTGTTATGTTGAACGCTGCATATATTGATGTTGTGGGAGCTGCCGTGAGTTCACGCTGTGAAAGGAAAGAGTTTGTACCTACTTGAGCCTCCATGGTATACCTACTGCCACAGCTTTCCTGAGGCTCACCCCGTCCTGTGCTGCTCATAGAGGTGGATATGGTTTGTTGCTGGTCTCATTACTCAAGCAGAGTCTTGAAGCTGCCTCGTGATGTAAGGTTCTGTAATAGTTTTTCACTAATCACATATGGAGGTGTAACATCAAAAACACACTGTTATTTTGATCCTTCTTTTATTCTAAGCAGCTTTTTTTAGTATGTGTGTAGTTGGAGTGCAGCTCCTAAGTGAGCTGAGTTGTAGAAATACCTATCTACTCTGTTTCACCAACTCTGTTAAAGCAGGAATGCAGAAAATGAAAAGCATGCAGCTAGCACCTACAGTATGAAAAGTGTGTGCTAAATAAGTTAGCATCACATAGAAACACAGCAAAAGCACAGGTACAGTCCTTTCCTTTGGAGGAGCATTGAGTGCCTAAGGCACAGGCCAGGCTTTTCACTGTGCTGTGTTCTGAGTTATTCATTACATGCCTCTTTCAAAACTCAGTCAAAGAATGTATTAAGGTGAATCCCCTTCAGTACATAACCTCAAGTTCACTGCTCTTTATGTAGAAATTGATGAGATTGTTGAAAGGACCCATGCATGAAATTTTAATTGCAGTAAATATCAGGAAAAGAGTTGCGTTGTTGTGGTGTAGGATCTACCCAATCTAGTAAACATCAACTTTTCTGAATTCTTCAGTGCTCTATTACAGTTGAGGCAATCTAGTAATTATTTTCTCTTACTTAATATAGATACATTTCCTGTTGCAATTTTATGCCTTTTCCTCCAGGACTGGTGCCCGTTTCATTCTTTTAAATGAAATTTAAATGAAATTAAAGGGTTTATTTTTATATTGAGTGTGTCAGGAATTTTAACTGGCAGACCTCTGCTATTTCTGCACCCCATACTTACACGTGCTCCTGACAGCTGTGAAAAGAAGGTGGGAGTGCGGACAGGAGAAACCCACACTGTGCTTTACTTGTCGCATGATCAGTGAGTTTGTGATTTGGAGCCATGCTGTAGAGAATACCTACCCCAGACTGGCCAGTGGCTTCTTGGTCATGAGCCTTCATCCTCTGCAGTTAATATTCATGGCATCCTTGCTTCTGGCTAAGGCCAAGATAAGTTTACAGAATATTTGTAATTAAAACTGCCATGTTAAATGCCTTGAGATGGTGACATCACTGAGCCAGCAATGATGTGACTTTGCAAGATCTGTTCATCTAATGCTTTCCTCCAGTTCTGCATTCACAATTTTTAAAGAAATAAAAAGTGGTGTAACTTTCTCTGAACAGAATTGTTGATAAGGATTACCACGCTGGTTTTACTTTGCTGTGTGGATTTTAAATGCATTGTAGGACATAGTAGGCAGCCTTTTTTTTCTAATGTCTGCTACCTCATAATTCTGTTTTGTGCAAAAGCTCAGTTATTCTTTCGTATTGTCGTAAAGAATGATGGGGAGGTAGACCAGTCAGGATAGAAACACTTATTTTTATTTTTAAATTTTTTTTCTTGAACAGTGGGTAGGTTTTTTTGAAAGCTCAGATGCATATGACCACCTCTTGATCTATATGAACTCTGAAGTATGTGTACTAGTGAAATACTGCAATCCAAATTTCTTTTAATTGCATATCTTGTGACACTGGCAAGATGAGAGCTCAGTGCCAAGCTGTGATGAAGTTTTATATTTTCAGTTAATTTTACTCTCTCCATTTAAATGTGCAATACTGCATTTCTCTTGGCCAGAATTTGGGTAGTTGGAATGGTTCCTATTGAACTGTGTATTCTTCCTTCTAAGAGTTGGCGGTGATGAGGAGAAGAGAGGGAGTAAGTGCTACTAATTTTTAAAAGCTCTGGTATTTTGAAAGTCGTGGCCGTAGTAGTTTGCAATTGACTTTTAAGAGACAAAACACAGCCATCTAAATATGGTACTTTTTATTAAAACAAGATCCCTTTTCTAACTCGATGTTTTGAGGCAACCCCCAATAGTTTTTGAATTGGCATTTGAGACAGAAAGCAATAATGTATTTCATGTTTCGTTGCTTGCAGAGGAGGAAGAAGCTGCGCCTCAGGAATTTGACTTCATCCCCCAAAACAGCTGATGCTTATCTTGCATGTGAATTTTTTGTAAAACTTGTATGGATATATACATGAAATACATGTAATGTAGCTGTCAAATTCTATGTTTAAAATGTGTGTTGTATGTGATTATTTTATATTTTATTTATAAGCACATATATAAAACTGCAATCTGTTTTCATTTATTGCTTTTCAGGGGATATAATTTTTAATGCTCACTATCCTGACCTGCCACCAGATTTTATATTTGGAGAGGATGCTGAATTTTTGCCAGATCCTTCTGCCTTGCACGTAAGTACTTTACTGATTGAGAACCTTACACCTTGCAGAGAGACTACACTTTCTTAGAATAACTTCAGCAACAGAAATTTTATAACAATACAAAATAAAAAAAGAAACACACCTTTTATCTGACTGGCATTTTGAGTGTAAACACTTTGCTTTCTAAAGTGATTTAAAGTTGAATCCATAAATGGGGGGCAAGGGGAGAAGTTTAAAACATTTTAATCAAGACAATATTACCTTTATAATAATTATTTAGAATAACTGTAAAAATGTATCTTTTTAATATCTAACCATCTTAAATGATCTGTCTCAGGAAAAAAGTTGATAAATTGTGTCTTTAAAACCATTTATTTCTAAGATAAATTTGGTGTAGCGTTGTTGATTTTTATTTTCTGTTGAGGAAGGATAGAACTAGGTAGTATGGTATGGGAACCACTGCATCAAAGAAAGCTATCCGCTCACGTGTGTTATCTAGACAAAGAAATGACCTTCTAAAAGGTGGGAGGGACAAAAATTGATGAGAAAATACTTATATGCAGCCTTATTAGTACAGAAGAAGAAACACCACAATCTGAAACCAAGCATTTTGTTCACTAGTCACAATTAGCCTCAAGTAGTAAAGCCTTGTATGAAGAAGCTAACAGTGCTTATGCTTTTAGAATGCTTCTCCCTCTCAAAACTTACTAGTAGTTACTAAAGAGACTCTTTGCAGAGCCCTCACCCGCAGCTCCTCTTGTGCTTTATGAGCACATCTCCAGAGCTCCCCAAACGAAGTCAGTGGCTGTCATGCTGTGGCACGCGTGTCATGCTGGAGGTTGAACATGTGTGTCCCCTTGATGTGGGACATGACAAGTGTTGGGTTTTGGTTTTACTTTTCACTTCATAGTAAGTGATATACAAAAGTCAGAAGCACTGGTTTCAATAATTATTTTTAGTGTACCTGATAGAATTTTTAAAAGGTGAATGTCATATTTCTTTTCTTCTCCTGATAACTTTGCTGTTAAGCTCACAAACTCCTTTGGGAAGGAGGCATGGTGCTGATGAACAGCTATTTCATTAGGCTAGTTTATGGACAAGGTTTTACTTTCTATGACAATTCTAGAATTATTTTCACACTTGTTTCTTTTACCAGTTCTGTTTTCCTCTTTTTCTCATTTATTTCGCAATCTTACAACCTCCTGCGTAGTGTTCACATTAGCAACTACTTTTTGTAGTTCATATTAAAAGAAGAGAAACACCTTTTAATGTACTGGAAAACAAAAATTAATAACAAATTGCAAATGAGGTATAAAATAATTTGGGACATCTTGCAGAAATGCTGCTCAGATGGAGAAACTTGCTGAGAGTGGTACGGTGCCATATTTCTCATGTGAAAAGAAGTCACTAACAGTAGTGATCCACAGGAAAACCTGCAAGGATAAAAACATCCTTATTTTTCTTTCTTTCTTACATTGTTCATCAGTGATGCTTCTTTTGCAAGTGTTGCTTTTCTTCTGCCTAAGCTCAGAACAAACTTCCTGTCTTCTTCGTTGGAAAGAAACTTGAAAGAGCCATTTGCTTCTTGATACATAATGAGATATTAACCAGCCTGTTTTTAAGTAATTAGAACAAACCAAAGAAGAAATCTGCAAGCCCATGGTTTTCCTTTGGTCATTATGCCTTGCTGAAGCATTCACTATGTAAATGTAACCTTTTTTGATAAGGTCCTGGGTCATTCTCCTTCAGTTCGTCCTGATGGTATCGGGGCATGTTATTCCCACGTTGCAGCTGTGGTCTACATAGCGTACCTTTGGCTTTGTGTTCACTGCTTAATGTTCCATGTGGTTTGTAGACTTTTTCTTCAGAATGTTGCATTAACAATAACTTGCTTATTATGCTAAGTCTTTGAATAGCTCCCTTTTTTCCAAAAATGTGAGAGCTGTTTAATGAAGATAATTTTAATTAAATTCTAAGATATTAGCAGAATTCTTAAATGTGTTAACATAGCTGTCTACTGACTGGAAGTAAAATACAGATTAGCACATTGACCATAATTTAATGCTCCGAATCTTGAGCAGTCTTCAAGTACTTGTGATGCAACAGTTCCTGGCAATCAAAACAGAATCTACCATGCACAAAAGTATGTAGATGTTATTCAATGAGGAACACAGTCTCTAAGTAAGTAATATGTGCCGTTGGATCTGTGGGAATTCTGACATTGAGCCTGCATGCGCTGCTCTCATCTGTCTGAGTGTCTTGTTTTCCAAGAAGTCATCGCATGTTAGATGGCTTGAGTCAGGCATTATGCTTAGGCTGAAAGGAGAACCAGGTACTCCAGATTCCTCAAGCTCGTGTGGCTCTAATGGAAGCTGTCAGTAGGCTTCCCCAAAGACATTTGAATAGCTGTGTTGCAGATCATTTCAGTCACTCTTCAGTTTCCATGGCCATGGGCAGACCTTCCAGATAGATTTTCATCTGAGCATGGTAACAGGTGTTCAGTTAAGCAGCTGTTAGCCAGACAGCTAAAGCAAGATTCCAGAAATACTGCATTTTAAAAAGTAAATGCTGTAGATGAATAGTTTATGTTTTGGGAATTTTTTCCCCAGAGAATTCCTAAATGATTAGGCCAGTATTTCAGCAGTACAACAATGTGTTGAGCACTCTTGTTTTATAAGCAGAGCTAATGCTTTCTTGAGTTGATACTGCAGTTGCAGAATCAAGTTCAAAATGCTCATTGAAATTTAGCTTTGCTTTTGTGTCTTGCACAAACATTAAAGTCACTTGGGTTTGAAACTCAAACAGTTTGAGTCTCAAGTTCAGCACAGCAAAATACGTGCTTCATTACATGTCTTACCAGTGGTGGTTACTCTGCTGGTCACAGGGTCTACGTCTGCCTGCTGAGCTCGTAGGATGATGTAGGCATTGTGGAGCAGTTCAACAGCGGGGCAAGTGGTCTTTTTGGCTTAGCGTACACTTTTAATTACAGTCAGGGGTCTAAATGCTTTAGGCTGGTGGTGCTATTCATGCTCAAATAGTTATTGAAAAGAAACATTTTGACTTTTTATTGTCATTAAGAATGTTTTCCTATCAAATGCATTTGATACTTGCATGTATAGTGTGCATAAATAAAATCAGCTTCTCAGAATGTAAATAGAAAAGTTCTTTCCTGCTCTAGTGTTTATTCATTTTGGATGACAAGTATTAGAAATGTATTTTAAAAACAACCTATGATTCACTCCATTCTGATTAAAAATTCAGTTGGCACACAACAAGATTAGTGATTGTGTACGGATGAGATTAATTTGGAGCTCATTACAATGACGCCAGTTTGAGTAACAAGAATTGTTTGTTATGTTAGCCTAGTTGATTGTTAATGTAAGCCAGTTAATAACCGAAGTGCTTATTCAAAATGTTAACCCCATTTTTCGAATGATTTTGAAGTCTCTTCTGTTTGTCAAAGAAGATACTAGAGAAGTATAAGCAAGGTAACTGTCAGTTCAAGGAAATGGGTATTTTAGTATTCTACTTCAGGTCTCCAGCTAGTCTGCCCAGAATTGTTCTGCCCACCCATTGCTATCAAAAAGGCTTCATTAGTCTTAGTGAGAATGGAGACAAGAGAACATGAGCATTTCCTGAATCCTACTACGTGCAGAATATGTCCTTGTGGGCTAGTATATAGCATATTCCTTGTGGGAATACTTAGTGCTGCATCTGCGTGGGAGGAAGATACTGTCTTCACAGATCTTCAGAGAATGGGCCACTGCAGTTCTCATGCAGGTAGCTAGCCTTGGGAGGGTTCTCCCTTGTGTAATTCTTAATACTAAGTACAGATTCCAGTCACTGGAGTTAATTCAGCTCATTGTGCCACTCAAGTGTATTGGCTGTCTCACTCTGTATCTTGTGTGGACCAATGTTTGTTTTTAAGTTCTTGTGCTTATTAGACTCATTTGGCTGTATGATGACTGTCATGAAGGTTGTATTTTTTCCTGTGTCTGTGTTCAAAGTCTTAATCATTATTTCTGTTGGTTGCTGAGTTAGGTTTTAATGGGTAGGGAAGAGATCCTTTAAATATCCCCCTGTTCCATTAATTGTTCTTTATTTACTCAGGTGCATGAGACACATGTTTAACAGTCAGTTGTCCCCCTGCTCACATCCAAAACAGCCCAAATACCCCTTATATTAACTCATGCTCTTTGAACTGTTATGTTCTAAAAAGTCTGACAGTTGTCCGATTAGCAAAGATTCAAATGTTATGTGTTCTAGTGTGAGAGACTCCTGTAAGGGCAATGAGCTCAATGGTTTTTCAAGTGTAATTTTAAAATATAAAGCCACAGCAGTGGGTTCTGCTTGTCTGGGACATGCATGGGTAAGTTCTACCTATTTAGCTCTTCTGTGAGCGCGTCCAGAGGAGGGCAGCGAGGCTGGTGAGGGGCTGGGAACACAAGGCCTGTGAGGAGCGGCTGAGGGAGCTGGGGTTGTTCAGCCTGGAGAAAACGAGACTCAGGGGTGACCTCATCGCTCTCTACAACTCCCTGAAAGGTGGCTGCACTCAACTGGGGGTTGGTCTCTTTTTCCAGGCAACAACTGACAGAACGAGAGGACACAGTCTCAAGCTGCGTCAAGGGAAATATGGGTTGGATATTAGGAAAAAGTTTTTTAGAGAAAGGGTGATAAAGTACTGGAATGGACTGCCTGGGGAGGTGGTGGAATCACCGTCCCTGGATGTGTTTAAAAAAAGACTGGATATGGCACTCGGTGCCATGATCTAGTTGAGGTGTTAGGGCACGGGTTGGACTCGATGATCTTGCAGGTCTCTTCCAAACCATACATTCTGTGAATTCTGCGAAATGGCAGCAGATTTCATTCTTGGACCCCTAACCTGCTGCTCTTGTACTGAAAGCCTTAAATTACTTTGGCTTCAGTTGAACTTGGGGAATTTAAGTGAAACAGAATGCAGAATTGGATCCTTCAATTTATTAGAAGGTTTTTTTCCTTATTTTGAACTACTTTGTATTCCCATTTATTGTGTTCACTTTTCAGTCATGTCTTGACTTTATATGTCAAAATGTGTTTTGATTATTTATAATCCAGTGTTACTTATAATGTAGTTTTCTGAAACAAACATGAACTCTGAAAACTTTTAATTCCTGTCCCTGTCTATTGATCCTACCTATTTGCATATATGGGGGATGTAGATATGTGCGTACATATATATATGTATATATGCCTCTAGTCACTGCAGTCTTGCTGAGTATTTGTCTGGTATTGATAAGCAGTGGAAAAAAAATCACATTTTATACCATCAGAGAAGTAATTCAGTTCAGGAACTTTCCCAAGGACATTTTGACTGGTATTGTTGTATAGTTACAGTATACATTTTTGTCCACGTTTTCGAAAAATAGAGATATTCGAGTGCAGCATTCCTTTTAAAGCCAGATCTGAAAGAATGTTATTTTGAATGTATTTTGATCTGGTTTTGGTGTCTGAGCTCCACACAGTTCCCCAGGGAATCACAAAATCACAGAATAGTTAGGATTGGAAGGGTCCTCTGGAGATTATCTAGTTCAGCCCCTTTGCCAAATTGAGTAAGTACTGGGTTTAAAATGAGAAATGCCCAAAAGAGGATTCTGGCTGGGAATCCTCTCATAGTGTAGCTTGGCCAGCTTGACTGCAGCCTGTGTGAGGCCAGCATTCAAGAGATTCTTCCGAGAAGTCACACGGTGCTGAGAGCGAGTGTTAGGATTATTTGTGTAGATGTGTGGTAAAGATGGTGGCTATACAGTCGAGCAGAAGGAGTTCAAGAGGATGACAGAAAAAAAGTTTTTCCTGTCATCTTTCCATCTTTGAGTCCTTCAAGACCTTTCTACACCAGGAAATTATTCCCTTTTCTCCTTGTTTTAGTCTTCTTAATTTCTCTTGCAGCCTTTCATTTTTGTCCTTTTTGTCTAGAGTTGTTGATATTTATAAGGCTGAGAGAGGGTTAGCCACCTTGTATTACTTTGTCATTTTCTATTCATGTAACATTATTGCATATATTTACCTCACTTTCTTTTTGCAAAACTTCAGCATTTCCTAGCACAGTTTATAAAATGTGGCTTTCTATCTCAAAGCACAAGCAGAAGAGAATATGGTGAGGTTACAATTCAGCTTTATTTAATTGCAACATTTTGGCTGGACTTTTCACCTAGTGAATCCAGAAATTTAAAAAAAAATCTGTAGTTTGATAATACTTCTTTAATTTTGAGGGAGCAAAATATCTGTTAAGCCAGGTAGTTTTGCCTTTCTTGCTTAAATCCTGCTGGTGTAGAAGGCAAAATTAATTATTAATTCTGTAAAGGGCTCCAGGGAAAACATTTCCTTTTATTTTTTGGCACAAGCTTCTCTGATAATACAATTTCTCCCTAGAATATGAAAAATCTAGAATATTAGCTTTTAAAATACAATATTTCAGTCCAGGAAAGACTAGTTTTTGGAGAACACTGGGAATGTGCATGGACATTTGGCTGAAGGATGGCAAAGTGGGAGAAAATGTTTTTCTGCCATACTAACTAAAGTGCATGTGATGAAGGACTTAATCACTGTGCACTAGCAAAATAGGGGAGAAAACATTTTATCGTTTTCTATTCATAGCATTGTATTAGGAAAAAATAAAGATGATTTTCATTTGTCATATGAGTTTGGCCATATTTTTCATGGTTATAGATTTAGATGGGCCAGAAGGTTGGACCAGAATAACAGGATGTTTAAATCTTTATTGTAAAATGCTGCAAAAGTTGTTTAGGCTTGCATATCTTTCCTTTGCAGGAAATACAGTCCTTGCTAGTGGTAAGGATGGTATAATGAATTCCAGCAAATCATTCACTTTCAAGCCACAGTTCATACCAAATATATAAAATTAGATATCCCAAGCCAGACATATGAAGGCAGAACATCTTTTATGTGGAAGTCTGGGAGTGCAATGACAATGTGTTGGCATTTATAATTCTTTAATGTAAACCAGCAAACTGATAATGTACTTCTGACAATTTTTTGCTTCAGTTTATTAATATATAATCATACTTTACTTGAGTAATGTTTTGTTAAAAATGGTGAAAAAAGTATTATTAGAGAAACTAGCAGAAAATGAAAGGATTCTTGCCCTTATGTGTGATGTTACTGTCACAATACACTCCACTTCCTTTACAAGAGCTGTAGAAACAGTCAGAAATGGCATGTCTTGAAGGCAACAGCTTGTTAGCTTTTTAGAAACACATTTACAAGGGGCTTAGGTTTGGGTGGGGGGTTTTTTGAGAGAAAAGAAGGACTCTAGGACAGTCTTCCTGAATTGAGAATACATTTAAATTCTGTGTCATACACCCATTGAATTCATGTTGATGTGCTATTATAATCAATTTTTCTGTAGAGGAAGTTGGTCATTGCTTATGAATATGCAAGCAGAAAAAACTTCTAAATTAACTGATTTCAGGAGATCAGTTAGCAATGGTCATTCTGTCTAATAATGCAGTTTTGTATTTGATTTCATTCTGGACTGTGAATTCTGTTATAATTTATAATTGTACTTTTCTCTAATTAAATTAGTTTTTTGGTACCCTGAAGGTTCTTTCCTTCAGAAGATATTGTTGGGGCAAAGAAATAAATGTCTTTGCACTCAGGCTGGTTTTCAGCAGATCTGTTCATTTCCCCAAATGGAAGAGGGCTAAAGATACATTTGCTTTCCTTTTTATTGGTCTAAATTTCAGCCTATATTTGTTTCAAAACCTCTCTTTGTTTTACTCATTCTTTACATTCCTTTATGTCTGTGTTTCCTTGCTGTCTTCTATTTCAGTTCCTCAGGCATATCTGCTCTTTTTTAGAGATAACCAGAGAAATATAATTCAAATTTAGTCAGCATTTTGAGTCTTTTGTTTGCAGTATAAGTGTTTGTACAGTTTTACCTGAACTCTGCCATGCACCCATCTAGCCAGAGATGCAGCTTTTACTTTCATAAAGGAACCAAATGAGTGTTCTCATGCTGCTTTTTTGAGAAGAGATAACTAGTTTGCAATAACTTTTCTGGTATGGTAGAGAAATAATTGTGATTTCCAATATCTTAGGATTTACGCAATGGTATTCTGTAAATTTTTTTTTTTAGGAACTGTATTTCCAAGGTCTTATAAACCGTCTTTTAGTACAGATGTGAAAATAAAGATGGCAAGACTGTTCTCACAACAGTGAGATCCATCATGTTATATGTTGATTTTAATTTGTAGGTTTTTAGAAGGGGAAAAATGGTTAGAAGAAAACAGTTCTGCGTGTGCCACCAAACGGTAAATGCTCAAGGGATGTTAGTGGATACTGTCCAAAACATTAGCTATGAAGGTTCTACCTTTTTGCTGTAGCTAAAATTACTTGTGTTGACAGGAAAGGAAAAACCACAAGAGCTGATAAGAGTGAAAGACTTGCTGTTTGAAAGAGACTCTTGAGATAAAGTTTTAACAGTGGTCTGTTCTCTGGTCCACTGGGGGTCTGAGGAGTTGAGGCCTGTTCACACTGCCATCAAGGTATGGTAAGTGAGTCTTTAGGTAAAAGATGCATGTGCCTATGTCTTGTGGGGGACTTATTCTTGTCTTCATGTTTTGTTCCTTCTACTTGCCGTATCTAGTTAAATATGTATGCCTCTGGTAGCCAGCTCTCAGGGGAAAGAAGTGAGGTGTACTCACGTGGAGAAACTAATGGTTAGTGAATTGGATTCACTAGCCCAGAATTCAATATGTGCTGAGGGAATTAAGAAATTCCCTCTTGGATCAGGTAAAGATATCACCTGCTTTCTGAGTGGTGTGCTGAGAGGTCTGCAAAGACACAGAACTTGCTCTAATCCCTTAGCAAAGTAGGACAAGAAATGCTTATTCGTGCCCAGTCTTCAGGAGATTACCAAGATAGTAGGCAGTTGTAGCTTTTAAGGGTCTGATTATCTTCTAAGAGAGCTCTGTGGGAGAAACAGGCAGACTTTCAGGAAGAGTGCACAACAGAAAAATGTTCTCCTGGGCTCGGCTTCACAGATTCTGGATTTCCTGAGCACCCTTAACTTACCAAGATCAGCTGTCTCTTAACAGCTCCTACAGCAGGGAATAGAAAATGTTTATAGTAACCATTGGAAGCTCAGTTTGCTCCTTTTTTGGGTGAACAGTACTTGAGGGGCAGTGTTGCATTTATTCTAGGTGAATGCAGAAGAGTGTTCTCTATGTGTCAGATTTGCTGGGATCTCTTGTAGAGTTGCTTTGGGTATTGGATCCCTTATCAAGAATCACACTGTGTAGCCAGTGGAAGAAAAAAGGGAAAACAATCTCATGTAAGGCATAAGATGATTTTCTGAAAGCAGAATTAATTTCTTATTATGTTGTTTTCCTGCTCTGTATTTTCTTGCTAATTCGAGACCTTCAAGTATTTGGGATTTCGACTAAGTGTTTATAAGCTATTCTAATTTCTGTATCCAGTTTTTACAACCTCTTGCCAAAAATAAAAATTAAAATAAATACTGACAATCCCAAGCTTTGCTTTGTGCAAACGTTTTTATCTGGTATTCACAGTAGTAGAGCACACGAGGTCTGTAAATTCTTTGGTTGTATTTGCAATGACAGAAGTGCTCCAGAGTTGAACTGTTTTTTGAAATGTTAAGTTTTCATGTTTGCTTGGGCCCAAAAATGATCATTTCAAGAAGATCACTCCAGAAAGTTGTTCCAGTGGTGCTTTGGGGGAGAGGGATATGCAGAACCTGTGAAAACAAGATGACAAGTAGATGGCATGTAGGTTTACAGTGATTGATTTGAAGCTGCAGCCTGTAGGATGTTTAAGTGCTGGCTGCTAAGAAACTGAAGCCTTTGAAGTTGTTATAACACTCCAGCCCTGCACATACTGTGAAAAATATCTG
>WEIT01000867.1:0-23357 GCA_013389985.1 Dryoscopus gambensis | reverse complement strand
GTCCATATATTTTCTTTCAGATTTTCTTCTCTGAGGAGACTTCTTTTTTCTGTTGTTTCCTGATCAGCTTTCCCTATCTTTCCCATTCTTATTCCTCTCAAAGTATCCTGTTTGCCACCCAAAGAGGTGAGCCTGTAGCCACCCCATGAACTGTATGTTTGAAAGGACAAAATAAATGGCAACGGTGGAATGACCTGGATCTACGGGACGCTATAGAGACTCCCACCAAGTCTTTCCTTACTGTGCAGTTGTAGAGTTGCTCAAGGTAGCTCTGATCACATCAGTTCCCACTACCATTTGTGCTCCATCCATCCCAGACAGAGACTGGCAGCTTAAAGGTTTTCTCTTAGGCCTTCAGTTCACCCATGGTCCACCAAACACTATCATCCTCAAATCCCCTGGTGAGAACACTGCTCACCGAGAAGCCCTGCTGAGATGAACTGTTTTTGATATCTCTCTAGATATATTCATATACTGCAGTATTAGCCTGGCCACTGCTGAACTATACCTTTCTATAGTACTGGAGCCCATCCCATCCATGATTTTTATTCCCAAAGGTGTATAAGTCACTTTCATTTCCACTTATGTTAAAATATTAAAATACTGATAGCTCATATCAAAAAACCAAAATCACTATTTAAAAATATGTAATGTATATGCATGGATTTTCAATGGATCTAGAAAACTAGCAGTGCAGTCTCCTTGACTTTCCAAGACAGTTTGGCTCCTGATAATATAATTCCAAATCATTAACCTCAATCACATTAGTGCTAGGAACTTCAACAGGATTAAATCTTAAATAAAAATCAAAAATCCTATTTCACGTATTACTTATAGAGAGATGTATATAATTTAGTCTGAGAAAGAGCTTTAAGATACAGCTATAAAAATGTTGGGGAGTGTATGAATGTTCACATATCTCTAAATAAGAAAAACAATCAAATTAATTACATATTCAGAGGAAAAAATTAACATGCATGATGAAAAGCACTACAAAATTCTGTACGTGGGAATAACCACGGTGACAGGGAAAGTAGGAGGGTATTCTTTGAGAAATAGTATGCTAATGGTAATTAAAGACCCGTTGAAGACATGATGCATCAAATAGCACACTAAAGATTTTATGTTCAACCACCATACCTCAACTTTGTTATTCCCTGGCTTATGAATGACTAAATAGGCAAGCCTGATAACCTTATAGACTGTTCTAATGCTGTTTTCAAAGAGTGTCTGTAATAGACTTGGCACTGCCATGCAACAGTCTACTCATGTTGTGTGCTAGCCTGTTTACAGAGATGTTTTTTGTATGACTACACTAGCCTAACTCACCAAGCATCAGCCTGGAAAAACCCTAATACTTAAAAATCTTTAAGAGGTTTAGCCAGAACTGATAGCTTTGATGATGGTTCCATCTCTGGCTCTGTCTGAGAGCAATCAAGGACCCACAGCCATCCAAGGACAAAAGAACAAAAGATGCTAGTAATGTTTCATAAGAGTGCTTCCAGAGACAGTGAGATGTTGCTTGGGAGAAACAACGGAGGAACAGAAACTCTTTGGCACATCTTCGTTTCAGCCTGCTAGCCTGACAAGCATGGTGCAACTGAAGGGTTCTAGGTAAGTTAGACAGGTGGAAAATCCACTGTTTTAATTTCCTTTGCCTACTACCTTTGTGTCTATTACTAAACAGCTGATAGAGGAGCTTTCGTTAAACAGGTTCTGTGTCACAAAGTCCTGCTGCAGGATGGCAACCTGCTCCATCATCCCACATGCCACAGCAGCATGTTGGACTCACAGGTATAGGAATGATGTATTTAAAATAAGAGTGAATAAAATTACACTGTAAAACCAAAGGAGTCACATAAATGCTGAGTGGGTTATAAAGTAGCTGCTGTATATTTATTTTCTCCTGCTTCTGAGCCAGACTCTCTCATCTTACTGAAATAAAGCTGTGCATTGGGATGCACTTGTGAAAGAGCAAGTTCTAGTCAGAAAATCTGTGTCTGCACTTCATTGCTGAAACTTGAGCATGTTTGCCTCTCTGACTACCTCGTCGGGAATATAAATCACTGAATAGAAGTGGTGTATGTTGAGGTTCACACATATAACTCATTTTGTGGCCACAAATATGTGGGCATATATTTGGCAGGTGCCAATTACCAAGCTCTAAAAATTGTGGGCCCTTTTATCTAGCAGTTTCCATGCCATGCATGGGCTACAGGGGAGCTGGCTCCTGCCCAGCTCACTTGCAGCTCAGCTGAGGTGTGTCACATCTTTTGTCTCCTCTCCTGTACAGGAGACACAGGATTGCAACACCTTAACAGAGAGCTGGAGCTGACCATTTTTCCAAAAACAGACCTCCCAGACACAGTCGTGTTTTCAGAAAATGTCTTCTTTTTTCCTCCTCTTGCACACAGACAGCTACAGGTAAGTAATGAAAGAGCCTTGGCAGGACACACAGATAATTAAATATTTCATCATTCTTCTGATTTCAAAGCTTGAAACAAGAAGAGGTTACAGAGGGTTTTATGTAAAATACTTCAGATGGAGTCTAGCTGTATAAGAAAATACTGGGATGGATCCAGATACAGATGTGCTATCTACCCAGAAACTATTTGGCAAGTCAGTGAACTGTGATATTGTAAGAAAGTCTGGGCTGCAGTACAAGTTTTCAAAAGAGTGCCTGTTGGCTGAGCTATCATAGTAAAGCTGTTTATTGGCAGAGAAGTTATATGGGAAGCTGAAATGAAGACCCTGCTTCTTTTCCCACTGTGATTTTTTTTTTCTCAACACAATTAATTTATTATAGGTGGTTCAGTCCAGACCTTCTGCATAGTGGTTGAGGGACAAAGTCTAGACATAATTTATTGGCCAGTGCCTGGTGAAAACAGAATTGCAGAATGCACATTTTCCCTCTCTTTCGCTTTTTTCTGCTGCCAGACACATCAAGTGCGCTGTATGCTAAGCATCTGGTATGTGAGACCGAAAGGACCGAGGGAGGTTTTCCTTTGCTAGAGCTGTCCTCTATCATAATGCGATATTTTCCCATCACGCTAAACAGTAAATATCAAACTAAACAATAACGTCAATAAAACTTTGTTTACTTGGCATGTTTTTATCTGCCTTTCACACGACCCCATAAAAACAATCCACAGTGTTCATCAGGTCCCTCCATTTCACAATTCTTGTTAGCTGGCTAGATGTTTTTATAACCACTGTACACAGTGACAAAGTGCAGAGCAGTTAAATCCATGATCACAAGATATCAATGGCAAATTCAAGAACAGAGACCCAAAAAACTACCTGTGTTATACAGGGGAATGTGTGGCATTGCAGAGGAATATCAGAGTAGTAAGAAAGTCACTGTGGAAAGAGGTCAGGAACAGCAGAAGCTTGCCATGTGGAAGGTCCACTTCCCATCTTCAGAATGCTTTACAAATATTAATTTGACAATTTGCTAAACTCTCTTTAAAAGAAGGCCTAGTACAGGTTTTTGCTAAGTGGGAAGACAGTTGGGATGGAGAGTCTGCTCTGGATGTGCCAGTCAAATCAGCAGCAGATGAAATTAGAACAAAGCTTTACTGCATCCCAGGGGCATATTGCAGCAGGTGAGATAACCCTGCTTGCTGTGGGGACAGAAAGGCCCTCTGGGACTGTGAAGCCTTGTTCCCTCAGCTGACACCAACATAGAAGTCCATGGCAGGTCCTCACTCACTCTGGGCTCTGGGGATATGGCAGAGATTGAGGGGATGGGTCCCAGAGCCTGACTCCAGTCTGGAAGTGAATTCAAATTCATTCCCTGGAATGCATCTGCCTGGCTAGTCCAAAGGCAACACAGCTCTGAGTCAGAGCAATGATCTCTGTTGCTTTTACTCATAGCCCAAGCAGTCACTGAGGCTCTCATTGCAAGTGTCCAGGGAGCACAGGGGTTTCTCTGATGTTCCACCAAACCTCAACCCACCAGTGGTGATGGTGCTTGGGGGAGGAAGGGCCCTGTTTGACCTCCAGGATGTGGTGGGTTTGCATGGTTGCCAGTCAGGGAAAGCCTTATCTGTTCCTTTGTAAAACGGCCGTGTGTGGTGTATAAGCCACTGCAAAGTGTTAAAGATTGCTAGAAGTGATCGGGCTGGTTCATGATATGGGCAAACAATTTCACTTCAAATAAGAGTAAGAAGCACCCATGCTGCTCTCACTTCATGACAGGAACACTTTCAAAGGCTCCCGTTAAACACTGCTGCTCTCAGCTCAGTTTGCCTCCAGGAATGACACTGGCATGTTGTCCCTCTCTCCCACCCACCTGCTGTCCCTGCTCCAGGTTTCTCTCACCTGTTCAACAGCTCTGCCAATAGGTCCAAGCTCCCATTCCATACCTCTTGCCCAGCCGCTGGCAGGGAGTCATCCTTCTCTGCTTTTTAGGTCCTTATTCTCATCTCAAGTGGAATCACTGCACTGGGAAAACAAATACTATGGGGCCACTTTCAGCTGTTCCTAATTCTCACCCATGCAAAAACTCAGCATTAATTTGGTGTAAGAATCACTTGAGCAGTAACTTGTGTGGCAGTAATCTAGGTTTTTTCATATGGTTCTTCGACAAATCTGATGCTGAGATATCATTAGCATGTTTGTGAATAAAAATCAGGTGAATTCTTTTTTTAAGTATCTCTCTGAGAGCAGAATAATAGACGCTTTTGTACAAATATGCACTCAAGTCTGAATCGTGATACTGAAAACAGTACAAGTAGCTATTCCAAATAAAACAAAAACCATACAAGGAATTTCTCCTAGCAAAATTTCTTAAGTATCTATAATATCAGCATATAGTGGAGGTAGTGAAAGATGACCTGAAGGAAATAAGAATGAATAAGTGTAAATTAATTTACAGCACAGATGATATTCCCCAAATACTCAAGAGCTCATTTAGAGTATGAACCTTTTTGCAACTGCTTGATCATCTCAAGCCTAACTCTTTCATGCAGGATTCAGAGGAAGGGAAGTGGGCTGCAAAAACCATGAGGAAAAAAAAGCCCTAGCATTAAAGTGATCCTAAGGTAGTTAAGCCATCAATTTATCAGAGGAAACTTCACTGAGTTTTCTAAATTATTCAGGATAATTGAGGACAAAGGCTATGGATAATTGGGAAAAATATCTGACTTAGCAAGCAACAAATGGCAGGTGAAATTTAGTGTAGACAATATAAAGTGAAGCATATCTAAAAAGTAATAATAATTACAATGAAAAAGAAGGGTCTTGGGGTTATCATAGGTGGCTCATGAAAACATCAGATCAGCTCTCATTAGCAGTCAAAAGCTCTCAGAGTTTTAGAAGAGATAAACCAAAATAGACAACATCATTATGCTGCTGTAGAAGTTCCTTATCTGCCCAAAGCCAGGAATACCGAGTGCAGTCCTTGTACCCTTGACCCACTACGGCTGTAAGTAAAATAGAGAGATGCAGAGAAGGGCAACAATTATGATCAATGATGTGCATGGTTAAAGGAGTGGCTGAGACACCCAGGAACCTGAATCCACAAACAAGTTGACTTAGAGGGAATATGATTGGAGCTTCTAAAACCATGACTGAACATAAAGAGGATAGGGACTGAGCTTCATTGTCTTCCTCAATACAATAACCAGAATTCTCCAACAGAGCTAGAAGAAACCATACTGAAATGAAAAATTTAAAAAGTACATCTTCTTCAGAGGACAGTAGGCTTCCAGTAACCCTGTGGTTCCTAGTAGTTTACATATCTTGAAGACGACAACGGCAAGCACGTGAAAAAGGAACACATTGAGGATTAATGATACAAAACTACATCCAGTTTAGAAATCTTCCTGAGCTAGAAATAGCCAGAAATTGAGAAAATATTTATACATGGTTGTCCAGACTTTGTTGGAGATAAGACAGACCTTTAGGCTGGCAAAGTTTTCATGTGGTTATGACAAATTAGGATAGGTAAGCATATTTCATGAGAATTTCAAGTTGTGTTGGGGGAATAATGAAGGGGCATGTTTTAACAGTAATGAGAATGTTTATTCCCACTATAGCAAAATCTGATTCTAAACGCTCAAGCCCAAAATCTATATTTTGCCTCTTGAAAAATTGTCTGAACTCAGAAGAGGTGATAGGACCCAGTCTAAGTCAGTGACCCACAGTGCAAGTGAAAGCAAACATTATACATCCCAAATGTGTGCTGAGAATTTTTTTCACTACTGTGTACATGTTATACACATTCCTATACATGAACTCTTTCAGCACAAATAGAGAAATAGATCTGTTTTGTTGGAAGGCATCATTCATATCATCCCTTCGGTAACAAATATCTGCCCAGACAATCACAGCAACAAACAGAAAAAAAATCTTGTACTTTTATGAACATACAAAGACGTGATTTTTTTTATCTGAAAACAGCATCTGGGTGGGTGTTCAAAGGTGACCTTCTGATAACAGAAGGCAAAGTACAATATTCTACCTGTAAATTAATATCTGACCTATATTTTACTGTTTATTCTTTGCTTGCATTAGAAGCAGTGGTTTGGATAGCCTGACCTGAACAGTAACATCCTTATCAGTGTTATCATTTGCCTAATCACATCCTCTTTGCTCTCGAAGTGACACAGGATCTTCACAATGGTCCTTGATTTGTCTGTGTGCTTGGCTTTCTAGCCAATTTCATGCTAATCAGCCTGGCCTTGTAGCACAGTCCTGTGTAATTCAGACTCTCTGCTCGTGTGTTACCTGAAGTTCATAACTGAGCTCCGGAATTATGAAAATTCTGTCCAGTTTCCTCAAAGTTTAACTAACCCATTCTTCTTCAACAAATCTGTGTTTATTTTCTATTTCAAACACCAAATCTCTGAAAGCTGAAAAGGATTTAGACTTTTGGACAGGATTTCAGATCTATTTATTTCTTCACTCTATCCACATAGTCACATGTATTTCACATTTATATTGAAGAAAGCAAATATCATTTTTAGCAATAGCATTTTTTTTACTATTGTTGTTGTTATATCTGTTGTCAGGAAACTTAAAGTTACTTGAAATTTTCCATTTCTAGCTTTCATATATTCATCACTGCTACCAAACACCACAAACTGACTTATAATTAATGAGCAGATATGGGTATGTTTCCCAGTCACACTTTCTGTTGGGTGATGAAGCGTCATTTGTGATTTCAGACTTCTGCATTCAGTGAAAAACACCTGCCCAGTCACGACATTCAGAAGTTTCATGAAATTTTATCCTTATCACTTGATTTCAACTGACCGAGCACATCACCAAATACTTTCATACTGCTCATTGGGAATAGTAAAGACATGCTTAACAGGAGATTTTCTTGAGAAGTTCCACCATGATCCTTTATGTTCAGGAAAGTCTGGTCTTGCCCAGCCTTAGGGAAACATAAGTGATGCATTGTTATGTTTCCAGGCCTGCTGAGAGCTCTCCAAAATACCCAAATGGACCTTCTGTAATCCAAAAGGGGAATCATCTGATTGTGATGAACTACCTTAACCAAGGCACCATGAGAAATTTTACCAAAGAGTTTTGGAAAAACAGAGGCTTTGGCAATTTGCCACACACATAGTAAAGGGACTTCATTACATGATTTTACAATTAAGGAGAAAACATCAAAACATATTGTCACATTCAAGTTAAAAACAATGGCTTGTATTGAAAAGCATCTGTTTCAACTTAACTACAGATGTGAACTCTTAATACAAACCATGAATATTATAGTTGGTGTTTTTGTTTTAGCGCACTTTGTATCACAGAAAACTTAACTGATTCAGGCATCTTTTAATTAAGTTGATCCTAATCCAATTAGGCAGAAAAATTCTGATATGTTAAAGAAATGGTTATAGTTTATAGCCCTTTCAAGTACAAAAATTTCTCTAATTTCTCTTGAAACACAGGCATTTTTATCTGTGCAGTATATAAGCTATATGGCTGCTGTAGACACTTTGGGTCAATTCAGCTCTCACAAATACTCATTCTGTATCTCTCTTAGTTCTGGAGGTATTTCTCATGCAAACCAGCATCAAAACTGTAGCTGAGCATTGTTTTCAATTTGCAAGAGAAAGAGGAAAAACACTTTACTTCTTCACTTATGCTAAAGTGCACAGTCACTGGGAAGGAGGAGAGAAAACTCATGCAAGAAAGACACTATCAGTCACAAATGAGAAACATGGACAAGTTCACAAGGGCACTGAGAATGTAGCAGAAGGGCAAAATGCAGTTGACCAGTTGCTTGTACTGGCCTGTGACAAATCCGCAAGGTAGCTTGAGAGAATTTAAGGAGAAAATATGTTTTATTGGATCAATAGGACTTCATGCAGCAGTGCATGTGTGTGGAAAAGTGTCTATCTGGGGCACTGCTTTTTCTCCTCTGTGGGGCACTGCTTTTTCTCCTGTGTGGTGCTTCTAAAGCAGTACTATTTTTACATCCTCCAAAGTCCCAGAAAAATGTTCTCAGAAGAATAAAAGCACATTAAAGGGTATTCAACAGCAAGGATGCATCACCTATCTGCAAGGTAGGTTTTCTCTTGATGAACCTCTACTCAATAAATGTTTTTTGTGAAAAAAACAGACAGGGTATGTATCTGCAAAATCTTATCATTAATTCTCAAAATTAGGTGAACGGGATATTACAAGGAAATAATATATTTTTAACTAATGTTATTAATTAGCATTTAGTTAAAGAAAGCTGTCCCAAATTTGTTTTTCCTAAATCAAATAAAATTCAAGTGTTTTTTTTTTCCTTTCCTTCTAGCAGATCAGTAAGTGTCCATATTTTTGAAACAAGTTAATGTATTTAAAATGGTATTTATAAGGTGGTGTGTTTAGCTTGTAGGTATGTCTAAGTTATTCCTCTTCTGCTGAAGGCAGCACAGAAAATGATAGACAAAAGATAACCTAATTACTTCTGTCACAACCACTGTGTATCAACACAGATATTAACTGAAACATTTTTAACACCTGGTAAACAGCAATTTCCTACTAATTTATTCCAGGTTGAGGTAGTAGCTTCTAAAATGCTCAAATGTAGGCAACATCTGACAAGGTTTCATAAACTATAACGCTTTGCACATTGGGAAAGTGGATTGCTTGGTTCATCACTGACAGAGTAGAAATAGTTTCCCTGTACATTTTCAGTGGCAGGACTAGGATACGAACAAAAATGTTGTTGATCTGAGGCCTCCAAAAGCTCACTGTGAGGATTCTTCTAGGTGTTATACAGTGAAATCATTTCTGCTGATGTCTGCATTTTTAAAGTTCATATCATCACATTGCTTGTCTGCAGCCAGTATACAAATCCCAGACATAATGAGATGCGTTTCTCAAGGACTGTGTTAAAAATTTACATTTTTTGAGCAAAAAAGGTTTTTTCCACATATGAAAATGCTTAAACAAAAATTTAATGACTGGATCCAGAAAGTTCCCTTTAGGGCATAGAAAATTACTTTAATCTGTGAATGTGATTTGCATCCATCAGAAGAAAAAACTCCTCAGTCAACAGTACAGTTAGCTTAAAATGTGGCTTTATTTTTGTTCTGCTTTAAAGGTGCTTGTCTCTGTCCTGAAATGGAAAATTATAGCCTCTCTTTCTGCTTAAAGAGGTGGTTGCTGAACAAAGGTGTTTATTGGTGGAACATTCATTCATTTAACAACATGTTCAACCAGCCACACTATACCCATGTTGAAAAGCGAGTCTGCAAATAATACCATGCAAAAGCACAAATTTAATTCTCCTTTACCAATATGCTCTGAAATTCTTCACAGAGATGATTGTGGGAAAGGAAGTGCAGAATCAAAAAGTTTAAAAATCAGGAGTTTAATAATTCTGTTTAACAGTACTGTACAGTGTGAAAAGTTCCCATGATGGATGCAAGGCAATCGAGGCCAGATGTCTTTCAGGGCTGTAGTGATAAGTACAAACACAAAGTGCTAAGGAATGAAGAAACCCAAGGTATTTAGTTAGCCTGGTTATCTAAAACTTTGCCACAGACACTCTTAAGCATTTCAGAATCTGGCTCAAATAGCATCATTAATTTAAAAATATGGGTTTAATATGTTTAAAATAAATAAAATGCGTTATTTTTTAAAATATGCACTGACCAAGAAGAAGACAGAATGAGCTCTTTCACTTACCAGACTTGCTCTGAACGCTTCTTTTATTTTTTATGTCAGTATGATAACAAATGCGTGTTTAGGTAGCACTGCAGCTTTGAAACTTCCTACTGTCACATAATAAGATTACAGGTTTCTTGATTTCATAAACATAACCAGAAAAAAAAAATCAAAAAAGACCCCAGCAAAGAAATTATGACTGTTCCCACCCTTTTCCTCAACATGTGGAATTTCCACCCTCCTCAGCCCCTCAGCTGTGCTAAATGCTTAAATATCTGATTGTGTTGCTGAGGAAGAGACTAGGGAGGAAAATGTGGCTTTGAAGAAGGAGAAATAATCTCTTGGAGTGGAGATGAAGTAGATTTTGACCACAGCTTTTCTCAGAGGGACGTCTCTATCTCACAGGGAAATTCAAGGACTGGGTGGCAACAACATGTAGGGTTTCAGCTGAGATATTCATCTGTCAGAAGAAATATAAGGATAAAAGAATGGAAGTAAAACCGATTTTCTTTAACCCTCTCTTCTTTTCATGCCTATAATCACTTTAAGTTGAGATGTTTATGCAAATTGATTACATTAAGCAAGCAGCAAAAGCAAGATTTTCTTGTCCATGAAACAGAGTTTATGATATAAGAAAAACCTGCCACCACTAGAGAGCCCTTCACCCAGGTGAATAGTGATGATGATAGTGAATTGCTTTTTACTTGGTCCTACTCAGTAAAGTATGTGTATCCTTGATCCTAGTTAAGCTCATAATGAAGTACCTTCCCAAACTAAGATGTAAATACTCAGTACAGTTTTTCTGCTTTGTGTTTGTACTTTTTTATATATACTCATTAAAACACTTTTTTGTTATAATGACAATGACAAAGGAGCTTCAAAGCAGCAAAGTGAACACTTTAAAGTTCACACACACTAAATAAAGCGCACCAACTGGAACGTTTGACACTAAAATCTTACCTAAGGTCACTTTCTGCTCACAGTTAATGGAAAGTGGTCTTACATGATAAGATAAACCAGAAAACTGCTTAGTCTTCACACATGTAAAACCTCTTAGTCTCAATATGTGCTCCTCCAGAGGAGCTTTACTTCAGCAAAGACAGCAGCATTGAGCGTAACACCTTGGTCAGAACATACAAAGGAAAATGAAAGCTTTTTCCACTTACAGTTTCTATCAGCTGCACTGGCAATAAATTCTTCATCATGGAGGGGATCCTATAATCCTACATAATAAATCTTTTTACAGAGTTTAATCTTCATCATGAAAACCATTCATATGCAGGGATTGACCTTTTGCCAGTCTTTAAAGAAATAAAAGTTATGTACTGTAAAATCAAGCTACCTCAAGCTAAAACTAGCATTAGCTCTCTAGTTCTTATCTTTTTCTTCTGAAAGCACATGATTACTGTGTGATGGGTCCTTTTGGCATTGTCAAATTAGCTTTCTCATTCCTCCAGGGGTCCTTCCAGTGAATTAGAGCAAAACAAAATGTTGAAGCGGTTTGTTCTTCAATGGTTTGACTATTTCTTAGCAATTGCACACTTACTTTATTTGCAGCATAACAAATGATGAAAACACAAGGCTTTCATAAGGCAGAAATCAGAGATTCCCATATTAAAATGGTACTAAGGGCCTAAAACACCCTTCTCCTCTGGCAGCACCCACAGTTCAGGTAAGCAGTTGAAAAGGTCTCAGTCTGGTATATGGCTGCTCTAATGCAAGTGTCACGTGGTTTAGAAAACACCAAAAGCTGGAAATATAGCCACCTCCTTTTCCATTTTCTAATTCACTAAAAGATTGAAGAAAGAGTTGAAACCCTTATGTTCTCCAAAGTGCCTCCTGCAGGGAATGCCTTGAAGGAAAACCACTGAAACACATGAATTTATTTTCTTCTTTTTACTTGTTCTTCCCAGTACAATCATTTGATGTATGTTATGATCTTCAAAGTGTAATCTTCCCAGTAAAGGACTGAGACCCATTTTATAGCACCAGCATTACAATATGCAGGAGGAAATCACTGGTAGGCATTTTACTTCATTGAATCTTGCCATGGCCCCTCTGCATCGCATTTTACTTCACTGGATCTTGCCATGGCCCCTCTGCCTCTTAATTCCTTTTTGATAACACAGTATAGATCCAAGAAAGCCAAATACCTTGTATGAATGTTAGTGCCAAAATAATATTGTGTATGAGTCAGCAGTGCCCTGGCAGCCAGGGGGGCCAAGCGTGTCCTGGGGGGCATCAGGACCAGCCGAGCAAGGGAGGGGATTGTCCCACTCTGCTCTGCACTGGGGCAGCCTCATCTCAAGTGCTGGGGGCAGTTCTGGGTGCCACAACATAAAAAAGATGTTAAGCTGTTAGAGAGCATCCAAAGGAGGGCCACGAGGATGGTGAAGGAGCTGGAGGGGAAGCCATACAAGGAGGGGCTGAGGTCACCTGGAGTTTTCAGCATGGAGAAGATTAGACTGAGGGGACACCCATTAGAGTTACAACATTCTCACAAGGGGAAGTGGAGGGGCAGACAATGATCTCTTCTCTCTGATAACCAGTGACAGGACCTGAGGAAATGGTCTGAAGCGGAGTCAGGGGAGGTTTAGTTTGAATATCAGGAAAAGGGATGTTTGGACACTGGAACAGGGTCCCAAGGGAGGTGGTCAGAGCACCAAGCCTGACAGAGTTCAAGAAACATTTCGACAGTGCTCTCAGGCACGTGGTGTGACTCTTGGTATAGTCCTGTGTTGGACCAGGAGTTGGAGGCAGTAATCCTTGTGAATTCCTTCCAGTTCATCACATTCTATGATCCTATGAAAAATTTCATCATCATACTGATTCTCTCTTCCAGATTAGGTCCACTTTCCTACCTGTCAAGCCTCTTAATAACTGGTGATTATTCAATGCCTCCATAAATATTAAGTATAAAAAATATAAAATACTTATTTTTTAGAAATCAGAATAGCACTAGATACTCTTAAATTCTCATCATTTCCTTGTCACACTCTACTTCCTATAGTCATCACATTAAAACATACTAGAAAGACATCAGCTTTGAGACCTCAGTGCTTCTAGTGTGCTTCTAAGTGTGCTTCTGCATTAAACGCATCATCCCTACTGAACCAACAGCTAAACTGGATCTGTGCTCAAGCAACTTCTGAACAGCATCTGTTAGCCTGGAGTGGGAATGTTTATACTGGTCTTCACATTGTGATTTTTTCCTAACATTAGTACTGTAAGGCAATTTACTATGTGGTCCAAACATTTGGTAGTCTATTACTCCAGGATTGATGCTTACAGCATCACAGGTCACTCCTGATGGGAGAATGCAGGATACAAAAGGATACAGGAAGAGGGAGAGATAGGTACAATGTGGTCAAGTCTATTTTAAAAGGAAGTATGATGAAAGTGTTTAGAAGAGGTCATAGCAACTGATATGCTGTTAACTTGTGAATTTGAGCATTTCCACATTGCTTGGCAGCTGAGATGTGTGTCCCTTTGTGCCTGCTCAGAACTACTGGATTGGGGAAATTTACCTCCCAGTGAGAAGGGAGCAGAACATAAGCAGAATTCTCTCAACAAATGTAACCATCACTGATTAAAATAAAAGTTACTAGGGAACCATAATAAGATGACATTAAATAGTCATTGACTCATTTCCCAAAGAGGGAGGAAAATTGAAAGGATTACCATATGCCATTAATTTTAACGATATCGGACGGGCCTCGTAAGAATGAAAAATTACTACTGAGGGTAATTTGTACATATATTAAGTCAGATTAATTCTGAACCTTGAGATTTTTGCAAACAAGAGAACAAAATAACGTAGATTAGAACGCTTTTTTCTTGAATTGAATTCTAAGAGCAGAGGAAACATAATTTGTTGTCACCCCAGGAAGGTAGCTTCCTGATTGAGACCATGAACATCAATATGTCAATAATTAAGGGAACCAACATTGACTTTGATTTGCATATATGTAGAACAGCTTCTTGGCTGGCATAATAATCAACATATCTCTGTCCCAGTCAGTGCTATCAAGCTGTATGGATTTATGGCCACTGGAGAGTGAGGTGATGTAGGCAACAGCTATTTTTGGACAGCATTATTTGGAAGAAACTGTTATAATGAGGCCAAATTCTACATCCCTTACTCAGATGCAGAGTCACAGTGTGACTGAGTAAGAAGAGAAAAAGCCCATCTTCTGGAGGCTTGTCTGAGAGCTGAACATAAATTCTAGTGTAGCTTAATAATAATCACATTTGAGCTGCATAGGTACATATTAAAAACACTGTAAGAGACAGAATAAATTTTAAAATTAGTGGGGCTTGAAACACAAGTATGCCTGAGCTGAAAAGACAAGAAACCAATCCAGGGCATAGATGCTAACTTTTACTTACTGTTCGTCCTCTTTTTACTCGACAGCTGCTTGTCGCAGGATCTGTCATACGGAAAATATGTGAATAGGATGAAACATCTGTTAATGTATCTCTGCTCCCACCCAGCTCCTTAAAAGAAAAATCTGTGGGCTTGTTACTATTTTCAGTAGTGCCCAGACACTTGTTCTGGTCATTGCAGCACAGGGATGATGATGTCTCGGCACTGCCTGCCTGCCTGGGGCCAGAGTGGCAGTGCATTGTGGTCATCTCAGGCATGTGGGGAAGCACAAAGACAAGGTCTTAAAGTAGCATGTAATCTTAAAAAGTGCCATTCCAGAGGAATTCCATTCAGGAATACTTAACATAAGGAGACCTAATTGCACCAGCAGCTAGTTTAGTTTGCAGTGTGCTGTAGCTAGAGAGATAATTATTAGCCCAGCTGCTTCTGTTACCTCTTTTCATCTTACTAGGCAGTCACTTCCCTGATCTCTTGCGTGGTGACAACATGGCATTCATATCTGCTGGAGACACTGAGAAATTATTCCTGGCATTAGTTATTATTACTTCATTACTGGAGAAACAGAGAGAGTGTCAGCAAAATAGATGCAATTATGAAAAAGCAAGGAGCCTTCTTTTTCAGAGAGAAAAGGGGAATTAAAGAGACCAAATTATTGGGGTTTTTGGCTTTGGCAATAGTCAGACAGCTTCATAAACTCAATAAAGTGTTCTCCCTTCTCCTTAATGCCTAAATAATACATAGCCCTGTTCAGAAACAGCTATCTTGCACCAGACTGAGAGTGCAGTGAGAAAGGCGTATCAGTTCAACTGAGCATTATTTTTCCACTGACAGAAAAGGCACTTTGTGTCATTTCAAAATCTAAGACTCAGTATATTCTCATCTGTCTGGGGTTTTTTTTCCCTCATCTGCAAATGCAGCAGTAGGCAAGTTCAACCACATTACGAAATTTTAACTTTCAACCTGAAGATGAGAAGACAATCCGTCTCAGTTGCTGTCATGAGCTTCTATCTCAAGCTGACATGTTTATTCTGGGCCTTTTACGCTGTGGTTGAGAATGCCATGAAGGATTTGAGTTATAAATGTTATATTTGATTGAATATGATGCTGAAAATAAACATGCCAATACACTCTGTAAGTTTGTCATCCTCTTTCATCCTCTCAGCTCTGCAGCTGATAACCCTGGGCACCTGCTGCCAGCAAGTCCTTAGAACAGAATGGGCATCAGATGGGTATATATGAAATTGGCCCATGAATACCAGCTAATAAGAAGAGAATTCAGAAATCATAATATCATGGAAAGAAAAAAAGTAAAAACTGTGGAAAAAAGAGAACAGTTAATGTTCACTGCACAATTCTGTGATACCCAAAAGTCATACATTTTTTTAAAGACACCACACAGTAACAAGCAGAGAGAATAACACAAGATGTGCATGATCATCATCATCATACTGGCCAGTGACAGATTCCTTTTAAAGAGCAGTATTCATTGTGCTACTCCCACAGTAAAATGGGTGTAGAGGCAAATCTCATACAATGACAAAGGTGGAAAAAACATAGTAAATCTGCATTTCAGTGCCTTTTGTTTTTACTGCCTTGGATGTTGCCTTTTTCAGAGCCATAAAAGCATGGAAAACCTACCAAACAAGCCAATGCTTTTCTTTAACCCTTTGGCAATGGGCAAGGAGTGTCTGGAAATCTTAAATTTTAGCATCAAGGCTATCAAAGCAAAACAAACAAAAAAACCAGCTCACAACTCTCAAAGTCTGGCAAGAGAAGTGGAGAACATAAAAGCTGTGAAAATGAGGCTAGCTAGGCAAAAGTACAGAAAAGGATTGGCATTAGAATATATTCGTTCTCTGACTGATTTTTGAGCAAATACAAAGTTGTTGGGTTTTTTAGAAAAGATGCAGCATTTCTGCTTTGAAAAGTGATATTTAAAGAAGAAATTGAAGAATTCATCTGATTACTAAGTAAATAGCAATAAGCTAGTCATCATAAGCTATTTTATAATTATCATGTTCCCCGCATTCTAGTGAGAGAGTTCCAAATAAAGTGATGTGACAAAGTGTTTCTGAATACTTTAAAGTCACGTTCCCAAGCTTGAAAATCCAAGATTCAAATAGCTTAAACCCCATGTTTTCAGAATAAGAAAAGATAAAAGTAATCTGTATTTTGACACTAAGTTATGAATAAACAGAAAATCAGCTGTTGAACTCCTTTTGGCTGTGATATGCAATTATAAAAATGGTCCAATTATTCAAATGGAATCTATATAAATATCTCAAATAAAATTAGCAGACATTTTAGTGTGCTATTGTTTATATTTACATATTCAAAATATCACTAAATATAGGCACAAACTTTTACATGTGCATGTGTATATGTACACACTCATGTATAGATCAGTTTCTTGATTTTTCCAAGGTATTTCACATGCCCTGTATTGCCACAGAATCTTAGAAGGGTTTGGATTGGAAGTAACCTTAGAGACCATCTAGCTCCAACACCCCTTCCTTGGGCAGAGACATCTTTCACTAGACCAGGTGCTCAAAGTTCCATCCAGCCTGGCCTTGTACACTTCCATGGATGGGACATCCAAAACTTTTCTTGTCCTTTCCCTGTGATTCTATTCCAGCAATTTTTCTCCTCATCTCCCTTAGGTTGATGGGGGTTAATTCAAGATTGTCAGAGCTGTTGGACATGTTGCATTCAAAACAGCAAGCACTCAGCGCTTGAGCAGTTTGCCTTGCACCTCCAAGCTTGCCTGTGTCCCTAACAGGAGGACTCTGGCTGTGCACAGGGTACTTTGGGAGCCCCACTGCTCCAGCGAAGACCTCTGCCCTCTTTCCTTCATTTGGAGCATTCAAGTGCAAAATGCAGCAAAAGGCTGCCTTTGCTAAACAAGTCAACTGCCCAGAAGAAAGCTGTTCACTAGAAAAAAAGATTGAAAGTTAGATCAGGCGGCCTTCTGTTGCACTGCCGCCCTCATTTCTGAGCTAGAACACACCTTGTGCTAGCCTTGTCCTCTGTCCACAACTGTCCAGCTGTCCTTCAGCTGTCACCCTGGGTGAAAGTTGACAAAACTGCTGCCCTTCAAATCAACCTCATCCCCTTCTGAGTGCCTCTGGTGAGCTCAGATAAACTCCATGGGATGAGGTCCCTTGGCAGATGGCTGTGTCCAACACCTCTCGGTCTGTCCCTGCACTGCTGATGGGCACAGTGGGTAGGGAAGGGAACAAGTGACAATACCCACAGGTCCTGTGGCGGAACTTTGTGGAGCAGAGGGCACTGGGTGGCTATCAAAGGTAATCAGGCTGGTGATACTTCCCAAATCAAGGTGTCTAAATCCACCTTCAACATAAAATGCATTGTATGTGAAATGAGGATAGCAAGTGCATAATTACTTGAAAGGGATGCTGTGAGAATTAACACATGAAAATTTGAGAGGAGGTCAGATATGGGGACAGAAATCCCCAAATAGGGATTATTTCTGTTAGAATGCTGAAGCACAATTTCTAATCTCATGGCAATTATAATCTTCCAGATCATTCTTCTTTCAATGCTTTTTCTGTCCAGTGGAAAAAAAATGTTTGGTCATACTTCCAGTTCTAGCGCTTCTTCCTTTTTCCTAGGCATAAGAGTAGGAATGTTTAGTTCTGTGTTTTATGTACATGTCACTAAAAACAGAAGAAAATAAAAACTGTGACGAGAAGATCTGCAGGTGTGTGCCCCATGATCAGAGGCAGAGCAGATGAGAGGTCAGGAAATTGCTGGTTTCAAATTTGAAGAGGCTGTATAATAAATTCAAGCCAAAATTAAACCACCTCTCCTCCTGGAAAAAAAAAAATCAAAAGTATTTGTTAAACCTGCAAATCAACTAATCAGTATATTTTACCTAGATTGATTTTGAGCTGTGTGACTCCTCCTTGAAATTACATTTACATTAAAGGACATACAGTTACCATGTTCTTTTTTATTCTTTCTGTCTTGATGACTACTGCAGTTGCTGTAGATACTGAAAGACTAAATAAGAGGCACAATGTTCCTTAAAGGAGCTGTACAAAATTCAGATACAACTGTCATACAAATATTTCCAACCCAGCAAGTAAAGTAAGGACTGGATGGTGTCAAGAAAGCTAAGCCTCAAATGCAGCTGAGACTCATAAGGGATGACAAGGCTTTTTAAAAAAAACATGGTTGAATGATTGGGTGCAGGTTGTAATGGTTAGTGGGTTGTACTCAACGTGGAGACCAGTAGAAGTGAGGTAATGCAGGGAACTACCCCAGGATCTGTACTGTTTAACTCCTTCATCAGTAACCTGGAGGAATCATCATGAACATCATATTTACAGTCCAGCCAAATGCAGGAACATGAGCACTGACCCTTCCCTTTTAACAATATGGTATATATTTTCAATGCACCCGATCTAGAAAGAGTGGTGCTTCCTTGTTTAAAGCTCTTTGTCCTGTGCCTCGTATTACCATCTTCCCAGCCTGCTCCAACCCTTACCTTCTCCTCAACCTGTCCCAGTTTTCCCTGCTTCCCATGTCATCTTTTCTGCTTCTGCTTTCTCTTCCCCTGGTCCCAGCTCACCTCTTGTCACTGTTCCCTAATCAATGCCTTTCCTCACTGCCTCTGCCCTCCGAGGCAGGCTGTCCCTGAAACATCCGTATTTTCTCTTCTCCCTGTTTTAGCACTACAGCCAAGAGAGTGTTGAGAGGACAAGACAGGGCAGGTTCTGGGTTTACCCTCCTGTCCCCTGGAAGGCACAATAATTTGTCCCAGGACAGGCCTACACAGATGCTGCGGTTTCAGCTTGGCCCACATTTGATGTGTATGGAGCCTTCAGAGATGTTGGTGATGACCTCTGATAAACAGATGGAAATGGGGTTTCTTGGAGACTCTAACAAATTAAGGTTTTGTTTGTTTTCCCAAGGATAGCATTTTTAATCTCACTCTCAAAGCTTCCCAAACAAAACAATTTGGCCAAAATCTAGATCATGGTAGATATACTCAGTGAAAAGTCTGTATAACTTTTTATCTTCACCAGGCAAACACTAAGACATCCCTGAAATCACTTTTTGAGCAACTTTAACTTGAAGCAGGAAAAGAAACTTAAAGTAACATCCAAGGTGGAAATTAAACTATTTGATCAATTTACAGCCAATGGCAACTGAAGAGGATGGTGACCATGGACAAAGGAAAGCAAACTTGACCCTAGTTGTCATTTCCACTTCTTACTAAGCCAGAGATACAACCAGCTCAGCCACCTCTGTTCAAAATGTTTCTCTTACAGAAAGCACATATGGACAGAAAGCACACCTCCTCTTACCTAATACAGGATAATACAGAGTGGTGCAGTATTGCAGCACAAAGGCAACTGATAATTCTTAAAAATAAATTGAGCAGGTGATCCTAAGCACCAGTGGCACAGTTAAATTATCTCCAGGAACAAGAGAGGAATAAGTTCTTTCTGTACCTATTAAATGAAAAAGTAATGAAAAAAGAGCTGTTCTGTCAAATCTAGACACTTTTTGTACCTCCATCCATCTTAATCCAACAATGCTCATTAAGGATATCCAGTGATTTTACCATATTCTAGCAGCTTGCAAGGGGAGCCTTCTAAGAGAATTCCAAGAAAAATGCATAATTTTTATCAAGACCTGAGATCTGAATTTTGTTCATTTAATATCAATGAAATATACTAGCTGCCAAACTTGCCAGTCTAGGCAGATTTCCTAATTAGTCTGCTTTAGTACTCTTTTCTCTTTAGTGGTGATTTGAAATAAAAATAACATTGGGGATTTCATTTTGTTTTGCTTATTTTTCCTGAGCATATGTAGAGGCTTTGTTTTTAATGTTCTTGCTTAGTATCGTACTCTCCAGAAGATCCAGAAGTAACACAGCCAAAGATAGCTGAAATTATCCAATACATAGTATGCAGGAAAACACAGTAGTATTAATCTTTTCTTCTTCTTTCTATATTTTGCATCTTTAATCAAGCTCATGTGCAAATAATGACACTTAGAATCCTATTACTGGTTTGTGCCTTTAATTCAGGAAGTGAGATAAATAAGTGGTATCAGCTGGGCCAGCAATTAACTATGCATTGAATTGCAGTTTCAAAAATAGAGCCCAAGTTGACTCTCTCAAAAAGGCTGCTCCCAGAATATCACTATACCATGTGCATTCCTAAATGTATTGTTCAAATCCATGCAGCCAATGAACATTTCCTAATATGCATAGGATATTATTATGGAGTGGACACATACTGGTCATTATGGAAGAGGATTCAAAAAGGCAGGAGGAGACTCAGGGGCTTGCAACATGAGTGGCTATCCAACATCTACAGGTCTCTGGTCATGTCTGCATGGCAGCCTGTGGCGCTGTGCATATACACACAGGCTCACTGAGCACCAAAAGGTTTTTCTACAGCCAAACTGGTGTAGAGAGACCGCAGCCTACTCCAGTTCCAGATGGGAAAATACATCCACATATATATTTTAGTTGATCCTGCTCTGAGAAAATGGTTTGGACCAGACAATCTCCAGAGGTGCCTCAGGTATTCTATGATAGCTGACATGGGGCAGATGTCAATGCTATCCATCTCCTCATTAAAATTCCAAGGCATCGCTACTTAAAAAAATTTCAGCCTGAGTAAATGGAAGAGGAGCTGGGGAGAGGATAGATGCAAGTGGAATGTCTGAATAGAGAGATCAACAAAAGAAAACAAAGCAAAACAAAACAAAAGGAAAGAAATTTGAAATAGAAGAGCTGGATAGTGGCACAGGCAGCTGGTCTAGAAGAAAGCTAAACCCTTTTTTAGCAGTCACGCTTTCTCTGAGACAACTGGAAAAAAACAGTCATTGTGAATAAAGTATCTGAAGGCATCAGCTGTTTTTTTCTGTCAGTGAATCACTGGCAAGCATCTACTTAATTTTGAGAATCTGCCATATTTAATTGTCCCATAATTTATGCAAATCTATTTTCATCATGCACACAGAATGCTAGCTATTAGTTACTTATGAGTAGTAGTCAGCTAGCTCTGGGTCATGACTAAAATTGTTCAAGCAGGCAAAACCAAACACTTTAGCAATAATAAGCAATAGGTATTATTTCTTTTCATATAGTACTATACCTGTTTCTAGGTGAATACATAGGGAAAGTCATCATTCACTGAACAGATATTATCAAAATTTTTTTTTAAATTGTTAATAGCAAATAGGAAAGGTTTCCATGTAGCAAAGAAGAATTATAGCATATGCCAGGATAGACATTTTACACTGCTGTAAAATCAGCATCATTCTAGTGATAGCTAGATGGGGTCACTGAAGTTTCATTGATTTATACCAGACAGAAGTCTGGACTTTATTCCTTTTTTTTTTTGTTTTCTCCCCATTGTTCAATCTGCTTCACAGCAGAACATGATTAGAAAGAAAGACTTAGGAAAAACACCATAGCGGGCAATTGGAGAGATGAGATCCAAATTGATTAAGACATGAACAGGTTATTGCAGAGACACAGAGGAGAGAGAAGTCAGGTTCTGGAAGTGTTTCTATGATCATGAGATGAACTTAGAGATGATGGAGATGAAGGGTGGAAAAGAAAGTCTGGAGTCAGGAATGTCTCCATTCTACAGTAATTTGGTACTAACCTTCTATAGCTGAAAAAAAAATTTAAAAATTCTTAACAAATTTAACTAAGGAAAATGTTAGAGAAACAGACTCATCAAAATATTTTACTCAGAGCAGCTTTAAAACAAGTTTTCTTCACCAGATTTACTCTGGTGCTGATTTTGGCTAATACTTTTTATTATTATTTTTGATCATGAATTAGGACTATGACTGCCTTTTTCCCACTGCCTGGCTTTATTACCGTGAAAACAAAAAAAAGTATTTTTCTCAAAATATTGGATAGCCAGGACACATGAAACCCTTTCCTGAATTTTCCCAGTTCAGAGGAACCATGCAATGAAAAGAAGCAAGCTTGCCTGAATCTGAAAACAAAAGGATACCATCTACTTTTATGTACCCGTGACAGACCTGAAGGATCACAACGTTTGCTTCACCCACCATCTTTGCCATAACCCTGCCTATGAACAGGCATGCACCAGCATTTAAATACACACATGTTTTTTCTTCACCAGTAGAGAAATCTGAAGCAAGGAAAGGCTAGGTTTGATTTGTAAAATACTTTAAACCACAAAACTACAGAAAACACATGGTAAAGAAGAAAAGCAGAAATTTCAGAAAAATAACCACTTCAAACCCAGTTGCTTATGTAAAAAAAAACCAAAAAGCCATGCTCAGGAACCCACTGTTTAATAAATTGATACTAGACATATATACAAGTTTACTGTCTGAACCAAGTACAACATACAAGTACATACAGCAAATGCTAGTGGGAAGTAATTTACATTGACAGCTTTTCAAAACAGCAAGTTTTCCTTGATCCAGTATAAAATTTTCAAGAATACACCACAGCTGTTTTAAACCTACACTGCAAGTTCCTAGAAGGGGAAAAAGAGATAGGAAGAAGAGATAAAAATGACTGTGGAAAGGGAAAGGCCTGGTCCCATCCAGTCTTTTTTCTTCTGTTTCTCCCCGTGGCTCTATACTCCACGGTAAAGGAATGAGGCATGACAGAAGCCTGAAATCTGGTTCTGCACATCAGAATTGCTGGAACTTGTGCATGGTCTGGTCTTTTCTGGACAGTAAAAATAAACACAGAGCAAGAGAAAATCTGGATAGAGCAAGAAAAACACTCAGAAACAAAACCAGTAGCCAGTACAGTGTGGAACAGGGAAGGAATATGAAAAATTTTCCATTTGCATGGCCCAAAGGGACA
>WEIT01000822.1:1860-12098 GCA_013389985.1 Dryoscopus gambensis | reverse complement strand
TTCCTAAGCCTTCAGGAATTCCCAAACAAAACCAAAATAAAGCAAAATAAGCTACTAGAATGTGATAATCTCAAAGTTTCCACAGTTATACTTTCATTTCTACAAAAGTTTTTTAGCTGAAAATTTGTTTAAGAGGGAAAGAAGACATAAACAACCCAAGAGAAGGGTGCGAAAAGCTGATTTTAAGTATCCTGCTCATCTGCCATTTTGTAGCCTATGGCAGTGTGAGATCCATTATCATCCCCTAAAGAACTCCATTCCTGATCAGCTGCCTGTTTGACTTTGAGCCGTTAACCACCACCCACTGAGCCTGACAGTTTAGCCAGATACCCACCCATCTATGGCCCATCTGTCCAGATCTTACCAGGTTATCTGGGAGAGGGTGTCATGGCAGACCGTGCCAAAAACCTTGCCAAAATCAAGGCAAAAGACGTCCTTGGTTCCAAACATATGATTTCCTCATAGTCAGCAACCAGACTGGTCAAATGGGATTTATCCTTGACAAACTGCTGTTTGCTTCTTCCACTGACTTTCTTGCCCTTCACATCCTTCTACAAGTACCTGTTCTTGTTCTTTGTTTTATACTTCAGGGTGTAAATTGCTTTCCCAGATGCTGAGCTCTCAGGGCTTTGTATTATTATGGTATTTTTTGGCACCCATGCAAGTGATTAATAAGAGTATTTCTGAATTCTCTAACATCATAACAAATTCAATTTACAGTTAAAAATTATTAGAAGATATTAATGATTTTAACTGTAGTAAAATATAGTAACTCTTTTATTAGAAATTTATTTAGTAAATTAATATTTTACATCCCTATGGCTGAATTTGAAGATAAATTTTGGGCATTTTTTCTTTTTAAAACTACAAAAAATATAAAAAAGTTCTTATGAAGAGAATCCATTTAGTATAACATACTTCCAGATACTTACAGCAAGTCAAGCTTCAAAGAAATATGGGGAGAGTTGTTTGCAAGAATTATGCATTTCTAGTTCTTAATCTGTATTCAAAATTTTTCTTTCTCCTTTGTTGACTTCTTGAGATGTGGCTTTAAATAGTATGAGTATAGGATGTATTTTGACAACCCCTTAAAGACTTTATGCTTGCTTGGGAGCAGGGAAAGCTGAATGTCACTGCTCTGTCAAATGTAGGTGAGTGATGTTGCATTATGGTCAGTGGCTGTTTTGAGCCAGCAGGAGCAATAGACTGGCGAGATATATATATATTTCCAAGGCATAGAAACAGGAAAATAAAATAAAGAATGAAATTGCTATTAAAATTATGGAAGCATCATTCCCCTCCACTGCAAGTCGAAATGCTGACATTAAAAATTTATTTCATCTCCCTGTGCCCTAGGGCCCTTTGCTATCCTTTTTTATAGCTCTAGAAACTATTACAAACCTTTACAGAACCAGGTTTTGAAATTTGTGCATGTGAGTTTCGAATCTTAAACGTGTGGCTTGACAGGAGAGAGTTTATAAAGTTCTACATTTGGGGGTTTTTGTTGCTGTTGTTGTGCCAGTAAACACTGATTTTGGGCACCTTCTATGTGTATAATTTTACAGAAGTAAGACATGGGGAGGGGGAAGGAAATCCTGAACTCTTGAAATCCAATTGTCCGTCTCTATCTAATAAAGTGCAATTAATTGTAATCTATCTCATCGGGGTGTAGTCAGTGTTTTGGCAACAGCTGCAGAACATAAATGTTTGTATACCCTGCCTAGGTGCTTCTCTTGCTGGTGACCACCCTTTTTTCTATGTGGTATTAACATATACTACGTATTGAATATTTTGCAACTTGCTCATGTTAAAAATCTAGGAGCTTCTCTACTGCTTCCAAATAATAAATTTATAAAGCTGATTATCTTGTGTGTAAATTTCTTGCATTCTGCTGGGATTGTACTACACTGGAGCTCAGACTTCTTTGTCTTAGGTGCTCCAAATTTCATAAGCATAGAATCATAGAACCATTTAATTTGGAAAAGGTGTTTAAGATCACTGAGTCCAACTGTTAACCCAGCACTGCCAAGTCGGCCACTGAACCATGTCTCCAAGTGGCACAGCTACACATCATTTCAATACCTCCAGAAATGGTGACTCCACCACTTCCCTGGGCAGCCTGTTCCAATGTTTGACAACTCCTGTGAAGAAATTTTTCCTAATATCCAATCTAAACCTTCCCTGGCACAAGTTGAGGTCATTCCCTCTTTTTGTATCTCCTGTTACTTGAGAGAAGAGGCTGACCCTCACCTGGCTACAGCCTCCTGTCAGGCAGTTGTAGAGACTGATAAGGTCACTCTGGAGCCTTCTTTTCTCCAGGCTAAACAGCGCCAGCTCCCTCAGCTGCTCCTCGGAAGACTTGTGCTCCAAACCCTTTATTAGGTTCATTGCTCTTCTAATGAGTAGAATTATACTTTAGTTTTCACTATTTAATTAAAATTCTGAAAGAATTTCTCTCAGAATCATTCCATTCATTTAAAATTCTCTAATACTGTCATGTAAAAAGGTAGTTTTTTGTTAAGAGGCCAAATTAATTGGAACAAAACTGAATTAATGTCTTTGTTTTTGAAAGATGAAATAGACATTAGCTGATAAAACAATTAAAGTACTTTTAAATTCAGTGAATTTACCCCCATTAGAATTTTCTAAACTGACCTAAAATTGACAAAAATACTACAATAATGTTTTCTGAAGAGCCAGATGTAAAAAAAATCAAAGTTGATTGGGAAATACTTCAGTTTAGAGATACGTGATTTTAGAGACAAGAAGTTCCTAATGATTGATAACAAAATTCTACATACATTTTTGTTCAAGACTCTGATGGTCCTTTTCAAAGGCTATCTTGAATATGTACATCCTGGTGCTCAGCTGTGGTTTAATGTGGTTTAATTCACAACAACTGCTTTGTTGTGAATGATGGAAACAGCAGGCATGATTCGGTCAGGAGATGACAAGGCTTTTCATTGTGAGGTTTTCTGTTTAAGAAGTCCATGAATATACATCCCCCCTCCTTCTGCCCACATACTCAAACAAGACAAGCAAGGAGGGCAGGAACCAGCAAAGCAATTTTTCCTTTTCTATGCCTCTGAATGCTGTAATCAGACAGAATCCCCTCTTTACTCTTAAACTGATCTAAAAGAATTTGAGACATTAGGCTGTCTTCCTTGGAGGGAGCATTAAAAAACAGAACAGAAAAGGAACACCCGCTGTGAGTGACTACAGAGTCCTAGTTCAAAGTTTGTCTTTACATTAATGACATTTTTGCTCCACCTACTGGTTGGAAGGTTTGGAGCCGTCTGAATTGCCTTCACGCAACAGCACCTCTTTGCAATTAGTCCTCTTGTTGAGATTAGAAGATTAAATTTCAGTGTGCAGAAAAAAGAGAGAAAAAAATGTTGATACCTCTTTCTAAAATTTGGGAGTGGGAGAGAAATTTTAATTTTAAGGGAGGAGTAAACATCATGGCTCAAAATGTAAAAACAAGAGATGTGCTCCCGGTGGTGAAGATGGCTGGTGCTCATAATTTTGAAGGGTAAAAAAAAGAACAAAACAGCCCTCCAAAAACAAACAAATTTCCCCTCCAAAGCATCCTACAATTTTATACCTTAATATTTTAGGTTTTTATTGGTTTGTTGTCTAAAATCCGTTCGGCTATGACAAAGCACAAAACTGTCCTTATGTCATCTTCCTTTCTTGCCTTATTGGCATAAGAGAGCTGACAGTCATTCTGAAATGCTGGTTTGATAGCAGTGACCATGTCTCAGTTCTGATTGCTCATTTTGCCACATTTCTTGATTACCGTGTGATGTCAAGGAAAATAGGACTTCTGAGTTTATTTGCACAGCTGTTGTGATTAGTTATGTTTGGTTTTAAGCCAGGAGGTTCTCAAAGGTTTACTCTGCTGTTTCTGAAGTTGTCAGCTTACTGCCTCTGTCTTTTTAGAATGATATCCAAACACATTTGTTGGATGTATTGTTTCATTCTTATTCACTGGTCTGAAGTCAATGAATAAGCTTCTTTGAGAATTACTGATTCAACAGCTGTATATTTCTCTTCTAATTGCAAGCTGAGGTCTTCATAAGGACACTGTGCAGTAATATAATCGCACTTCTTTAACAAGGCTTATGTGGTGAAGCTGATAACACTGTACAAATCAGATTGTAGTTTTTCAAATGGGAAAAAATCCCTCAAGCCCACCAGTAGCCGAGGTTTCATTGACATTCTGTAGATACTTTTAGTTGCAGTAGGTACAATGCCTGGTCTGTTTGGATCAGCGTATCTGAGTTCATATTAAACCAGGCCCTGCTAATCACACACAAAATCGCAGAACAGGTAAGGTTGGTAGGGATGCTTGCAGATTACCTAGACCAATAACCTTACTGAAGTAGGGTTAGCTAGACCAGGTTGCTCAAGGGTGTGTCCAATTGGGTGTTGAATATCACCAAAGATGGAGACTTCACAGCCTCTCTGAGCAATGTTTCATCCCTGCCACTGTAAAGAAGCTTTTTAGACAAACAAATTTGAGCCCACAATAAGCTATGTTAGCACTTCATCATATGGATATCATAGTGAGATATAAAGTGAAGTACTTGTGACCTCTGCAGGACTGGGTCATTTTAACTAAAACCGTAAGAAGAATTGGGCTGCCTAGCGTAGGGCTGGAGATGGAAGTCATATCCATGAGTCTGCAAATGGAATGAGAAAACACCATTATGCTTTTGTCACTCTTATTCAGTGAAGAAACTCTCTCTACACTCACACCCCTGGCCGTAGCTGCCTGTCTCTTTGATTCTGCAGGCTCCCTCAGCTGTGTTTCCGAGTCTGTCCATGGTTCCACAAATGTAACAGCAGAGTTTCTGAACTATTCAGAGGCTAAACAAAGAATCAGCCAGACTATTATCCTCTAGATAGAATGCAGAAGAAAAGGGTAAGTACTGTTCAGCAATTTTAACAGGAATAGATACCTGCTCTTACAGCCATCAATGCTCTGTAAGTGATTTCCTGCATTCTGAAAATGTGTAAATTCCAGAAAATATGGGAAATTCTGATGCTGCTGAAAAAAAATTCCTATCAACTATTTTTAGTTATTAAACCTTCAGATATTAAATTCCTATCAACTACGTTTAGGGATTGGAGGAGAATGTATCAAGACTAGTCCTGGGGAGAAAACTTGGAAGTGTTTGTGGATGAAAATCTCAACATGACTCAGTAATATGCACTCACAGCCACATAAAGCCAACTGGGCTGCACCCAAAGCAGTGTGGCCAGCAGGGTGAGTGAGGGGATTCCGCTCCTCTGTTCCTCTGCTCTGGTGAGACCCTGCCTGCAGTGCTGCATGCAGCTCTGCGGGCCTCTGCACAAGAAGGACAAGGACCTGTTGGAGTAAGTCCAGAGGAGGGCCACAAAGTTGATCAGAGGGCTGGAGCACCTCTCCTATGAAGACAGTTTGAGGGAATTGGGGCTATTAAGTCCAGAGAAGGCTCCAGGAAGAGCTTAGAGCAACTTCCAGTGGGCAAACGAGGATTACAAGAAGGGTGGAGAGGGTGATATGGCCTTGAGAGTGCAAGAGGGAATGGCCTTGAGCTGAAGCAGGGTAGGTTTAGGTTAGATGAAAGGACAAATGTTTTTACTGTGAGGGTGATGAAGAATTGGAACAGATTGTCCAGAGAGGTTGTGGACTTCCCATTGCTGGAGGTGTTCGAGGCCAGACTGGGGCCCTGAGCAACCTGGTTTAGTGGAAGGTGTCCCTGCCCATGGCAGGGGGTTGGGAACTGAATGATCTTTAAGGTCCCTTCCAATCCACACCATTCTATGACTATGATTCTATGAGTCTATGATTCTATAAATTGACTACAATCTGATTAGTACTGTTGAGTTCTGACTTCTTTTTTACAGTCTCCTTTAAGATAATAGCTGTATATATCTAAAAACAGATGCTATGCTTCTTTCAGTAAAGATGGGCTCACATGAATAATTATATGCCAAATCTAAGGCAGCCAGTGAATTTTTAGGGGTAATCATCAGAGAAAATGCCTTTTTTTAATGTGTAAACTGACAATTCCAACAAATAGCTATGTTATATCTGAGTTTACTCAGACTTGGTGCTGCAGTATCAGATACTTTGTGTGGCTGTTATAGAGCAGTAAACACACATGTACAGACTATGATATACATGTACACACATGTACACACACACATACGAGAGAAAAAAACACGCTGCATTTTAAAGTTGCAATCTACTAATCCTAGTTGTATGATAGAAAGTAATTATTGAGTTGCAGAAGTAAAATATAGTGAATGGCAAAACAAGAAGTGGTGTTTTCTCTCTCAAAAAGAGGAGAGACCTGCTGATGCTTAAGTAGTGACATTGATCAGGTGCAAATTAGTGACATAATACTGCAGAAATTTTTCTCTCTGTTCTTCCTTTGTTCTGCTTCTTGTAGGGATTATGATGATTTTTGTATCTTCTCAGTAGTAGGCTCTCATTCCTCTAAGGTGATGGGGATTTCAAAGACTAAGGACTAGTTATTTCTGGTTCTGCTGTACACTTTCTGCTCTGGTGTTTGGCTTAAAGCCAGCATTTCTACTATACATATCTAGCACATGAAAGAAAAACAAAAATTTTGAACAAGCAGTAAAGAGATTTGCTGGGGATGGGTATCATTTGCCCTCTGTTCCTAATTACGTGTTTTGTATTTTCACTCTATAAGGATTGTTAGGCATGCCAGATACAAGGGTTTTATTCTTTTCCTTTCCTAAAAACTGATCATCCCAGCTCTCAAGATCACATTCAACCAAAAGTAATGCTGACTTTTTTGTTGTTGTTGTTGATGTTTATAGCTTTGGGGACCTCTGTTATCACCCACCCATACTCTCAAACCCTTACTATGTTCTTGTGTTCGTTTCTTGGTGGCCACTGTTGCCTAACACGTGTGACTTTTCTTTGTGACTGTTCTGTCAATCACTGGTTACAGAAGGAAGGGCTTGTAAGGAACAGGCTGATGTCTTATTTTTTTTTCCTGAAAAGGCATCTGTTATGATGTAAGGCTTTTATACACATATATCGAAATACACTCTTAAAACTATCAGCCTTTTCAGAACATCAGAATCTTACCACTGTAATTAAGACAATTGAGATCTGACAAGAACATCAGCAGTGTTAGCAGAGCTCAGGAGATTTGAAAAAACTGATTAGAATTACAATAATAGATTTCTACTCTTTTGACTATTATGATATCGCTGGAAGGAATTTGAACACGCATCTCAATGCTATTACATCTATTCTGTTACAGTTAAGAAGTTTTCTTAGCAGAGCAATCCAATATGATATGGAAAACTACCTCAGTGAAAACTTGGGTAGTCTTAAGGCTAGACCTGTTTTTCTCTTTTGTGCAGAAAAATGGATGATTTGGACACCTAAAAATAATATGTATTTGAAAATGAAGCATAAGCATATAAAATAATTAAAGGCTTATTTAATTTTGACTAATGGGAATATTTGAGGTCATGTTCATGATTTCAGGAATATAGATCTTTTTCTGCCTAGAATTTTAACAAGATAACATCAAAAGTACCAAGTGTGAATATCTTGGGCTGGCATTAGATAGAAGAACAGCGCTGATGTAGTAATGTACATAGCTAACATTTTGGTTTTCTGAAGACTGATCAGGGTAAGAAGGTATTTTTAAAATCTAAGAACAGCAGTAGTTAAAGAAACTGAAAAAACAGGGCTCTGGATGTAAAAGAAGAGTGAAAAGAGCAAAGCAGTGATCCAGACAGAACCTTAAAGAAGAATTTAAAACTGATAATACAGGAGTAGAACAGAATTTATATATGAACATGCAGAATTTTTAAACTCTTTTGCTATTGCTAGAGGTATGGATAGAGCAGGCAGTAGATTTAGAGAGTGAGTGTATGAGTTTGGATCCAAAAATGGAATGAAGGACACCAGTGCTCCTACAAGGTAATTGATACTCAGATTCAGTCTCCATATGAAATTCCTTAACCCTATTTTCCATATTTCAATGGAGTGCAATCCAGCATAAGCATGGTTTTTAAAACCTATACTTACTGATATGGATTTTTACATGAATTATGTCAAAACTTTACGATCTTATAATTATGCAAATTTTGTGGTTAAGTGTATTCTAATTGCCCAAAATTCCTTCTATCGGTTCCCAAGGTCTGTAATAGTTTTGAAAAATTATTGAAAAATCCCTGTTCATAACTGCTGTTCCTTATTCTTAAAGAATAAGGCTACTATTCACTCCATATTTTATTCCTCCCTGAAAAAGAAAAAAAAAAGCCTTGCTCTTGTTTTTTTCTTCATTTTAGCAGAAACTAGAAATACAGCTTTGGCATAGTTTTTTATATTCTCTTTCAAGTTACAATTAATATTCCATTTCCCCATTTTCTTGTTGAACTGAGGTATTTTTCTAGAGGTTTACCAAAGCAGGCAATCTTTATGTAATAAATTGCTTTAGAGTAGTCTTAACTGCCTTACCCTCATGTAAAATTCTACTGAAGTTAAAGGAACTGTTCTGGCAGAAAGAAGTAAAGCATTTTATTCACACTGTGTACTCTTGGCCTAGAATTTTATCTCTTCGAGCAACTCTCAGGGAGGAGGAAGGCAGGTTCAAACGTTATGAAGTGGCATGTGTTAATCTTCTCCAGTTAAAAACTGTATTACATTTTGATTGGCATGTACCTTAGAGCTTACAACTTCTTTTTTCTGCAGATGCTCTATTAAAAACCAATTAACTTCCAGTGTAATCAGGTATTTAACTTATCGGTTATGCAGTGAAAAATGTTGGGGGTGATAACAATGACAAACAGGCTTACTAACTAATCAGCTGTCTAATTAATTTGAAAGTCTTTCATGTTTGATAAAAATTATGCATAATAAGAACTGCTTTAAATCCTGAGAATAAATATACCTGTAGAAAAGCCTTTCGGAAGGTTTGTCTTGAGATATATTCAGAAGGCAGCTGAAAGATGTGAAGGTGTTATGGTACAAAACATTTTGGTTTCTTCTTTCTTATGTTACCTTCCTCAGATGTTAACAGAAAAATCTAGAAAGAGAAAATTATTTAACTAAGGTTAATTAATTAACAACCTTTTCAGTGATGTCAAAACTGACGTTCCAGGAAAGATTTTCATCTGTAATCAGGGAATATTTAATTTCCTGAAAATTTCAGGGCAGATTATGACTTCTCTCCAGTTATTTATCAACATGATGGCCTTTTGATCCCAAACAGGCAATTATTGACAGGGTTTGGGTGTCAGGCACTAAAGAATGCCATGTGGGAAGAGGTCAGGAACTACCCTGTGACAGTCACGCCAGGTCCAGCTGACCTGGCAACAGATAGAAATAATCCACAGCACACCAGAATTTCAGTATGAGGAGCACATGGCAGCACTGCTCAAACCCATCAAGAAATAACAGTCTCTGTGGGGAGTAGGAGAAATGAAAAGAAATTTGAGGCAGGAGGATGAGGAGGAGGCACAGGAGACAAAAATGGAGATATACGAGGAGATGTGAAGAGCCCATTTTGCAGTAAACAGAGAAGAAAATGCAGGAGACATAGGGAAGAAGACATTGCTGAGAATGCTGCTAGAAAAAAGCTCTTGAAAGAGGATGACCCATGCTGGAGAAGGTCTGAGGACTTCAAGAGCCCTGAAGGACTGCACAGCATGGAGAACCCTGAGGTATTGCAGGCTATGGTGGAGCCAGCTGCTGGAAACTGTGGGAACGGTGACCAGAAAAGAACAAGGAGAAGTGTTGAACTGAACCTGAGCCTATGAGGCCAGAAGCCAAGCTGTTACCCTATGTGTCTGCATAACTGCATGAGTTTTGTTCCTTGATACCTGAATCAATAATTAAAAATTGTGTTAATCATCAGTAAGTCAAATGAAGTTAAAAATCCCCTGGTCAAGATTGTTTTGCCCATGAAGGTCATGGAAACTGAAATGTACCTCAACTTCAAATGTTTTTTAATTAAGTTTAATTTTTTCTTTTTGTGTACTAGCTAAAATAAATTAAATTAGCAAAATTTCTTTAGAAACATTCATTTATATGGCCGTGTTGTCTAAGCAGTTTGGACTCACTATGGCTTCTGAAGATTTATTTTTAAATTATTTTTTCTGTGTTTTGACAGTGCAAGAATTTCGGGTAGATACCTGTATATTAATAGTTATATCTAGTGGAAGATTTGAACATACATAGCTCAACTTGAATG
>WEIT01000817.1:25507-40642 GCA_013389985.1 Dryoscopus gambensis | reverse complement strand
CACAACCCCCCCACATTTGTTTATATAGTTCAACGGAAACACCACATTCTAATTAAACACCTATCTTTATGTTGATCAGAATTAAAATATTCTGCTTGTGCTGCTAACACATGGACAAGAATCTTCCATCTTATTTTCCACCATACCCTGATTGCTACATATCTCTCTGGATATGTATTTATTTAAAGGATAAAAATTGAAAGGTGGTGCCATTCATAAATATTTTGACACACAAATATGTTAAAGGTCTTGTTCTTGCAGGATTTTGCAAAGTTAACATGAATGAATGAATGAATGAATGAATGAATGAATGAATTCAAAAGATGAATACATAATACTGACCAAAAGTAATAATGCAACTATACAACCAGGAATACTGTAATTAGGTTTGCTTAAAATGAAGCAAACAATATATTTTATTTTCAATTTTGGAAAACTGAACTGACTTCTTAATCAATGTGCCCAAACTAGTTTGAAGTAATATCTTCTATTTTTAGCAAAAAACCTATTCCAGGGCACAAAATAAAGGTAGCATATATTGAATTTTAAGTTTTGTACGGCAGTAGAAAAGGCTGACATAATTAAAACCAATCAATGAATAGCGCTCATTTTACGTATTATTTTATATCTTACACTGTTATTCAAATCATGTATGAAAATGTGATGGAATGTCACTGTTTTCTGGAAACTTCAAACTATCTACAAGTTTCTTGCTAAACAGAAAAAATACAACCACTCAGCAAAAGCACAAATCACATGCCTTTACTGAGACTCACTTTATATTCTCCTTTCTACTCCTTTATATTCTCCTTTCTACCCACTGACCACATATCTCCCTAAAGTACAGTCACATGTCCACGGTTTCCACCACTTATCCACCATCACATTGTGATCCATTCTCTTAATCTTCCTTCAGAACACATCTAGATCTCTCATTCTCCTTCAAGCTCCAGTAATATTTCCTCTAAACACTCCTTTTGGCATTCAACTTATTCCTGATACCATAATACCTCTAAATAATACCTCTGCTGCAGTTGTGCCACCTGAAAGCTATCCAGAGCCTTTACATACTTAATTTTTTCCAAATTCTTCTGAGTTCTAAAGACATGGACCTTCCAGTGAGATATAACTTCTTTACTTGCCTTACCATTGTTATAACAGAGGGTGAGGAAGATATGTTGATCTTCTCCTCCAAATCACTTCTTGTATCCATTTTGTCCTTCTGGAATGGCAGAGCTGTGACTTTCGTTCTTTTCCTCTGTCTGTCCCAACGTACTAATATCCATGTAGTTATAACCATGTACTTATGTTCAACTGTTCACTATCAGCCCCCTTTTCAGTTCTTGTTTCTATATACTCTTCTTCTCTTGTCTTAGATTTAATTTCTACGTTAATTGAATCACCTTCTTTCTAACCTCCTAAATGACATATTTGTCATTTCCTTGCTGACCCACTTCAGCTCTTCTCCAAATTCACCACTTTCCCAAAAACATTCAACAGACTTGATCTTCTCAAAACACCATTGCTTCTCCAGATATGCTGCTGTACCCTGTTTGCTTGCTTCAACAGAAGATCATACCCTTGCCTATTTCCTACTTCACTCTCAAGTGGGATAAATTTTGGGTATCTTCAAAAAAACTTCTCCTTTCAAGATATTCTGTTCTCTACTTCTGTTATCTCTGGAAATTCACACATTTAAAACTCCCAACTGCACACTCAGCATCACATGTCTCAATGCATGCAGCAAACTCACTGCAGCATCAGTTTCTCTACCCTTAGCAAACGCAATCTTGTTCCACTCATACCCACTCAGAATGTTGCTCCAAAAATTATTGCCCTACTTTGTCACTTGGATCATGTCAGTGCTGTCCCTGCTATATTGCAGCAAGCTCTACATTTTATACGTCCTAAAAATCAATACAAGAACTATCAGATTAGCATATATGTATTATTTAAGGCGTATGGCTGGACAGCAGGGGGAAACCTTCTGGGCCTTGTGATCTTGGTGGCTGCACGCTGACTCAGTTTGAATTCCCTGAGTGGCGAAGACTTTCCCTCCCTAAAAACAACTGGTATGCCAGGAAGAGAAACTTCTGGAATCCTGGATGGGGTCCTTCCTACAACCACTCTCTCTAACACATGGACCTTAGATATGAACAATATTTAAAGATACAGAGGGCACATGCAAGTCACTTATGAAACCTCTGGGCTCAGCTGGGGCAGCAATAGAGGTGCCGGAACTGAGAGGGAGAGGAGTTAGTGCTGCAGGTTACTTTAAGGAGCCTAGGCAAGGCAACAGTGAAATGTAAGACTATTTTCAGTAGACTGAGAGCACTATTCCAGCATCTGCACTTCATCAAAAAATTGTAAAAGGTTTTCACATTTTTAAAAAGCAGGAAGTTACTGAGCTAACCAGTTCTAAGATGAGTCATGGGTTTCAGTCCATGTACGACATCTTTGTGTTCTGGTTGCAGCTGACTCTAACACGGTCCAACTGAACATTTGAAGGTAAATAGCATTGTTCAGTCAAAGTCAGGCAAACTTCAAAAATAACTTCCAGAAAATCTGTTCTACATACATATGGCACTCTCAGTGCAAACTGAAAATTATGTAGTTTGTGTTCAATGCTACAGGCACTGAAGAGATATTAAAAATAAGTTCTGGACTACATTTGTGTACTGTGTCACTGCTTTAAGGCAATACTTAATTAAAAAAAATATTCTTTTACCTGTGTGGAAAATTAAGAAATAAAATCTCTATATCATCATGCCCTTTATTAAGCCAACCTAGCCATAGGCTGACTGGCCATTTACCTCTAATTGGTCAGTCATAGATTTCACCATATTGTCATGGCTCTAGCTTCTCTAGATGATTATTCAAGACATTTTCCACAGATGTGAGTGGCAAAGAGAAGAACTATATGTACTTTTTGAGGAAGGCTAGATCCAGTACAGCATAAAATAATTCATATAAAAACAAGAGCCTATCACAACAGTCTCTTTCAATAGAGAAAAAAAGGTACACATGTGCCCCTCAGGATTTTTCAACAGAAAAATTACTACTGTCAAAAGTCTGCATTGCTAAAATAGACTAAAATAGACTAAAATATTGCTAAAATAGATGTTCTTAAAAATATTATGAAAGTTATTAACATTTTTGGGTTTAAAACCTCATCAGTAATCACCAGCTTGTTTGCACTTAAAGATGCACCAGGCTTTTTTATTACTTTTTATAAACTACACGTTTGCAGTCTTGTCCTAAAAAACATGGCAAAAAAATTAAATTATTCCTTTCACACCTATGCAAGATGAACATACATCCCAAAAGAACAAAAAAGCAGCAGAATAAAATGCGGCATAATTGTCTGTCAAGGTGACTACAAGTCATCGCCACAATGCAGCTGTGAAAGACACCTGTGTAACGTATTTGCAGTAAAGAACAGAAAGTACCACTTTGATACCACATACACATCCAGCCGTCCATTCTGAGGTAATTCACAAGACATGACAAGGAAAGGTAATAGTGAGACTGAAAGCCACACTCATTTCACAAAAAGCAATTAACAGAATTTGGTTTGTCTGACAAAGCAAAACCAGAAGACTATACAACATTATATACACTAGGGGGCAGAAATTGAAGCAAAAAGTGGAAAGAAGTGTTTATTGCTTTATTTAAGTACTGTGAGGATAGAAAATGTTTGAAATTACAGAAAAAGATACTTAGCCTGGGATTAGACAAATGTTGCATCCATTTCCAAAGAAGAGGCCTCAGATACAACAAAACAAAACAAAACAAAACCAAAAAACCCCAGCAAAACAAAAACACCCCAACAAAACAAAAACAAAACAAAACAACAAACAACAAAACCTAACTAACCTATTACAGGATAAAACTTGAGAATTTTTTGAAGTATATGGTGTTGTTCCTGGGCATAGCCAGAGACAGATTTTTTTGAAGCAAAAGGCCTATTCAGCCTCCTTTTCCTACATGTGTGGGGAGCAAATTTCATACTATTGCCTTATAAATGCCAGAACATTAGTGATCAACACACTTTGTGATAGTACCAAATTGTATTCTTTCTCATCACTTCCTCGGAAATGCAGATACTGTTATTTGATGAGTACAGTTTCAGCTTCTCTAAATGCTCCATTCAGACAGGAACTTAAGGAAGAATATCCAGTTATTTCATCAAATAGTAGTTCATCTGCTGGATTCTCAGATAAGAGAAAATCAGCTGAAATATTCTCCATTTTAAGAAGTGGAAGCAAGCTTTATACAGATGGCATCTCATGTAGCAAACACACAAATAATGAACTAGATACAACTGTCACTCCTGAGTCACCACTGTACTCTTCCCATGCATTTTTAGACACCACTGATTTGTGATAGGGTAACTTACACACTGCAAGTCACAGAGGTAGCTGTAGTATCTTCCTGTAATTTAATCACATTGGCCAACTGCAAAACCTTTATCAACATTGATGAGCAGTTATACTTGTCTGCCCACTGAAATCAATCTCTGCTGAGAATGAGCACTCACCAGCAGTACAAACACTGTACAGCTGAACATGGTCCTGCAACTACAGTACTATTCTGTCCTGCGCTTTCAAGCAAACAAGGAAAGAGAAATACAATAATAATTTTCACCAAACTTCTCATTTTTTTGCCTTTTTAAAAAAATTTTAGTTAACATCAATAGAAGAAAAATAATATGGTGTGTGACAACTTGGGTGCTCTTCTGGTCCTGACTTTGAACTTAGACTTTTAGGAAAAAAAAGTAGTCTGTAGTCATATATATTGTGAAAACAGATCATTATCCCACTACTTTCACTAGTGAACATTTCCTCTCCCAATCAATCATTTTTAAATCAGTGAGGGCATCCCTTCGGAGTTTATCAAGGGAAGTCATGACTCCTGCTTATTTCTTGACAAGTAAGCATTTATGATTATGACTCTTCAAATGGAAACCAGTAACATTATTTAAAATGTTTTTTAGGACCCTAGCAGAGGTGATTTCTAAAATGACATTGATGTAAACAGTTTTCTTTGGCTGATACTATCATCAGTGTGATTTGACTTGATATTGAAGATGCTACTGTTTAATATTAATGTTGAAATGTCCATATTTCATCATATGCCATTTCAGTTTTCAATCTGAAAGAAATGGACATGAATTATACAAATGTAATACATGCAGACATCAATCTCACAGTGTAGATTGTTTATTCTAATCAACATCACCTATTGATATGCCCACACTTGTCAGCATGGGTATTTTTTACTGTCTTCAACCCTACTCCAGCTACCTCTTTATTCCATCAGTGTTCTTTTTCTGCAGTGTATATCCTGATTAACATTAATTTTATTTCCAGGATTAGGAAAATGTAGCATATATTGTATGGAGTTATACATGTGCTACCATGGGTCAGCTATTTTAATTCAGTCTATCACAAATTAATGTGACATGCAAGACTGACAACAATTTTATTCCTTGGCCAGCTCCACACAGGGTTACAAAAGCTTAAATCCCACAATGACAGTGAGATGACACATGGATACATGGACACAACTTCTGCTATTATATTCACTTTGGCAAGTTGTTACTAACTGAAAGATGCCCTCTGATAGCATAAGGGAATAAAGCTGGCATGAATGACCTCTATGAGGTCATGTAACAAAGCAGTATTTGGGCTCTTTGCTCCATGAGAGAGGATACTAATAAAGCACTTGCAAAAATTAAATCACCCGCAAGGATGCACCCAGCTGATCAAGGCAAACATACACACAATCTAACACTGGCGATGCTGTGAATAAATAAATACAGCCTCCAGTGACATCATCATTCCTTTATAAATATTACATTTATATACGCACAGAAATGATTTTTAAAAAGCATGTATAGATAGTTAAAGGGCAAAATGTGAGTTTCACCTTTCAACTAGATTAATACAACAAATTGACCCACTGCACTTTCCTCTGGCATTGCCCCAACTTGAATGCTGTTTGCAGTTTTGAGATCCACAATATAAGACATTAAGGTACCAGAGAGTGTCCAAAGGAGGCCTACAAAGATGGTGAAGGGCCTTGAGGGCAAGTTGTATAAGGAGCAGCTGAGGGCACTTGGTCTGTTCAGCCTGGAAAAGAGGAGACTGAGGGGAGACCTCATTGCAGTTACACCTTCCTCATGAGGGAAGAGGAGGGATAGGCACTGATCTCTTCTCTGTGGTGCCCAGTGACAGCACTCGAGGGAATGGCCTGAAGCTGAGTCAGAGGAGGCTTAAGTTGCATATTAGGAAAATGATTTTCACCCAGAGGGTGTTTGGGCACTGGAACAGGCTCCCCAGGGAAGCGGTCACAGCACCAGCCTGACAGAGCTCAGGAAGTGTTTGGGCAAGGCTCTCAGGCACATGGTGCGATGTTTGGGGTGTCTGTGCAGGGCCAGGAGTTGGATTCGATGATACTCATGGGTCCCTTCCAACTCAGGATATTCTATACTTCTTCAGTTCTAAGTGACTGCAATTATTACAAGACTACTTCACATTCAAATATAAAATAATAACCATTCCCACTTATAGACTTAATTTATTTTTATGCTTGTCAGATCCAAGTTTGATCAAAATTGCCGCAAACAAAAGACTTGTAAATCCACGGTCCATTGGACAGTTATTGAAATGTCAATTTTTTTTCACTTGCTTAGTTCTATTAATTATATTCACATATCAGTGAGAAATAGTAAGTGCTTTTCTTGGGATAACTCTTTATGTATTTCTAAGTGAATGTCTGTGTACAATAAAAACAATAGAACCTCATTGAAATTTATTCAATTTTTGCTAGATTTTAAAGAAAGGGCAGTAAAGAACTTGACACAACTGTATGTTAACTACTCTTCCCAAAGCTTTGGGAAATAAGGATAAAGCATGATATTACCCCACTGCATCATTATAGCACTACAATAATTTTAGTAGCTTGAAGTATTGAGGTAAATATAACATATTCCAGTGGTGACACCATTTGAGTGGTTTCCAGAATGATTCCTCTATTTATAAGCAGATCTTGTAGATGACTTGCAGGAAATTATATTTGACATGATAGACTTGATACCTAACATACCTAACTATACCTAAATCAATGGCTGTCTGTCACATTCTCCTTTTCTCTAAGCATTCAGGAAGTCATGGATTCAACTAGCTCTCCAAGAGGTCAACAGGACTGCTTTTATAACCTACAGAGATTTTTAAGTGGGCATTTAGATTAGCAAAAAAAGCAGCATGTTGGTACTCTCTAGTCAGCTCTTAACAGCCCTTTGCTAAGGGAAAGGGTGTAATGATACTGATCTTGTCTCTCTGGAAAAGATCCCTGACCCTGGAGAATTCTGAGCTGTTCTGTTTGGGCAGCTGTAGGCTGCACTGTGCAAAACCACAGACTGACCTGAGAGATATACCCCACTGTTCCTAAAAAGGTTCAGCAAATGTGCGCATGTTATATTACATTACATATAGACGTATATGTACACATTATATTAATTTAATAAATCCATACATGCAGACATAAAGACTATTGCATTTCAGTTTCTGTGTGAATTTCTTCCGAGATGGCAAACTTGTATAGGAAAGTAGAACCTTTTCAGGCTCATGTAAAGCTCCTATTAAATTTAAGGCTAAAGTAAATAGTTTGCATGTAAAAGAAAATAGGCTTAAAGATGCTTCATAAGTCTCACATGACAAGGAAAGGGAAAGGGAAAGTGAAAGGCAACAAGAAAAAAAAGTAAAAAGAAAAATCAGGAATTTACTGCAGTGATGCAAACAGACTAAAAAGCTGATGATTCATGAAGGCCACCTCATGGAAGTGTTGAGACAAACAAGAAATTACAACTACTTTCAAATTTCACAAGGCCAAAACTGGTGGGCATTTTACTTCTCATCATCATTATGAATATGAGTTAAGTTTTAAACTCCTAATAATAATAAGAGTCACTTAGTCACTGCGAGTGAATGTTTTGCTCAACTTTAATTGCCGGGTTCCCAAGACATATTAAGGACTTCATAGGACTAAAATAGACAAAACATTATTCATCAAAGAGCTTCAAAATAAATTATTAGGATTTAGTTTCTATCACTTCTCTGGTTTATCACTTTCTTATCTTTAAACTACAGATATATTTTTACTTCTTTAGTATTATTCTAAAGAGAAAATAACTTCACTCTTTTTACTCTGACACACCTTTTATATATTTTCTAGATTTTAATGACTTACACCCAGTTAGTCACTCCTGTGTTACCTATGTAAAATTAAATTACCCCCAAAATCCATTTGCTTTGTATAATGTACAGTTAGTCCTTATTTGCAATATTTGCCAACAGTGTATAAACCATTCAACACAGAAAACAAAGGCTTTTACCTGCTTGAAGGGCTTATAGTCTCCAGCTAGGATGACTTGACTGTGCAGGACATGAAAGGAAAATGAAGTGCTTAACATCACCACCACACCAACACAGACACACACATTTCTTGTGGTTACTGCAAAACCAAATTTTTTTGTGCCAGAAAAAGGACGGGATGCTTTTTATTTAAAGAAATCACTGGCAAAAGTATTTCCTGCCTCAAGCAGAGTAGCTATGCCTACTACAATACAGAATTCCAGACAATGCTGGAAGAAGGAATTGAGGGCATCTTTGAGCATAATAATCTGCTTTCTTTTTTTCCTAAGATCCGGTAGGGAAACAATCTTCTCAGCCTACACTGCAGATGTAGATCCATATGTATCCTATTTCTAGTCAGTATTTGGAGAGTTTATTACTAACTGGTTTATTATCAGACACAGACACATATTTGGTGTGCTCATTATGGCCTCTCATGTTCTGATTAAGACTGATACATCCTGACCACCACATCTAGAACAGAAATGGTGGCCTCTGCAATGGTCCAGAAGTTCTGCTCTTCTGACCATCTACAGCTGGTGACATGCAGATGTCCTCTCTGGCACAGGCACCCAGGTTTCCCCTCCAGGGCAATTAGGACTAAAATAGAATGGGGATGTGGATGGAGTGTGTCTGTCTGTGCTCGACAGTGGGAGACAGTCCCCATGACCATACTCTGAGAACAACACTGGACTAGCAGCACAGCACAGGGAAAGTAGAACAGATTGTGACAACACAAATAGTGAGCTGTTGAGTCTACAGCAAGAAATTGATGTTTGAAAGATGATTTTGGCCCTGAGAAAAATTGTGTTTATTGGCATTAAGAGTAGCATAGGACAGAAATTGTGGCAAAAAAAAAAGCGTAAAAATATTTCACTAGGAATAAGAAAATATTTACATGCAGTGAAGACTTCTAAAGATAGTTTTATGGGTTTGCTTACCTTCAAGGCACCAAATGCATTTATTTCAAGGAAGTAATGAAAACATTTATTTCAGTGCACTGAAAGAGCAATCTCATACTATTACTATACTGTAGTGAAGTTTAATCCATACTGACCTCAGCTGTGGCAGTTCCGATAATACATGGAAGTATATTATCAATGCCTGGAAAGCAGCAGGGAAGCAGCTAGTCAAAATAAACCGTGTCAGTTCTGCAGTTTACATAAAAATATGATTGAATTTCTTTTCCTGTGTTATTATAACTGCTCTGCTACAGCAATTGCCTAGGTCTAACAATGACAACACGGGCAAGAAAAAACGAAAGGAAATGAAATAAAAGCAAGATGACCTAGTAACAAGAAATACAAACCTCCTTCTCCCTGTAATGAAAAGATTATATTTAATCAGCAACTATGGGCTTTGAATTTGATTCAAACTACCTCAAAAGACCCTTGACCAAAGACAATTACAGTCAGTAAATGGTAGCTATTTTATGCAGTTTAGTATTTTTGAATTTGAATCACTTTTCTATTCACCTGGAGTCCAATAATTCTCCATTGAAATAAAATGTTAATAACCTCATGCTAAGTACAGGCTTAAGGATAGAGAAGTTCAAGAGTAAGAAGTGTTCCTGTTTTCCTATTTACCTGTCACTTATGTTTACAGCTGTGCACTGTGCATGCTATTCAGCTCAGAAAACATATTACAACTGCACACTAAACTAACAGTTCTGTTCTGAGTTTCCATTAAAATTCTCTACTATGAAGAGGTTCAAAATTCACCCATGAAAATGTATTCCTGGGAGGCATTTGATCTCATGTCAAGAATGGGTATTTTGATTTTTTTCACAGCAAGTATCTGAGAACAAATTTTAAAAAATCATTTTCTGAAAACATAGAGTGAACTAAACATCGATTTGAAGAAGGTCGGTCTGACAAAGGAGCCCTCAGGGGGGTGCAGAAGCCTCACTCACTCCAAGCCCCCGCTGGGAGGAGGCTGGAGCCCCTGACAGCAGCAGCAGCAGCCTTGGCTCCTGCCCAGTGCAGTAACAGAGCCCTGATAACACGTCTGCACGGAGGACAGATGGATCCCCTTCAAGCATATGTCCCTAATGTGAAAGGCTCAGTCCTCTTACACTCTACCATAAGCTTTCCTCATCCTGTTCCATTCTACAAAGAGGAACCAGATTTATTTTGCTTCCTTCTGCCATATGTGCTTCTATAGAGAAAGGAGGATTTGTCCTAGTAAATGAGCACATCATACAAAATGAAAAAGATTAGTCTCATTTCTCTCTGTCTTTGTAATGCACAGACTTGACAGAGAAAATCAAAATCATTTAATATTAAGTGTTTAATGTGGAATCCTGCTTCTAATATTTTAAAATATATATTCATGCTTCAACTTTCCAAACATTTAATACAATCAATAGAATTCTGTAATATTTTTTTGTCCACTTTCTAGCCATCTTCAGCAAAACGGTAAAAGAAAACAGAAGATTTCTGATCTATGTTCCTAAGACACGCTCAAGCAGCTGTTTCTTCAAGGTACCATTTGAAACCACGTTGACATTTCTCTTTAAGGTTTATCAAGCACTGCAAGTCTCCCTTTGGAACCTAAACATTGGAGGAGAAGTAATTACAGAAGATGTCTCCAATTGCTGCTATAATGCACAGAATTTTCCTAGTGAGAATAATGTTTTCAAGTTTGTTTTGGCAAATAACTGCATGTGAACTGCTGCTATAATGACACGTGTTTGACACAAGTGATTTTGATAGATCTGTATAATGATAATACTACGATAACATGTATAAAGACTCAGTTTTTATTTAATTTCTCCTGGAAAGGGTGAAAAATGTGAAAAAACTGAAATGCACAAAATTATCTTTCCATTCTCTTCCTCAGCCCATGCTCAAAAGCAGCTTTTATTTATTTTATACAACAAAAATATCTGAGGTTGAAAAATGGTGTCAAAGAGCATTTTCTACTCTTCTTCATGGTATTACTTTCTTATTAAATAAAAAATAGTGACAATTTCAGGGCAACAGATTGACTTTATACCATGAGAAAATCACTTCTTGACCTAAAAGAGATCTTTCTGGACTGATTAACTAGCTTTAGGGCCAGACTGTACAGGTGTTTGGCACAAAGCAGTTACTCTACAGGTTCTGGCTAAGAAGGCTTCTATGGGAAAAAGAACAGAAGGTAATTACCAGATTGATGACAGAACAGAAAAATTTCCCATGGATAAGAGTCTAATGAAATTTTGGCTGTGCATTATTGAGAGAGGAGCACGCATGTTTGTGCGTTGCAAACATGAAGCATCTTATCCAGCCTCTAGAACTGTCTTCTGTGCAAGTCTCTCTGACTGCCAAATCTTACACAACTTGTTTCACAGGTACAGGAGCTGGAATGTACAAATTGCCAGAAGAGGAAGATACCCTTGGGAGTAGTTATTAAATATGCATGTATACTCATGAATACTTCACACTTCTCCACTGGCCACACTACATGAACATTCACTAAAATATGTAAGAGTTCATGAAAACTGCAGGAATGACAGCGAACACCAAATGAGACATTTTGTAGCACTTTTTGATACGTGACATCTAGACCTTCAGGGATACTATCTCACTGTCAGATTCTTCAATACCTAGCTTCGAAGTTCTGAATTACACTCTGCAGGAAACTGTATTGTGTCTTAACAGAATGTAAAGACAGCATACAAAATCAAAGTTACAAGCTCATAATAGGTTAACCTGAACACACACTAATCTGCATACATCTAAGTATCATCCTTCCATTCAACCTTCAGGCAATCATTCCTCAAAAACTTTCCCATTCTCTCCCATGCTTTTTTGTCAAAGAATACTCTCAATATTCTGTGAGAAATTCAACTTTCCTACATTTCAAAATGTAAGTAAGGCTCTACTATTACACGTTATTTCCACCCTGTTAGAGCATATACATAGAATCATAGAATTGTTAAGGTTGGAAACGATCTCTAAGATTGTCAAGTCCAACCATCAATGTAGTATCACCACTATGTTCACCATTAAACCATGTCCTCAAGTGCCCTATTCACATGGTTTTTGAACACCTCTGGGGATGGTGGCTCCACCGCTTCTCTAAACAGCCTGTTTTAGTGCTTGACAATCTTTTCCATGAAGAAATTTTTCCCAATATCTAATCTAAACCTCCCTGATGCAAACTGAGGCCATTTCCTCTTGCCCTGTCACTTGCTACCTGGGAGAAGAGACTGACCCCCACCTCACTACAGCCTTCTTTCAGGTAATTGTAGAGAGCAATCAGTTCTCCCATGGGCCTCCTTTATTTCAGGTTAAACAATCTCAGTTCCCTCAGGCACTCCTTACAAGACTTGTGCTCCCCACCCTCCACCTCAGCCTCTTCTTTGCTGCTGATTTTTGCAGACTGCTCTTGAGGTTCCTCCCTCAGTCCAGAACTCCTCTCAGGACACTGAAAAGCACCAAATTCAGTAACACTTCTAAGCCAGATTTGTTAGACATGACCAATAAGGCATCTTGAATCTACCCTCCAAAAATTCTTTTTCAGGCCTCCTACACCCTCTTCCTAGAGGAATATAATAGACTTGCCCATCACTTCCTTACTCTAGAAACAAAATCACATTGTGGTATCTATACATAAAAGACATGAAATAGGCAACTGACCACACTGTAAACATATTTCCTCTAGATCAGTTGCAATAGATTCAAATGTATACATGGAGAAACTTGCACCAATCTAACTAAACTGATTTAAATATCAATGTAATTTAGAGCAGTGTCACTACTTTTTCAGGAAGAGCCTTAAATAGCCATTTCTTTCCATTCAATATAGATATTCTCTGGAAGTAACATACGACTTTCCAGTTTGTGGCAGCACAGATACCCATTACTTAGGTTTGGTTTAACTCCATCAAAGTGGATGAAACTGTCCATTGACTCTGAAAAACTCTGAATTAGTTCTCTGGTAGAAGATATGCCTTTAAGAACTAAATACAAAAACATTACATTCCAGAGTTACTTATCTGTCAGATATACACTACCTTGTTCTTGGTCTCTCATCTCTAATAAATCCTAATTATCTTTCTTTCCTCTTCCTATGCCTATTTGAAGAAAACAATTTAAATCCTTTTTTTTTTGCCTTGCACTTATTATTTTCTGCTCCCAGTTCAGTTGTTGCGTCATGCCTAACACTGTATGCTATTAAAAAATAGCTGTATTTAATCCTCAAACTAAGTTTCTTTTCTAATCTGTCATTATATGAGAAAGTAATGTTGACTGTTTGCCCCCACATGCCATTATGAGTGGACAAAAAAAAAAAAAAAGTTGCAACCTAGATTAGATAACAGAGCTGAAAGCAGGCTATTCTAGTAGCAATTACAAAAAGGTTACTTATTATAAAAATAGCCAAGAAATTTCGAAAGAAGATGTACCTTAAAACATAAAATTAAAAGTTCATTAAAACATGGCTTAGGTGCAACTCAGTGCTTAGTAAAGTGATTATCACAGCCATACATCTAAGAAACCAAAGAAATATGCATAGAAAGTCGTTGTAAAGTCCTTATTGTAAGAGAAAGAACCATGGATTTTTTTAAAAAATAACTCCTACAACAATCACAGCTCCAATATCATGAACACCTGACTTTCGATTCAACTGGTTTTGGAAAAATTCAGTTCTAATGTCAGACAATCATTCTTATATAGAGAACAATACTGAGAACATACTTTGAACACACTGTATCTCTCCTTCTGCCTAGGAGTACTTAATTATAGCCCAGGGCTCAGTCAGCTGGATACCTACGAGCTAAGTCAGTGGTCCCTAACTTTTTGTCTATTCTCTTGAGAAAGATGGCAATAATCTGAACCTCACCAGGGTCAGCTTATTTGCATTGTCTTGATAGCTGCTGCTGCTGCCTGGGTTCCTGTTGATCCCAGTACAAGAAGTACAGTGCACAGAGACAGGGTAGATCCAGCAGTATTTATATATGTGGAATCCACACTGTCCTATGGATTTACTCCATGCCATTAAGATGAACTCACCAGTTATGAACTACTGAGCTAACATGTACTGTATGTAAATGCTAAATATATTTAACAGCGCTATGTGAGAAAGAGTTAAGATATGATATCTTGCTTTACGTATGAAAAATGACTCAAAGATACTCATCTCAATCAGAAATAAAACACTAATGTTGCCATTACGGTATTACTGTTTGCCTATTTTCTTTTAATTTTATTAAAACTGGACTAATTTTTCAGGATACAAATTGTGGTTTTTGTTCTGTCTAGTAAGTTCTGAGATTTTTGGTTTAAGAAATAATACATCTTAGCCCTGAGACAAGAAAAAAGCATTTTGGGCATATGTTCTATGAACAATCAGATTGAACATTTCCTCACAAAGCCAGGAAGAAAAAGGTTTTCAAAGTATTTTCAAAGTGAGTGAATTCGGAGGAGAAAAAAAAAAAACATATCTCGTTCTCCAGTTTCATACAGCTGGTAACTGTACCATGGCTTTTAGTGAAACACCATCACTCCATAGTCTTCCTGAAGCCACTGTGGTAGAAATAGAATTTTTTGTTTTGTTTTGTTTTTTAAATTTAGGAGTCTTGTAACATCCTGTCATGTCTGGATTCCTTTAACCCACTTTTGGAATGCATAAAATAGCAATAATTTTTATGGCCATGTTATTTTCAGCAACCTCCTGCTGTCAAAGAAAAGTAGTCCTATCGGCAAGAGTGAATAATGTGATCAAAAATGCT
>WEIT01000817.1:0-15492 GCA_013389985.1 Dryoscopus gambensis | reverse complement strand
ACCAGCTTAAAGAAATACCCTCTGAGGTTCAGAAGCTCAACCTAACAGAGATACTCACATGGAATTCTATTAGAAGCAACAGACAGCTAAAATTTCCCAGTGTGATTCTTCTTCCATTTTCTAAGGTAGTTCTCACTGACCAGACATGCTAAAATACATCATGAAATAATTCTCTAGAGAGACTGAATTATTTGATCAAATGGCTCAATCAAATTATGTGGCAAGCATAAGTGGACTATACTTTTTTTTCAAACTACCTGTACTCTGACTTGAAGCTTTATTTTTCCCTCTCACTTATAATGTACCAGATAGTACAGCTGAGTACTTAAGATGTGAAAAGAAAACTGAAAGGCAAGGGTTGAATTGATTTATCAGGGTAAATGCAACAAAGAGGAATACTACTCCTATTACAAAGAACTATGAAGACAGTCTTCTGAAAAGGAAGAAGAGATGCCCACTGCAAACACATTTTTGCATCTTTCCCAAATATAAAGAAGGTACCAGTACTGTGTTATGCTGTTAGGCAAACATATTACTTGATCTCAGCAACAGCCAGTGGGCCCCAACGTACCCAGTTACTTGCCTGACATCAACAACTTACTGATCTACTGAAGTCAATTAAAATTGTCATGTGCGGAAGGGTAGATAAATTGGTTTAATCTCTTACCAAATCATAATTTCAAATAAGACATTCTTTATACAATCCCTTTAGTGTCTTTTTTCCATCTGCAGTCCTGGTGACTTCCATTAGCTCATATTAAAATATCTGTATAAAACCTACATGAAAATTCTTCCTAAGGATCTAACTAGGTTTTTTCCTATTCCCAAGTTTATAACCTCTGCCTCTGTGTAGGGAGGCAATAGTGTTTTTCACTGTTGGGAAAGTACTAGCATACTGGGTGCATATTTGATTAATGCACATTAAATGAATGCTGTCTTTTTTCTACAGCTCTTGCTTTCCCCAGTATACTCTTTCAGAATAGTGTCTACAGAACAGGCATTTTTGAAAAGAGGTGCTTAAAATGTGAACAGAAAAAATAGAATCATATGTATTACAGATAAAAATTGCCTAGTAGGCTACCTATTCTCTCTATGCACTCGAGCAAGATTGTTCTCCATGGTACATTTTCTAGTATTTTACTGGTGAAATTTTTAATGTGCTAAACAACGGGACTTTTATCATTCTTCTTGGGGGATAATTTTCACTTAATATATATTTCTGAAGATGTTTTATTCAAGATTCTACTCATATTTTCTCTTTCAGTTTTACCTTACAATATCCTGTGTGGGGACACCCTACATATTCCTTCCTGTCTTTGGTCTTAATACCTACAAAATACTTCACAAGTAATTTCTTTAACCCTCTCCTAATCTCTTATCTTATATATAAACATTTATTAAAAAGAAACCCCAACAAACTATAACTTGACCATAGGTATAATTTGAACACATAATTTGAACTATATACATATGCAATATATAAAAACACACAGAGAAGCACATATATATGTATAATATAAACATGTATTTAATGTTTCCCTCTTAAAGCAAAACTTCCATTGTCCTCACTCTTCCTCATCATAAAATCATCTTCAACAACATTTTGGGATTTTGATTTATGTACATTTGGATGGCATTGCATCTACAGTCTGATATGCAATGTCTTGTTTTCAATCACTCAGCAGTGAAAATCTGCGTCTAATTGATCTATATAACAATGAAGCATCTACAAAATACTAAACAACAAACTATCTCCCTTATATAGTACTCTGTAATCATAACAGATTTTGTTAAAAAAAATTCTTTTTTCCTTTTAGTCTCATTACAGAAAAAGTGCAATCTCACTCTTAAATGTCAGTAGCATAGTTTAAAAAGAGATAGCGTGATTAAAAAAAAAAAAAATCCACAACTTAATGACATTAGACTTTTGCTACTGACTCCTGTGCTATGACAGAAATTAACTCAGGAAATACGTTCTAGCTTAAACCACTCAGTAACTGAAAGCTATTAAGTCTGGGTTAGGCAGAAAACTGTCAGATATAATTTAGATAAAGCTGATTCTTCATTGATGAGAGGTAGCTATATTAGAAGCAACTTAGGCGTCAGGCAGTCCCGTTTTCTATGGTGCATTTAATGAAATTATAACAACTGTAGCAATTAATCCTGAATCATTAAAAAGTTGATGACTTAGTTTTGTTACGTATCAGCAAGTATATACATGCTAATTTAAAGAATAAATATAGAATTACTAGAAATGCAGCTGCAGAAATCAAGATCCACATTTCTTATATATGCATACAAATTGACATCTGATATTATGCAGGAATATTTGCTTTGGAAATAACACAAGGACAAACTTTTTATGCAGTTTCTATAAATTTTAATACCTATCTTAGCCAAACTCAAATTAAGTGAATTCGTACAAAAAAAGGAAGTGAGAATTCTCAGACACAATTAATAATTTAACTACTATTTTTTCCTCTTAAAGAAGCATATACTTTTGTTGGACACATAAGACCAAATTAGCTTTTTTTTTTCTTTGAAATATTTTATCGATCTTGTTTGTCAGCCAAAGTCTTAAAATTGCCATTTCACTGCTCTGTTTAATAGCTCAAGCTGCTAAAAGTATCAGAAACATTTCTAATCCTGTGCAGAATTCTAGAGGTCTCTCATAGCACAGAGGAACGAAAAATGCACAGCAGCAATTACCTGTGGAACAGACCCTGTGCAGTAGACAAATTGCAAATTTTCTGCTACAAAGCCAGGTCCAAGCAACACAATCTAGCAGATAGAAAACATATGGTTTACTCAAATATAACAATTACCATACATTGATTCACTATATGACTGATCTTATATCTAGTTAAAGAATTTTGGATTTCAAGCAATGAAGAAAGTGAATAATTATACTATTAAAATCTAAAGATGTTTAAAACCCTTAAATTCTACTTTATAATATCACATTTAGTATCCAAAACTTATCTTTACAGCTTCTGATGTAAAGTGATCTAAAGGCATTTCAATTTTAGGGTGAAATGAGATGTCATCTATAGATCTTTAGTATCAGCAAGAATCAATGAAGTGGTAATTTGCAGTAATAGGCAAAACCTAAATATGGCACACCTGGGAAAGAAGCAGCTCTGAGGACTAGAGCAGACTCATCCCAACTGTCTTTACTCCAACAAAGGCTGCATTAAGCCAAGCTCTCTCACTCCGTGAAAGTTTTAACGTGCAATAAAATTAATGTTCCTCTACATATTGATTTTTCACTTCATAAAAATGTAAGACTCTGCAAAAGAAAATTTCATCTCATAGTAAGTTTTCATATTTGTTTCTTTCTTTGGCCTAATTTCAACTGGCAACCAAAGTGCTTCACACCCAAGGCTGTCCCAATGTCACTGATCCCTCTGTCCAGATAAAGAGATGCATTGCAACAGCCATGTCACTGTCGCAAGAAAAACCCAACAGCAAAACTCCTACTTTTAGCGACACAAAGTCAGTCTAAATGCACATTTAACTATATACAATGGATAGCTTCACTGGCCTCCAGTAAAACATCTTTAAGTCAGGAGTTCCCCACTCCAGTTTAACAGCAATGTTTTTCAATTACCTATTGAAAAGGAAAAAAAAACGAAACTCACCCAGACAGAAAAGCTGGTTCTTGTCTTGAACAATACTGAATTACTGTATCTGTTTGAAGAATTTTGGAACGTAAAACAGGATAAGTAAAAATAGGATATTAAGCCTGGAGTATCACCAAAGAAACCAAATAACTACAATAAATTCAGACATGATGCCTTGAGATGAAAGGCACCCCAGAACTAAATATAAGTAGTTGAGATCATTCTTAGAAAGACTTCTTACGTGGAGGGTACATCTAGGAGCAAAATAAGACCTAGAGATCTCTACGTGTATTGTAAAAGACATGGAGAGTTATTGATCTCACTTTGGTATTTTCAAATGAGCATGTTTTGTAATGAAATTTAGCCATTATAAAAACATTTTAAAAAAATAATTGGTTTGAATTTTATCATTCTTGCATCGAATTATGTGTATTAAAAATTATTTCCTATCTCTTAATCTTTTATATAATTATTTTTCATGGTATAAATATTCTGTCAAGAAATCCATAATATAATTTCTCTTGCTATCTTTGAAAAACGCCATTTTTTGAGCATTTGCTTGGCTTCTACTGAGTTTCTGTGGCCTGTTTTTTTCCATTTGAATCCTAGTGAAAAGTGAATCTTAGAACTACATAGATTTCATATTTTAGATTTCATATTAGATTTCACATTAGATTTCATATTTTTCTTCCTCTGTATAACTCTTTATGACAAAGCATTTAGCATTGATTTTTATAAAAGCTAGACCAGTAATAATATAATTAGGAATGCTTAAAATTATAGGCATCTTAGAAACAATTTGCAGAGCAAACTGGTAGTATTATTTCTATATTACAGATTCAAAATTTAAAGGTACAAATTAATTAAGACATGAACAATAGCTGGCACATCACACACTGAGTATAAGGAACTGTGACCAAAGCTCTAAGTCTGCTGAGCATGTTAGCTATAATGCAGGTGGTCATTGAGTTCTTATTCCCTCTGGCTCAGCCTCTGTTACTACGTCTGCTAGAAATATGAAATCAAAATAGTATGACTAGACCTTTGAAAAATCAGACAAAGCCTTTCACCGTTCCCATAAAGCAAAGTATGCTTCTCAGTGGCACATCTGTATTTATCACTGTTATCAACCTTAAGAATTTTGTTCAGTTGCCCTAGACCAAAATTTACTGTTTTATGGTCAAATAATGTGGCACTGTGTTTTGCAGTTCAATTTCTTACCACCATCTGAACAGAAACCTTTCTTTCTTTGTTTAGTACAAAATTATTTTGTCAGATTCTTCTCATCAGTCTCTTGTTTAATTGCTTTTGTCTTTAGCAACCACAGCATTCAGTTTTTTAATTATATGTTTGGGTAGGCCCTAAATCACTGCAACAGACATAGACAGGACAACCATCATTTGCTTCCATGGTAAAGAACTGGCTGTGGCTAAACACTGTCATCTGCAGAATTTACATAAACACATTAATTAGCCTTCCTTTGTTTCTCTTCAAAACCATATTAAAATACCAGACACAGCTGTCTCTACAAAAGATTAAATTCATGTCCTTTCTAATTCATGATGTCACCCCAGTCACAAGCAATTTCCAGTAGTTTTTCTTTCAAAGGAAAGACAACTAATGAAAACATCACTATAAAATTTTACATGTGGAATTTGTGCAGACATTCTACAAAAAAATTTAGTATTCTTTTGAGACCTCTTTCCCATAGCAATGGGCAAAGATATTACAGGCCAGCATTCCTGAAGCTAAATCAAACTTCACTGCCAATAAAATAAACAGTTATTATGACACAAGCTGAGAGCTTTTCCTTCTATTAGAATATTGCTTTCTCATGTACTGTGCTGATTTTGCCTGGAATAGAGTTAACTTTCTCCACAGTAGCTGGTGGGGAGCTGTGTTTAGGATTTGTGCTGCAAACAGAGTTAATAACACAGGGATGTTTCAGCTGTTGCTGAGGAGAGCTTACCCAGAGTCAAGGCCTTTTCTGCCTCTCACCCCACCCCAGCAGTGAGGAGGCTGGGGGTGCACAAGGAGGGGGCACAGCCAGGACACCTGACCCCGACTGAACACAGGAATATCCCAGACCATGTGGTGTTGTGCTCAGCATGTAGAGCTGGGGGAAGAAAAAGGAAGGTGGGGACATTCAGAGTGATGGCGTTTGTGTTCCCCAGCCACTGTCACTGCATGATGGAGCTCTGTGTTCTTGGGGATGGCTGAACACCTGCCTGCCAATGAGCAGGGGTGGATTAATTCCTCAGGTTTTTTGCTTGCATGCATGGTTTTCCCTTTGTCTGTTAAACTGCATTTATCTCACCTCATGAGTTTTCCCACCTTTACCCATCTGATTCTCTCCCTCATCCCACTGAGAGGGAAGTGAGCAAGCAGTTATTTGGGGCTGAGTTTTCTCACCTTTACCCACCTGATTCTCTCCCTCAACCCCATTATAACCGGGGTTATAATGACACAAACACATAACAAAATTAATTTACAGTGTAACACTTAAGTATGAGCCAAATCATTGGGGTTTTACTTTTTCTGATAGGGATGATCAGTACTTGCAGAATACTTCCTGGAAATGTATCATATTCAAAGCATCACATGAATTTATGGAATAAAGTAAATATGTTGATGTGATGGCCCAAAAGGGCCTCTCAGAGACTGAGAATGAAAATTTCTCAATCTGAAGAGCAGTAGTAACACTAGAAGAGGAAAAATTAGTAAAAATTATAAGATCTTATATTAGAAAATAATGACAAAATTGAATTATTTTATTGCTACTACCACAATACACATATATCTACAATGTTGCAACAGATGAGGACAAAAAGAAAAGGACAAAGACCATGTAGAAAGTCCATCGTCAAGGGACTGAACCCACTTTTTCTAGTAAAACCCATATCTATTACTGTATTGAAATCTATATAATTTACCTTTATTCCTTACTTAATATTAATGAAAATACTACAGTTACAATTAAATGCCACTTACACATCATACAGCATTTGTGACCACAGACAGAAAATTTAAAATGTTAGAAAACCACTGTGAACAGTCACTTTTTCACCTATTTCAGCATAGTACTCTTTCTAAGAGAAACAAGCAAATGTTCACAAGTGAGAAACAGGATTAAAACAAACTGTTATTAACAAACTATTAATTGCATTTTTGGCATAACATAGTTTTAGCTTTTTAATCTAATGAACCAAAATCTCCTTAACAATCGACAGTGACAGGCACAGTACAACACTTACAAAACAAAGGCTGAACACTACACAAATATTATTCAGGTTAAATTTTTCCCAAGACCAGACCTCAAGTCTCTGTCCACAGAGAGTTATAGTATCACTTCTTTGCTTATAAAAAAACCGTTAAAATGCATATAAAGAGTTAATTATACTATACAAAAGCATCATAACCAATACTATTTTTTATCCTCACTATGGAATTGTGAGTGAAAACCTCATTCTGGAATGGACCTACCTCTCTGTCTAACCTCCCGAGACTCAGTATTGGCCAGCATTGATGCTTAACTAAACAATTAGCTCAAAGGATTTGAATACTTAACATAAACTAGTGCTCATCACAAACTAACCTCACTGTGCTGCCAAAATATATTTTGAATACATAAAGACAGCTTTACCAAAATAGTAATTTTACAAATTTAAATGCATTAAATTAGGAAGAGGAAAAAAATTAAAACAGCCTTGGTCACCCAGCCCCATTATACCTACACACTCATATTTTAAATTACTACCTAGTAATAGATGGCTATTACTCTGTAACCATTGAGGTCCAGAAGGAAAACTGGAGCCCCTAAACTAAGTAAGGAAAGCATAAAAGTCTGTGAGATACAGGATCTGGTTTGCAAAAGACTCCTAAAATGCATCTAGATTTGTAGCAGTAACCACATTAAGCAAACCCATCAGCTGCAGAGAAAGCAGATGAGCGTAAGAGTAGGTTATTGCCCATAACAGGAAATCTTAGCAATCTGCTCTAACTGGCCATGGTTCAGCAAAGCATTTAAGGGTGGTGCTACAGGGCTCTCTTGGCTAGGAGTACCTTCTTGAACTGAGCCTAAGGGCCTTGTGGAGTTAGGGCCAGATAAAAGCATGCATTATTACTTTTTTGTGCACAAAACTATTCAAATACAGAGTGCTCAGAGAACTGATGCATTAAACTTCCTCACTATTTAATAGAAACAAGAACAGTATTTAACAACTGTAGAAATACACAATTTTCATATGTATTGAAAGTCATATCTGAAGTTGACTATAAACATACTAGATACACTCTTCTCTGCAAAGCTGGAGTGATAAAGACACAATGAGACTTATTGGAATGAGTGTATGTTTACAAAAATGAGCATGAGAAGCATATTTTATTATAAATAAAACCTTAGAGTATGTGTGCTTTGGCTGAATTTAAAATTTTTTAAGTCAGAAAGAAAGAGCCTTTTGATGTCTGTCTAATTTCCAACTTTTAGAATTATGTATTTTATATATGCCACATGACAAAAAGATCAAGCGGTTTCACAGCACTAGGACAAAGAACCTACCCAGCACATTTACTGATTAATCTAGAATCTTACTCCCAGATGGTTATTGTTCCTCATTTCTACAAAACAAGACATCATTGCCAGCAAATACACATTTGTTCTTCTGCTAACATTGTTCTACAGCTTAAACAGACATTCTCGCTCTGCCAGTGAATTTCTCTTTCAGTAGAATAAAAAGACAATACAATTTCTTTATTCTACAAGGATAGGTAATAATTCTTAATAATACCTCAGACAGAATCTCTGTTTCCTCAGCCCTAGCTACCCGTCTTGTACTTCTTCCTTTTAGAATTCCTGTTTCCATCATGTATGACCCAAACTACAAACAGAATTTCAGATGGAATCCCACCAGTACCATGAACATTGCCTTTAATATTTTCTTCCCCCTTCTAAAAATGCTATAATACATCCTGATATGTCTTTACACTTGTCTTTTTTCATTGCCATGTCACATTTATGGCTTTAGTCACCCTGAGACTAATAAAGCCAGATCTCTCTCTTCCTCTGACACATTCAATTATAACTCCCAGCTTATAACAGAAAAATCATATTAGTTCCTAATTAGACTTTGTACTACACGCTTTTGTTTCACTCACCCTTCCTTCTCTGACTTTTTAATCTGACTTTCACATCTTTTTCTAAAAGCCAGTTTTCCAGCCTTTATTTTTGTACTCAGAGAAATATTTCCTATTGCCTCCAAATTAGGCCACAGTTCAATATGAATTTCAGTAGCAATGATCTGAATTAAACTAATCCAAGAGAGGGAAAAAATGTGGCTCCACATTGGCTCCCCTATCCAGTTTATCATACAAGTTCTGCCAACAGTCAATATGAGGGTGAAAACAAGCCCAGAAGGAAGGATGTACCTCTTTAAACCGATGTAACACACAGACACATCAATCTACTCCAGAGGCGTTACCCAGTAGTCCTTCACTAGCCCCAGCCTGTCTAACAGCTGACTGCCATAATCTTCTCTTTGCTATTAGCCTTTGTCTTTTCCCAGCTGCAGCACTTGTTCAATCCATCATTCCTTGCACTGCTTTAGGATGCTAAGAACGTAGATCATCATTCACCTGTCGCCACTATCCTGACAGGCCTAAGCAAAGGGACAGAGAGAAGAGCCCACGGAGAGGTGGGAATGCAGCTGCTGATGGCAGAAGGTTGGAAAAACTGCAGCCAGGAAGTTAATCTGCAAAGGTTGCTTTACAAACCAGTACCAGATTGGCAAGAGCTTGCTGCTCTCAAAGGACCGGATCATTTTCACCTTTTTCCTTTCTGTGTTATTACTGCTCCTCTTCCCTGCTCTGAGCCATGCACTCCTGCTCTGGGCATTGCTTAGTTCCTTTGTGAACTGCCTGCACCCACCTCAGAGCCAAGGACTGCCCAAGACACTGGGAGTGACCGCATGCACAGATGCTGTCCGATGGGAACACTCAGCAGGGACAGAGCCATGGAGGCAGAACCATGCAGCTCTTTTACATCTCTTCTCCTTTCAGTTGTTTTATCAATGGATTGTAATATAAACTAAGAAAAAGTAGTATCAATAATGAAAAACTAAGCAACAAATTTGAGTTGCTTTTCATACACCAAGTCCCTGCTACTCAGTGTTAAAAACAATATACCGATTTAAATGTTCAAAAGGTATTTAGGAGTTGGGAAGTTTTAAATTATTCACTCAGCCAGATTCCACAATATGAGCTTACAGTAATTGTGATTGCCCAGTGGGTCAATTAGGAAAGTTCAGGGAAAAATATGCCTTTCCTTCAGACAAAGAGAAGAAATATACTGGGACACCACTCTGCAGCACTGAAATGAACATTCATCATCTTGCCACATTAGAGTGCGGGCATACTTGATGATATAGAAATACACCATTCAATAAAGTCTCTTGTCCAAATATTTATGACTTAATTACTTACTTGTATAAAGACAAACTTCTACTTTTAAAAATCATGAAAGTTTAATGAGGACAGAAGGCACTAGAGTGAGACTTGTGAAACAAACTCTATCTCCAAGGTAGCAGCTGAGAAAATGTACTACAGTTATTACATGACTTGAGAATGGAAAACAGGTTCTGACACAATTAACCTTTTGGCAATACAGAAAAGTTATTAAAAAGACTAACTGGTGTTTTCTTGAAGGCCAAAATTTGTACATCTTGCAAACTCACTCAAAATCAGCACTACTTCAAAACTGATAAATGCACAAGGAGCAGTTACAATTAAGTTCTATTTTCAAAAGAAGTATTAGAGGTACCAGAGCATATTCTTATTCTGGATGTCAATTTTCTTTGTTTGGAATAAATGAAAAAACCAAACAATGCGTGCCAAATTCTAACATAGGAAACAGACAACAGATGAAACAGTAATAAGCGGGAAGGTAAAGGACACAACTTCTAAGCGTAGCAAGGTAACAGTTAGTACATAGCAGATACATTTACTGTGGTCTTAATCAAGTCTACTGTTACTGCTGTGAATCTGTGAAATGGATTCCAGGATTAAGACTTAACAAATTTATCTCCTCCTGAGCCACCTTACATTCTTATGAAAAAATATATTTTTGTTTCTGTTTTAGTGGCATGCACCCTACTATTGCTGTTGCAGGTAATTGTACAAACAGCAATCAAGGGCAGTTTTACCAATCAAAATGCTGATGTTCTTCCATTGCAATTTAAAATATTTTCAGAGGTTTTGCTAATTTAACACTCCAGCTAAGTACTGGGATCATCTCATCTGCAGACACACTTATGCTATCTAAAACAAAGTTCAGTAGAAATTCATATGCACACACACACATACATGGATGCACACATACAAAAAACAGCAGGACAGAAACAGCATTACAGAAAATTCCATCCAGGATGACATACAGAAAATTAAATGTTAATGAGTTGTAGATCTCAAAATAACTTATTTCTTCTATTCCTCTTCCTAAAATCCATTTGTACTAATATTTCTTAAACTTAGAAGTGAATTTCTGATCACACTGAAATCAGTAATTCACAAATTCTCTTCAACAAAACCAATAGTTTGCCTGGGATTTTACTTATATATGTCCCTCAGTTTTATATGTACCTAACTTTTTTCTTTGGTTTACGGGTAATCTTGTTTCCAAGCATATAAATAGAGTTTACAACAGGCCTTGGAAAAGTGACAACAGCATGTGCAGTAATTGCTACCATGAAAGTCACCATTTCAGATTTTTCATGGCTTTAAGAAAACCAGTAGTAAATTTCACTTTCTACAATTTTAGTTCTGGATCATGTAAAACATTTTACTACAACATATATCTCATTCCCTACAAGTATGTTTGGGAATGATTTGTCAATGAAAGTGAGAATGATTCTATGATTCCTTGAGACGTTACCAACAAAAAACTGCAAATGAACTTCCAATTAAGCCCCATGATGCTGATGCTAAATGTTTCATTTCCACAAGCTCTTTCCACAATGCATTATCCCACTGAACTACTGAAATACGGACTTACATGGTATTAAAGGTGAGGAATGTGTTTATAGAGCCTATTGAATGCTTTCAGAAATAAAGATGAATAGCATTTCATTGTTTAAAATCAGTTTCTCTCTTTCTCTACACCCTTTTAAAAGTCTATGAAAATTTTTATACTCACAGGATTTACACACAGGTAAAAAAATAGAAATATGGTTCTCAGAACAAAAATATTTGCCATGTATTATAGAGCTCTCAAATACTAGAGCTCTTCTGAAAGGGCTGATTAATCATACTGTTTAAAGGTTGTGACACATTTATGCCCAAACTAATACAGGCAAAGCCAGTAATTCACAGTTACAAACCTGTGCAAGAGACAGCTTATGTGTTGGGACATTTGGTTTAAATTCTGGACGTTTTTGGACTTTGCCCATTTCTGGTATTGAACTCACTTAATTGGCATATCTTAACACCTCTGTGTTAAGATATGAAGAGGAAAAACAAAAAGCCTAATTTGTTGTTATTTGATTTGCTTTAAAAATCCTTTGCCACTTAGGTTGACACAGAAGAACCATAAAAAATAAAGAATAGGAGTAATAATTCATATTGTACTTCTCCTTAGTCATGATTATAAACTTTAGATTCACTCTTTTAAAAAAAGCAAGCTGCAGAACATTTATTTAAAGCACAGAAATAGGTGTTGATCATAAATATACTGAAGATGTCAGACCAATTTTAAATAAATATTTAAATGGGTTTTAGTAAATTATGAACATGATCTTCAAGCTCTGTAGAACCAAAATTTAGTCAAGACACAGCATTATAGGCTTCTCTACAGAGACAACGGATATTTGGTGCCATCAGCACCCTAGAACCCTTGGAATACAGTTGTGCTTATAATGGCAAAAAAAAAGCTGTACTGGTATATGCAAAGTAAAAGTTTTTCTCAAGAGTTCAGCCAAGCCAGAATACTGACCTTTCAATTTATTTGCCTTACAAGCTTCCAAAGCGTTTACCCATGAAAAATTTATATACCTTGCTCCATCTCTTTTCCACTAAAAAGAAGAAAAATGGACTGCACCCATGATTTTACTTTTCCGTGATTTAAACCGAGAAGTGGGGTTGTAGCAGCTGACTTCAGGAGCATTGCAGTGAGGGGCAGCTATTGCCTAGGCAGCACTTACCCATAAATGTTTCTCCTGCTTGTCCCATGCACATACTTTATTGGAAAGAAATCCACAGAAGCAGAGCCTGTTAAGCAGGTCCTAGGCTGACAGCAACATCCTAGGGTCAGACTGGCCCTGTGTTGAGCCCTGCTAAGGCAGACCACCTCAGAGCAGTGTTTAACCCAAGATTACAGGAGTCTTTGTGCCATAGCCAAATGAAGGAATAGATTACACACAGACCTGCCTCTGACATCCTTGAAAGTGTGTGATGTATACAACATCACACGAAGACTTCAGAGAAAAAGAAGATTAACTGCTTTTTCTAAAAATTAGGGTCAGGGTGGGAGAAGGCAATTGCATATTCTTTGTACAATCACAAAGAGGAGGAAAAAATTGGGCACATGGAAGATGAATCTGTGGAAAGTAAGATTCAAAGCCTAAGGTAATTTATAATTAGCTCAGTTAGGAATATTCAATTAAAGGCTTTTAAATGCAGTGTAGGCAGCAATGAACTTTGGCTTCTCTCCAAAAGCAGTTGCACTCATACCCAGAACCAGGACGGTCTCAGGAGAGGTTAGTGAAATTAATAGAATTACTAGAATCTCCCCTCCTGGTCAAAAGTTAGTGCTCCTGCCTGATGTACCAAATTATTCACCATTTAGGTTACTCCTGAGGCACATTTTCAAACAGCAATATTGAGTCTCCTGTATGTTTAGTTCAATATTCTCCATGTGACATAACAGAAGCCATGACAGAAAATATGTGTCCTGAGAGTACAGTCAGCAAAATATTAGAATGTATCAGCAGTTTGATTTCTCCCTCTTCGACCCATGCATTTTAACTTCTTGGGTTTCCAGTTTGAATGTTATTACTGTTTCATTAAGGCCATAACTATCTGTGTTCTGGTTCCTGAAAGCCTATTTGGCATAACATTCGAATTAGCAGTAATGAGAATAATACGCTCTTCCATCATCAAGTTTGTTACCTTGATGAATATCTCTCTGTAGGAAAATATGAAATGAGTTAATGTACCTGCCTAATAAAGCCACTTCAGGAGATGGCTAAATATATCAATGGCCTATTAGCTAAAGAAAAATTCAACCTAAGGCCCAAGGAAGAAATACAGATGTATCTAAAAAGTGGATTTATTGCAGCTATTTCTCACAGTACTCAAATAAAAAGTAACAATGGAGAAGGGGCTAGTGAGGGGAAAAAGAAATGCTGACTGAGCAGAAGGAGATCATATTAAGAAGAGGCTAGAAAAGTTGTCCTCTTAGGATGTCTGGTACGGGGCTCCAGATCCTCCCACTCCAGATGAAAACAAATTGGATCTTTAACCCCAGCAGTCACGAGTTTACCTTGCTTGTAAGAAGCAAGGATTCTGATCAAGAGATCTTAGTACAAATAGACATATTCCCCACGTATTTCTGAACTTCCTTGAAAAATTTGGATGTGAAAAGCAGAAAGTTCTTCTGAATTCAGATCAGTAGGCATGGGACTATGTGGACAAAGTTTTTTTTTTCTTTTCTTCCTCCNATTATTTTCACACAGAGATAGGTAAACCACTTCTTTAAAATTGCAAGTAAATGTGAAATACTAAACTGATAGTTGCTTTATATATACTTACCTGGGTAAATATTGAGAAAAGCCATTTTAAAATTGACAAATGAGCATTCCCACCAGCTGAGGAGTTAGACATTCCCATTGTCACAAAAATTCAAAATTTTCAGAGAGTTTAATAGATTTTAGAACGCACAGATAAGTATTGGATTTGTATAGAAATCTGATAAATAGACTTTATCTTTGATAAGCAAAAAAAGGACTGGAAAGATCTTCCTAAAATATTAAGTTTAGCTTCTTCTTCTGTAGGTATGAAGTCAGTTATTTATAAACACACTTCTTTTATAAATATGCCAATCAGTATCTTTGAAAAGGGGGTTTTTCACTAGTGATTGATTTCATCTGAGTTGTGGTTGGTTTGGATTGCTCTTGCTTTGATTTTCTACCCAAACTATGGAAATTTATCCCAGGATGTGATGACTCACAGGGAAAAAAAAAAACAAACCAGACTTAAATTTAATCACAGTCACACACAAATTTTGTTCTTCTGCTACCTTTTCCTCATTGTGTACCAGCATGATGTATTTATCAGCAGGAACCTTATTTTCCCCCTGACTCTCCTACACTACACAAGACAACGTTTTATAAACCCCTCTGTAATGTGGGCTCTGCTCTCACCTGAATAGTATTTAGCTGCATGTGTTCCACTTTGAGTTCATATGATTTTCAAGCACAAAAAATCATAACTTAATTATTTATTCTAAGTGAAGTGGGCAGTTCCTTACTGCTCCTGCAACAACTTGGAACAACAATCCTGGTGCATCCTCAGAAATATTTGTTCTTTTTTCACAGCTGTGCCACCCTGTGAGTTCTTACCTCTTGATCAACAACTAATAAAGAGATATGTTCTCCTTCTCACTTATTTCTAGTAAGCCCACAATTTAAAGCAGAATTACATTTTATTGGCTCCAAACGACCTTCCATCATCAACTATTTAGACTGTAATCCCATTTCTATTATTAAAGTTCAAACAGCCTTTCTGAATTATATTCCTATGTTCCTCTGAGCTGCTTATGGTGGGAAAAGCACCCTCCTTCTCCCATTCAACCTGCCCTCTGCCTTCTCGTCCCAGCGATGTC
>WEIT01000808.1:0-10420 GCA_013389985.1 Dryoscopus gambensis | reverse complement strand
ATCTTTGTTTGCACGCTTTTATGAGAAAATTCTTTTCCAAGTACTGTAGACAACTTGGATAGTGCTTCACTTGGATATTGAAATGGTTTCTAAGTTGGATGTACAAGGAATTTGGTTTTTTTCAGTGTAGAATTCAGGGTTACATTTCAGCAGCATAAAGTTTAGGGAAGCTGGGACTCAAAGAGGAAGTTTATACATTATAACTTCCAGTCAGTAATTTTTGCAGTGTTTTTAAGGAAGACAGAGATACTTGTTCCACCTAACATAACCAGAAATTACGTTGCAATACAAGAACTAAGTTTTGAGGGCTGCTGATTCTCTTGAACTTTAAGACCTTATCTGTGTTAACTGCTTGACAGCTCACTGTTATTCTTGCTTGGGTACACAGCAGTTAGAGCTAAATTAGAGACCCACTTCCTAGTTTGTCTGGAACTTTTCTGCACAAGCTTAGTATTTTGTCTAATAAAAGATTTAAACCAGACTTATGTCCTTCCTGATGGCCAATTCCATTATTCATTGTCCATCACAGCTTCTTAATCAAGCAGTTTCCCCCGATCATTCATTATTTCTAGTTTCTTTGTTGTTTTCCTAAGTTTTCCCAAATAGTTATTTTTGTTCTTGGAAGTCAGAGGACAGATGAAGTTACTGTAAGTTATAGCACTGGTAAAACAGGTAAGATTCAGCTGGGGTGTGTGTGATTGAATGAATGATCTGTTTTAGAGATGTGCTGGTGAGATACATTATTATAGTGGCCCCTTAAATAGATTTACAGTATCTCCATTGAAGACATTGAAGTCAGATGAATCTTGGGCAAAGTGTATGCATTGTGCCACATCAGCATATTTCCCCTAGTTTAGTGCAGTATGAATATATTACCAGTAGTATCTTACAGTATGCCAAATACTCTTTTTATGTGACATATTATTATCCTTTACAAAATATATTCTTTGTGCTTGTCAAAAATACTATGGGCTTTTTCAATGGAAAAGGTACATTATTCCTGATTTCCTTTCTATATAAAGTAAATATAACTCGCATTTTTCCTCCTGGGCCATTGGAAGTTCTATGAAAGAGGTTCTTCCTTTCCTTCATAACAAAACTGTAGTAAAATAAAAAATAAATACACTTTCCATTAAATTTCTAAACTTTCACTGGAACTGTCCATCCAAACCTAATGTCATTCATGGAGATAATCCAGCATAAATTTCATGCCATTATTCTACCAGTATCATTTCTCCTCTAGGGAGTTATTGACATCTTGAAGTTGCTATGGAATTTTCTTCTCAAACTGGAAATGAAAGTACATAAGCTAGAGAAAGCATTAAAGAGCTATAATCCTTAACTTCTAGCAGAGGCCATAACCATCTTCTCAGAATGAAAAAGTAAATTATTTAAGTCCATAATGTCAAATAATTGGAGGCAAAATATGCTCAGAACCTTCTGTTTGCATTTGGTCTGACATTTTGGGAATTAAAGGCATCCCTAAAGCATCATCAAAATGGATATATACAAGCTTAATGATTGCTAAAAGATGACATTCAAGACCTGGAAAAATATAAAATATTTATCTGTGGTAAGAGTTTTGGAAGACCTTGTAAGAACAGGCTCCTATGAAAAAGGTTACTTTGTGGCTAGAAGATAAACTCAATTTTTAAAGATTGTGGGAAGAGTCTATGGAATTTCTACAGTAGTTTTGCAAAGGTGACAACATTAGACATACCAGTATAAAATCAAATTAGCCAAATTAATAAAAATACAAGGGAATAAGGAAAAGGATATATTTAATTTTCCATAGACATAATTTTATCAGCAGCTGTTAGTGTGCTATAGCTCAAGAGAAACTACATACTCAAAGTAAATACATAAAACCAAAATACATTGTTTGAGGAGGGCTGAGGTGTTTTGCTTTCATCTTAGTTATGAATAGAAGTTTATAGAGAGAAGTGAAAAAAGATTCTTCAACAGCAGCATAAAAAAGTATCTGTTTAATTTGCCAATATATCTAATGAGAGGAAAGAACACACATTTTGTGGAAGATCCAACATGCATTTCCTAGAAAGCAATTTAACAACTTGGAGAATACATCTGCATGAAATAGAAACTTACTTTGTTTCAGTTTGGAGTTGAAAATTCTTGAACATAATCTCCTCAAGTTTATGGCTGCCATATGGTTTTCCTATGATAAATTGTTACAGTGTGTAAATAAATAAGAATACACAAATCATAGAAATTAAGTCATGCAATTCCTAACAGAATATTTTAGATCTAAACTACTGTTGGCAGATCAGTGGTCAAGCATATTTAATTTTCAAACTAGTGGAGGATATTTATGTGGATCATTCTTACAGTTAATCAATTTACATCAAAGTATGTTTAGTATGCAGCCTTCTTAGCAGTAGAATGAGTTACTCTGAGAGCAATCCTTTCCCACTTCTATTCAGTACTTCTCTTTTGTGCAAATTGGATGCTTTAAAAACTACTAGAGATGGAATAAAATTGTTTTGTCACCAAGAGGCTAAGGGATCAAGTGGTTACAAATCTTGCTGATTTTTTTTAAGGAAAGAAAGAGGAAAAACATCAACTCTTCTGGAAACCCCTCCACTGGCAACCCACAGCAAGGATTTAAAATTAGTTATCTATGCCTATGTCTTCATATTCCTTTGCTGTGAAAGACAAAAGTAAGGATAAATGTGAGATTGAGACCAGAGCTGTTATGGAGTGGGAATGAGGAAACATGGACAGATCTTAAAAACATCACACAGCTCTGTACAAGCACAGGCATGACCAGGAGTTAATCACAGCAATCTCTAGGTGCAGTGATGAATGATAAATAATCAGACTCATCCTGTGCTAGTCATTTGATATGGTATTTTGGAGAATAGTGCCTAGAAAGATTATCGACTGCAGTGTGTAGAGGAGAAACACAGCAGTGGGAATGACACATTTTTTCCCTCCTAAATATACTTGATTGATACAAAAATGTGTGGCTCTTGTGGGAAACAGCAGAAAGGGAAAACAGCAAATAATATTGTTCACTTTGTATAATTATGCAGCTTTGCTGGTAACTGTTAGAAATAGTTAGGTCCCTGTTTCTGGTACACTTTTTAAATAGTTCCTGTTAAGATGACTCAGATGTTTCTGAAAATAACATTAGGGAAAGAATCATGTTGTCAGTATAAAAGAAATTATACTTTTAAGTGAAACCTTGTGCCTGTACTTTGGACAATGAACATGAAATTTGGACAGTATGTCAGATGAGAATCAGAGAAGTTCCTCTGTTTCTGTAAATGCTGACTTTAATTTCCACTTAATTATTTGATTTATGATACTGTTTTTCAGGCTATTTATTATTCTCCAGAATTCATGTAAAGTGAAACAGTCCTATATAACAAGAACACTATAACTGCAATAACAAAGTGCTAAAGATTTGAAGAAGTGTCCAAATTTACTGACCTCCATAAAATTAACTGGGTGTATTTAAATTACAAAATTATTTTTAATAATATGACAATGTGTTAATTTGTTCCTGTGAAAGACTAGCAACACAGTGAAATCTCAAAGCTCTATGAAAAGTGTTGTTATTTTCCTATCCTTTTCATTTGATAATTTATTTAATGCTTAATAGAAAAATGAAATTCTTCTTCCAAATGAAAATTATGACATTTTAAAGTGTCTATTTATTTTGAACTACAATTATATCCAAAGATTTAACATTGGACTAAAAGGAACAATTAGCATTCTTTAAAAAAAGCCACTATCTATGTATCTGCAGAATTTATTTAATAGCGGTCAGTCTAGCGCACATCAATACAGATAAGTCTTTACTCAATAATGAACACAAATCATGATTTATATTAGACTAAGCAAGATCAATATAATTTGAAGAAAAATCAAAGTCAAAGCAAAATATTTCAATAGGATTGAAACCAAGAACACAAGCAAAGAAGTCCAGACAGGCACCTGTTTAGCAGGAAGGAAACCCCTTCCCCAATGCCTTTTCTGCTTCTGTGGCCACCATTCAAATACTCATCAAATTCATAATTAGTTGTTGCCATGCATGTGGCATTAACCACAGGACCCACTCAAACAAATTATTGGTGGTCGGGCACCCAGGGCACTGGAATCTAACTTTGTGGTCACTACGAGTTCCCATGTTCCCCAGGAAACTGTGTTTTGCATATTGTTTCGCTGCTGGTTTAAGATTTCCCCACCCAGTTTTATGTATGCCCTCATGTTTATGCATATCCCTTATGGAATATGTATGATTTCTGGAAAGTTCGGCTGTATTCGGTAGCCCATTTGGTAATTCAAATCGAACCCTCCCCTGAGTTTGTTCCATTGGACATTTCCCCCTGTCATCCCACAGTTTACCAAACCCCATTGGTTGTAACCCTTTATTCCAACCGTTTTCACCCCCGTACGTAAATCCCTATGCACCCACATTTTTTGCTCTTCTGCCTCTGACTTCGTCCCAGTAAAGAGTTGGAACCACGCGGAGAGCCCCTCTCTTGTCCTTTACCTCTGCCAGCGGTCCTTATACTATCGGCTTGCAGCCTGCTCCTTGCGAGGAAGCCAGCTCTGTGTGCTGTACTGCAGCAAAATCCTGTCCTCAGGGACACCTCCTGCAGTTAGGCGCTGTGCGAGCCCCTGGGAAGCTTGCAATCATTGCCAATTATTCACTTTCTCAATCACTTTTCACTGGTATCTCAAAATGAGTTACCATTGCATGCTTATGTTTATCTATGTACTTTTTGTTTTCAGTTATTTCAAGTGCCTATTCATTACTTGGGGCACATTAGAAGTATGGCAATATCTTCCACCGCCTCTCTTGTGTTTGTATTTTACTTTTATCACAACATAGTAGTCGGTTATGTAAAGCTGAAGGCTTTTAAAACACTACTATTAAACTTTTATCAATAAAATGTACATTATACACATTGCTTTAAATATAATAAGAAGGAAAGTATAAAATATAGGATAAAATAAAAATAAAGGTCACTGTTTCTGACATAATAGCTAGAAAGTGCTTGAAAATGGAGTAAACAAACTCAGAGACACAACCTAGAATAGATCAGATGAGAATAAAAGCAATAGATCAATAACTTTGCCTCATCTAAATTTTCATATGGTACATCCTCCCACTACATTTGAGGCAATCAAAGAATGTTCAAAATTATTAATTTCTGTTTGCCTATAGCATCTCTGTACTCTAAAGACAACAGAAGTGCTGCCCTGTGTTAAACACACACTCCTTTAACAGTGGCAGTAATTAACCTGAGGAGAAGTTAAGGAAGAGAACAGCTCAATTTTCCCATTTTCTTCCTCAGGAAAGGACCTGGATATGCAAAGGTGTCCTTCCGTGCTGTACTTTCTAGAGAAATAACCTTTCTTCTTCTCACTTCCAGTATTCTTCCTATCTTTCATTTGTGAACAGATTTTCACCATTGCTGTGGTGCTATTTTCTTTCACTTCCTATATAAGCAGCTGCTGGATCACTAAAGAATCAGTAAAATAAAGCAGGTTAGAAAAATGAGGACAAATAATACCAGAGTAGATATTTCTTGCCTGGTCCCTGCCAGCAGTTGTGTGGGCCCTACAGAGGGAGAAATGATCTCCAGCATGGGAACAGGAGAGATTGGTCAAGGTCAACAAGAACTGCCTACTGGGAGTCTACCTTTTCTCAACAAGTATACTGGAGGCAAACACAAGTTATTGGCAGCTGCATCAGCTCTGAGCTGAGAACAAAAGATGTAGTACACAGATTTTAAAGCCCATCAATCCATGAGAGCCTTATGAGAACAGACAGTTTGACTGGCAGTGGAAGGACAGGAGTTTGTCACCCACTTGGCAAATCTCAAATAATTAAATATTATTAACTGCATTTCAGTATGTCCCATTAGAATTAAAACTAATATTTTATCTTTGACAAAGAAAATTTATTGACCATATATTGAATATTCAGGTCACTGCTGTTATATATGTCTCTTTCCAGTAAAATATCCATCACCAGTATAATTTAGCCTCAAAAGAGAAATCTGAGTTCATTTTCTCAAGAATATTATACTCCCCAAGCAGATATGAAATATACAGGCTTTCAAAGTTAAACATGTAAAACCAAAGCATTTTCTTTGTTAATTTTCAAAACTGGCAGTTACTCAAGGGCACCCAGGGCACATAAACACACAGATATTGAATCTTACTGCTTTCAAGTACTGTGTAGGCCCTCCTCTATTCACTGAGGGCTGTATACAAACTGGTTGTTATCTGTTTATAGCATTCAGCACATACTGAATCAGTATCTCCTGTGAGTTTCCACTGGAAGAGTTAAGCATCTGTGTAGGTGCAGTTTGACACCAGTGTAGCTGATGTAATTCCAATGTACCTAAATCAGCTATATCAGTCTAAGCATTTTTATAGCAATACCTCTCTGATTACATTAGGGAAGGCAGGGAGTGTTTTAATTTTACCAGTGAACTATAAAGACAGCACAATAAGTTTGATTAGAATGCAACAAACTGCTGATATCTTGTGCCATAAAATCCAAATTCTGTTAAAGAAACTATTCAAAGATGGGGAAAAAAAAGAAAAAAAAGAAAAATAATATGGTATTGTAAAAGGCCAAGCAAAATGTGGCAGATTTTCAAAATAATTTTTAAAGGATAACATTCTTAAATATGTTTTCTAATAAAGAAATTTAAGTAGCTGATGGAGAGTCTTAGAGCCCAGGTCTGAAGACGTAATAACATGCTAAGACCTTTTTCTCTCATCTCAGAGAAATCCCTGCTCAGAGGTGCCTTCTTTCTGTTTTTGGCATTTTCCACAGCTGAAGCACATGTCCATTCCACACCTGCCTTGCTTCTTGAGAATTGCCCCTCAGTGAGACAGCCACCTCCTGTCATTGCATGCAAGTTCTGCTACCTGAGCTGTCAGGCAGCATCATCAGTGGAGAGTAGGGCCAGTCAGCTCAGCTGAACCTGTAGTTTTCATCTCATTTTAAAACAATGAGTTTCACAGGTGAAGGAGAAGTAAAGGACAGGGACTTTTTACAAGGTGATAGGACAAAGGGCAATGGTTTTAAATGAAAGACAGTAGCTTTTGATTAGATATTAGGCAGAAATTCTTTACTGTGAGGTTGGTGAGGCAGTGGGACAGGTTACCCAAAGAAGCTGTAAATGCCCCATCCCTGAAATGCTCGAGGCCAGGTGAGATGAGGCGTTGAGCAACCTGATCTAATAGGTAGCATCCCTGCTCATGGCAGGGGTTGTCAGAACTAAACAATCTTTAAGGTCCCTTCCAACCCATGCCATTCTATGGTTCTATGATTTAGCTTCTACAGCCACAAAACAAGTACAAGCATGTGCACAGAACTCCAAGCTACAGGTAGACCACACCAGGATGAGGCTGAGCCCAAGTCACAGCTGTAGTGATGGGAGGAGAGGAAGGCACTCAAACTTTTGTGTCTGTACTACTGGCATCACCTTACCTCCACCAATCCTACCCCCAACAGGTAATGGCCCACCATCGGCACGTTCATTCAGGGAGAGCGCCATCCAATTTCCATAGTGAGAGCACTTTCTTTTCCAGTTCAAATTGTACCTTCACCTCAAAAATGCAGTGTATTCCTGTAACATGGGGGAAATTGGTTAGTGCTCTCCTTGGCTGAGCAAGCCTTATAGAATAGGTCTTCTGCATAATGGGATATTGTTATAATGTCTGAACAGTTACCTGATAGCAACATTACCCCTAATCTCTAAAGGAAGCGGTGAGGGTGCCACTCTGGTGGATTTTCAACCAGTGTCTGTCCTGTTGATCTCTTGGCTAGGTCTAAAATCAGAATTGCAGCTCCTTTCATTTCACCCCGAGGCACCTGACTCTTCCTACAGAGCTGAAAAATCTTACCGACTGTTCCGCAGTCCTCGGCTGAGGTCAGGTCTCCACAGATATTAGGAGTTTAAGACCTTAACTGACCCAGCCCTACCTAATTCTAGGCAACAGAAAATATGGTAGCCATAAAATATTCTGCAATGAGAAATGCTCCATTTATGATTTTGTTCACATCTTATAAATTCATGCCTTTGAGCAGGACTTCCAGCATTCTGAGATAATAACGAGGTAATGAAAAATTGCCGGTTTTGATGTCTGTTTGGCTAGCAGCCACTAGCAGTGGTTAGGATCAAGAGAACGACAGATGTCCTTTATAATATATCAGTTACTGATGGGAAGATCCCAGATCTGAAGCACCATAAGTCCCTTGAAGAGAAGGACATAAGGTTTAAAAATATCACAGAAGTGGAATTAGATTATACAAAATATATATTTCACATGAGTACCTTAGGCATCTCTTTGATTTCTTGGGTCAATCAGTGCTAAGTTTAGTTATAAAGGATGAAACCAAGTTGTCAGACTGCTGGAAAAGATTGAAATAGAATAAGTATGTTCAGGACAATAAGTAAAGGATGTTTATCAGTTTATAGCACATGTCTCGATTTAGAAATGATTTGCTAGAAACAGTGTTGGTATGCTTCCCAGAGATAATGTCTCTCTCTTTTGCCTTTTCTGTGTGATACAGAGGCTTTCAGATGGCAGATATTAAACTAGAAACAGCTGTATCCTCTCCACAAAATATTTTATTACTGACAATCCATATGTCTGTTGCCTGTCCTTCTTAAACAGACAACTGCGTGCCACACAGCATGCAGAGAATTGGGGCGTATAATATAGACCAAAAAATAATAAGAAAAACCTCTCTGTCAAGACTGGTGTGGATTATGTTGTTGTTGTTTCACCCTGTACCATAACTAGTTGTTTACACAGACAGACACAGAAACAGATGACAGATACCATTTAACTTTGTTTTGATAGGGCATTTTCCACATAATGTATGCTTGTGCCCTGCCCACACCACAGCTTGGACCTCCAGACGAGACTGTGCCTTTTCCTTCCTGTCCATTGTCATAGACCAGGGTTTTCCTCTCTTCTTAGGTATTTTCCACAAGCCATTGCTTTCTCACACTCAAGAGTTTAAATTTGCAACTGATTTCATATTGTTTTTTCCAAAGGTCAATTAAGGCTGTTCTCTTTTGGCAGCCAGGGTATGTGCAAATCTCAGAATTTCTCACGAAGATGAAAAGTGCAGATTTTTTTTCCAAACTGAAGACGGGCTATAGAAATTATTCAAATGATAAAGAAGGGCAAGAAATAAATGCAACTTTTAATTTGCCCTAACAGACACACTCACAATTTTAATTTGGACTTAGACTGAAATGACATTCAACAAGCTGATGAAAGCTTTTCTTATGAAACACCTCAACCTCACTACAGAGAATGTCAAAGTCCACTTAACACTGTAAGAGATACCTGTGGGTACTGGTCTGCCTCTCTACATGTAACAAGAGTCTGCAGTATCATGTGAAATTCCTAACTTGGCTTCTGAACATCACACAGATACATTTGCTTATTTTCAATGGTGTGATACTCCTCCAGCAAAACTAACACTCCATACTTAAACAGCGAGTTTTATCTCCAGTAAAATGGCCAACTTATGCCATCAGCAATTTAACCCAGTGTAAAGTAACACATTAATCTTGGAATATTGTCTAAAATTCAGAGACAATACAGTTTATAAATATACATGTACAGTTTTTATATGTATATAGAATCTGACCAGTCATTGGGTTCAATACAAAATCTGACCAATCACTGGGTTCAGATCTGAGTAAAAAAGTACAACACTCCTCCACCATGTGATCGGATATCATTTTCTGGTTTATGTAGCATATGACTGAGGATGGACAATTTCCCTCATGCAGATTTCTGTTGCTGCAAACTGCAGTGATTGCAAGATACATTCAATTCAAATCCTTTTTAACAGTTCAGAGAAGTCAATGGCTCAATCCTTCATGTTTCCTTTTTTTCATTTCTGTAAAGACTAAATTTAACATTCTTTAGTGATCTGATCAATTTACTGGAAGGAGAGATTTTGCCATTCTCCTCTCCCACACTGGCCCAGAGGGAGACTGAAATTTGAACACATTTTGGCTCCTCAGTTCCAAACAATTCCCACTTTAACCAATTATAGATGCAGTTCATCATGCCTAATTTTCAGTTGTCCGAAAGTTAGATGTCTTAGTATTAGCCATCTGACACAGCCTTTATATTCTGTGTGCAGAAATGTATGAATTTCAGGAGAATGATTAATCTCATCCTAAAATAGGTATAAAAAATTGAAGAAATGATTCAGTTGAAAAGGTTCCTGTTCCTTTCCANTCTAGATAATCTGCAAAAGTGCATTTTTGTCTTCTTCATTATTCATAAGTAAAAGTTTGGGTCTTACTGAGAAAAACACACTAGACATGGTTGAACTACAATTATATTTGTACAAAATATTGTATGATTTGTCTCACAACTGAAAAAGTTGAAA
>WEIT01000804.1:5000-38247 GCA_013389985.1 Dryoscopus gambensis | reverse complement strand
CATAATTCTCCTCTTTTCCCCTTGGAAGGTGAGTTATTCTTGATGAAATTGCTTTGGTTTCAAATAAAATAAAAAAAAAAATCAGTCCAAGATGGTTTCAGAGTTTATAGAGCATTTTCTTAAATGCATCTCACATCCTAGTAAGGTAGATGTGGAGTTGTTTCACTGCTACAATTTCATGGGTTTTGAATTAACATAAAGGGTTGGAATTATTCAAAGATGGAAGTTAGCATTAGTGCTGGAGCCTAATTAAGCTTACCTAAGCAGTTATACTCTTGTTTTGCTTCTAGCATGGGAGAAACAGGAGGCTTTGTTGTGTAATTAAGAAGAGTAGGCCACTACACAATGTTGGCAAAGCTGTTTTCCATTGTAAGAACTGCACAATGTCCTCTACTGCACAACATTAACTGTTAGATAAAAGAGTCATATTTTGAATACTGTAAGTGGTTTTGCATCAATGCTAGCAATCAGGCAATAATTTTATGCCTTATCACTATACATTTTTAATAATCCTGGGACTTCTGTTTGTCAATAAAGGATCACCTGTAATAGAGCTGAAAAAATATCTAGACCTTACTACCTTTTTGTGTGTTTTCATCTTCCAGTTAAACAGAATCTTTAAACTGTGTTGTCTTTATTTGTTCATTAAAATTTTAGTTTTTCAATAGTGCCAGTCCTGAGACTAAAAAGTTGGAAGATTTGCACAAAATGGTATTTTTTCTCTTTTTCTGAATTTTCAGTTATTCTTGCCTGATATTTTCAAGCTGTTCTCCACAGCTATGAAAGCTAGAAACATGCACATTTTAAAATGAAAGGTGAGAGTCTCTTGTTATCGCTTGTGTCCAGCAGCTGGTGCTTCAAGTACAGCATTAAATAGTGCAAGACTTACGATAAAGCAGCAGGAGCTGGGTTTGTTTGGGAATATGGGTTATTGGTAGAGAATAACATTCAGCCCTGGCTAAAAAGAGACTTTCAGTGTGGGATGGGATTTGGTTTCTGTGAGTGTTTTCTAAAGCTGCTCTAAGGAGCTTGACAATGTCTGTTTCCAAATCATTTTTGTTGTTGTTAAAGCAAAAAGGCTACAACAAAAAGGAAAAACTGACTTTCTTAAAAATTCTGTCAAAGGCATAGAATCAACCTCCTAGCACACTAAAAAGAAGAATATTTCATTTTTCTCTTTTGCTTTTTCATTAGGTATTTATTTGCAACAACAGAAATTAGAAGTGGTTGGGAAAAACTTTCAATTTCATTTTTTAAGCCTGGCTGAGTATGCCTCTCTATGGGCACTGCAACTTGTGAATTATGGGGGGACAGGGCAGAGTCAGTCTGCTAGGTCTACAAGGTAACACTTTTTTTTTTTGCTTATCAGAAGGCCAAAACAGAGCATGAGAGTAGTTTCAATTACAGTACCCTGAAAGATGTATTTCCTAGCAAAATAACCTCAGGCATAAGAAGAGGAAAAAAAAACCCTTCCTTGGGCCATGTTCTAACCCTCCTTACATTGCATTCACTGGTGAGTGTCTGGGGATTGTCTAGGAATTTGTACTAAAATTAACTTGCTTGTTAATTTCTGCTGTTCTGTTTGCCTGTGCTCGCGGGGAATGCCATTTCAGCTGGACAAGGATGGGAAAAAGGAATGGTTAACCTTGCCTCCAATTGTGCTACTTAAAAGGTCAAATTTGTCAGTGAAGTTTAACACTAGCCTTGGCTTTTAAGCTGTATCCACCCCACTACCACCAATTCCTTCTTTTCTTTGACCTCACCTCAAATGTTTTTTGCAAAAATATTTTATCAAGTGTCAAAGATAAACTCAAGCAGCTAACACTTGACTACTAGATGATGATTTGAGGTGTGCTATTCACTCTTGGACTCCAACATTTAATTTTCTTTTTCCTGTATATCTTCATTCAGCAAAATACACATAATGTAATCTTAGAGAAGTGTATAGTCTCTGAGAAATAAAGAAGAATGACGTGCCTGCTTAAAGTTAGACATGCTTTTGGGCATTTTTCTGAACCATGTCCTAAAATGAATTTGAAAAAAAAGGCAAAAGTAGATCCAATATTCCTCATTTTATGCCTTCCATTTCTTGCCTATAGTCATTCATTGAGGGAAAACTGTAGGGGCATTTAAAAGCAGTTTAAAATTCTAGATGGCTGATGCATAGGCACAATTTAGTTTGTTACTTTGGTTTTTCTTACTGTGAGGATTCAGTCACAGACATCCACTAGGGACAAGAATCATTTCTTATAGTTTGGTATGGTCTTTAGTTATACAAAAACAACATCTTAATCATCTTGGAAAATCTCTGTTTCAAAATGAGTGATTTTCCCCAGTATCAAACAGTGTATGTCCCTTATGGTTATCAGAAATACTAAACTGACTTTAAAATAAATATTATCTAGAATTTGGATGAACCCAATTTACAATTGCTTTAGTAAAATATTTTGACCAACTCCCTTTTATCAACAAGAGTGAGCTGTGCTGTACTGGTCTATGAAATCTACAGGTCCTGTCTCCTTTCAGTCCAGACTGGGCAAGATAACGCTGAAGAGTGCTAATTCAAATCCCTCTCTCTCTTTCTCCCCCTCCTTTAAATTTTTTTCTTTTTTCTTTTTCTTTTTTTTTTTTTGTACAAAAAGGTACAACATTTCATACGTTCATCTAGAAAAATGCATAAATTTATTTTCTTTTTAAACCTATCTAATTTGCTGTCCGCATTCTTATTAAACACAAACTACTCCATACAACTCTGCCAGGAGCAAAATATCCCATAGTATAATTCCTCCATAATGGAATCATTTAAAATCATGACTTATTCCAGGTCTAAGGCAATCATACATTATTTTTGGCTGTTTCTGCTCTCCTTGACACAGGCATGGGGGTCAGGTACTTAAGATCCTACACCACAGGATTTCAACTGGAATAATATATCTATAAGAGATCTCTTCCTCTTAAATGTAAAGCTATTTCGTTCGTGAACTGACATTGTTTTTCCTCAAAGCCAGATGGATTATACGTCAGACGAGAGCAAATAAGAAGCCAGTAATTTAGCCAATATGTCTACAATAAAATAAAAGCTAAAACAAAATGGAAAGGGTTTTGTCCTAGATAACAAACTTTCTGTCATAATAAATTTACTATTCTGAATTTCAAATTATTACACAAGCATAAAGAATCTCAAAATAAATACTTAAACTAAACAAACTTTTAGAGATACTATTACATTGTGAATTTCTGCAGTGAGACACTTCCATTTCATCTTCAAAGTCTTATGCTAAATGTAGAAGGAAGCCATTAATGTCCCATCATTTATAAATGATCTCTGCTTCTACATAATGCTTCAAAGCCATTTTTAAGCCATTTAAGCTTTTTCAATTTGCACTAAATATCTACCAAGAGATTATATTTTAGAATTTAGAGCAATATTTAAACTGATATGATAGACTTAATTTTAAATAAATTTTAGTATAAAAAATTTCGTTTCTCAAGATATACAGCACTTGATTTCCCTCTTCTGATCATCCAGAGAGAAAACAGAAGCTTTCATGTTAAATTCTTTGAGTTGTTCCTAAGCTATTAACTTACATAGTATCCAGAATAAGAACCAGCACTGTGGCTGTAAAAGCTATGGCTTGCCAAAAACTGATTCTTGCTTTTAAACACATAAAAACAATTATTTGATAATTATTATTGCAGAAAAAAAATTATTCAGTTTTTTAAAAGAGAAAAGGAGAAAAATATGTTCTTTTCTTGCTTTTGAAGAAAAAAAAATGATAGTGATTTGGGAAAATAATCTGCCACAGTCACCTACCCTTCCTAAAGTGGTGGGTGGCTGGAAGGAAAAGCAGTTTATAAAGTAAGGGTGCTTCTAAAAACTTTTGTGTGACCATGCTAATGGAGGAGAAGTGGGAAATACAAGGTCAGAACCAAATCCTCCTGCAGTCAACATCCCAGTCATCTCTCAGCTGCCCTTTTCTCGTGTGTCTTTTCTCACTACACATATTCTCCAGTCTGACAGAACTAACTCTGGGTTAGAAACTGCCTCATAGAGGTTACTCTACCTTTTTCAGGCAAAATGGGAAGGCAGAACTTCCCATGCTAGCTGTTAATACTCTTTAGCTTTTTAACTGTTTGGGGCAGCAACAGTAAATTTGTATGTTTGCACAGTGCCTCTGGCAACTACTACATTATACTGAAGAAAAATGATGGAGAGAGGACTCCTGCTGAAAACCACTATCTTCACCACACTGCCTGCTCTGGATTTTTTTCAGTACTTACCATAATAAAACAACCTTGGAGTGGGCACTGTGTCAGGAGTCAAAGGGATAATGATGATGTGGCCATCAACGAGGAGAATTTTGCTGAGAGCCAAAATCCTTTCCAAGTTGGTACTAAGTGAATCTCAAGTAGAAATTTTCATACAATTTTTATGACTGAGGGGAAGCACTAGCCCAGTAAATCTTGACTTTATCATTATAATTTTATATTCAAATAATTTAATTGTTATTAATTTATATTTAATTAATTTAATTAATACCAATTTTAATATACAAAACCGTTTCCTTGGAAATATAAAGCAGAATTTTTGGCCTGTTTGAAACAAGCAGATGATGAATGAAGGGGGATGGATGGAGACAGAGGTACTCATGGAATTTTTCCATTTTTTACCTGTTCACCAAGAAAATAAAGTCAGCTTCAGCACCACAACCAACTTTTTCAATGAGCTGGCTAGAAGAACTTATGACAGTAATACTATCCCGCTGGCTTGTCTTGTACGTATAGTAAATACTATGTTATATTTTCACCTAAACATTATAAAAACCTTTAAAATAAGTCATAAGAGAACATATACAGAAGCACAGGATGATTTCTCACAGTCACACTGTACTGAGGGACAGATATGTGACAATATCTCACAATGAATTATTTGTGTTCTGGAAGTAATCTCTGTTCACAGAGGTTCCAATTTCCTTAAATAATTAGCTATTTTAGAATCCTAGAAAATCTCAAGTTGGAAGGGACCCATAAGGATCATTGAGTCCAACTCCCTGCTCCTCTCAGGACTAAAACCTACCCAAAACCTACCCAAACCTAAACCACAGAACTAAGAGCATTGTCCAGACACTCTTTGAATTCTGTTGGGCTCGGTGCCATGACGGCTTCCCGGGAGAGCCTGTTCCAGTGACCAACGACCCTCTCAGTGAAGGACCCTTTCCTAATGTCCAGCCTGAACTTCCCCTGATGTAACTTGATTCTGTTGCCTCGTGTCCTACTGCTGCTTACCAGGGAGAGGAGAGCAGCACCTCCCCATCCACTGCCACCCTCGAGGGAGTTGTCAGCTGTGATGAGGACACCCCTGAGCCTTCTCTTTTCCAGGCTCAACGAACAAGTGACCTCAGCTGCTCCTCCTAAATCTCGCCCTCAAAATCTTTCACCATCTTGGTCACCCTGCTCTGGACATGCTCTAAGTTTGATGTCCTTTTTGTGGCACCCCAAACTGCACACCGTGCTCGAGGTGGGGCTGCACCAGTGCAGAGCAGAGCGGGACAATCCCATCCCTTGCCTGGCTGATGATGCTGTGCCTGATGCCCCTCAGGACACAGCTGGCCCTTTTGGCTGCCAAGGCACACTGTTGACTACTATCAACTAGCCATCAACCCAAACTGCATATCCCTTTCTGCAGGGCAGCTCTCCAGCCTCTCATCCCCATATTTATGTGTATAAACAGTATTTCCCCATCCCAGGTGGAGAAATATCCACTTGCTCTAGTTAAATTTCATATGGTGGGTGATTGCTCAGCTCTTTAGTCTACCCAGATCTCTCTGTAAGGCCTCTCTGCTCTCAAGAAAGACCACGACACATCCTAGTTTAGTATTATAGGCAAACTTTATGTACGTTTGACTCCCAAATCCAGAAAATGTATAAAAATATTAAAGAGCACTGACCTAAAATTGAGTCCTGATAATTTGATTAATATCTCATTCAATCTTTTATCTGTGGTTGTATATAATTACAATTTAACCAAAATCAGAAAATTCAAATAATATTTTGCCTTTTCCAGAACTGGACAAAGCTACAATCATTTCCAAGATGAATACTTCTTTTTGTATGCTTTGAAAACCTTCTGCCACCTTTGAGTGAACTTAAAAGACACTTCAGCCAATGTGAGCAAAAGTGTCTGAGCATGGTCCTCACGATTTAGGATTCAGACTATATTGGTTACCAATATTTTCTGGGGGTTTTTGCCAGAAACTACACTTGCAGTGGCACTGCCAGAATATTCCATTGTTGTCTCTCGTTCCCTTCAAGCTACAATCCTTCTCCCATACTGGGAAAAGAGTGTTGATTATCCTAAAAGCACAAAGAGATTTAACAATCTCTTTCCACCAGGTTCTTCACTGGTAACTTGAATTCTGTATTCACTGAAAATTATCATGATGGATCATGAATGTGCTGAGCAAAATAATTCTAAAACCTAAAAAAAGCCTTGATGCTGTTAATATTGAGCGTTTATCAAGAGTTCTATGGATTTGATGGCAATACTAAATTGTTGAGAAGAGCCATTATAAACTCTAGCTACACATATTAGTTCAAGTATGGGGTAGTGAGGGGAGTAGCTAGAACAAATATAGTAAGTGGCTAGTAACAAAAGATGTTATTTATGTGTCTAGATCTGACGCAGGAATGTAGAGGAAGAACTAAAGCACCAAGGTAGGGTCAAGGCCATCATGCTTTCACAAGAATCTGGGAAAAGCAGTGTGTTCAAAAGATTCCCTGATAAAAATATTTCTGATTTTGTTCCCTCATTGCAGTTGCTTTTTGCTACCTGTGAATCTCGGTTGCCCAAATGGTTTTGCAGTATCTAACATGTTACAGTGATGCCTTCAAATTTTATTAAGGTTTTCCAGTAATTTTCTAGTTTCCTGATGAATTAGCCTTTCAAAACCACTTTTTAACACATATTATAATAATTGAGCTTTTTTTGGATAAGTACTGAATTGGGTAGCCACAAAAATATAATTTATTATTGCTAGTAGATGCTTTTCTGCAGTAAATAATTGCTACCTGGAAAATTAATTTACTTTTTTTATTATTAAAAGCTATTGGGGAACAATATAAAAATTACAGACTCCTCAACTCTGTAAAATCCTTGGCATAAAGAAATGGAATAGGTTTTTTTAGGTTTGCTTATTTTCTTTCACTTGCCCTCTTTGAGTGAGATTTTGGGGGTTATCCATCTTATACAAATATTTTTTAAGCCAATTATTTGCTAATTTTTCTGCCTTGGATAGATACAGAATTTGGTTTATAACTTCATCCCATTCTTTACATAATAGTCTTTTTTAGGTATACAGACTAAATAATTTCATATATATTTCAAAATTAGAACTGACATCTCTACATCTGATGTCTTGTTTTCTACAAATCAATTAATTCTATTTTTACCGCATCTTGGAATCTAGAAATCAAAAAATCCCCATTTGGAAACAGTTTACATCTGTACAACTGAAAGTCCTGCATTCTGAATAGCAGCTTCAGATTAACATTAGATGTTGTGAAATCTCTTTCAAAATACATCATGAGCAGTAAAACTGAGAACATTTCTATAAAACAATTTATATAGCGCTGCTAATCTAAATACAAATGCTGTGCTTCAAAAGCTCAGATCAGTTAGGAAAATGTTCTCTCTAAAGAATTTGAAAATTAAAATGTCTGCATGTTGAAACACATCTTAATTTAAAATGCTTAAAAGTAAGTAGCAATCATCTTATTTTTCTGTGTGACACAATTATGGAATAACAAGGAGGAACATTTTTGAAGTATATTTAACAAGTAGCTTGTTTCAGCCTGGATATTAGCTTGATTTACCATCTGCAGAATTACCAATAACATGATGCATTTATTACCCGTAAAAGCTATTAGCAGGTCATTTTGTTCAGTTCATCATATGTGTCTTGAGACACAATCTGGCGTCTAACAGATTTTCATACATTGATGTCACAGAGAATCAGACTGTTCTTTAATTGATTGTTTCTTGCTAGACTACTTTGATTAAAACAGGTTGTGCTATTTGCTTTTAGTTCTACATTTCTCTACTTTAAATGCATGCTCAGGAAAGCCAGAAATTATTCTCATTTCCCTAGATTTGTCTTTCTCAATGTGTATGTGATAATCCTTGTAATCAAGCTGTTTAAAAACCGTTCCAGTTATTCTAAACCCATTACTCCCTTCCCAATTAATACAATCAACACAATGTTTTAAAAGCTATTCATCTTTCCAGGCCAAATTGTTACAGGAATTTTAGATCTTAAGCCTTGGAGAAATGAGTGCATACAGAGGAATGACATCTGAAGAAAGTGATTTTTTTTTTTCCTTTAATTTACTGAGGGCAGGCTCATAAGCTGGGCTCTTGCAGTAGGAAAAGAGACAACTGTTCTAAATAACAGGATGCACCAAATATCTCTGGACATTTTGCTTGGTGTTTAATTTGAAAGTATAGTCTCATCTGTCCTCAAAGGCCAGATCTATGCTCTATGGGGAATAGAATACATATCATGTGGTTTATACTTTTGCTTCTTCAAGAATCAGAAATTTCAAATAGGACTGGATGCAGCAAGGACATAACAATGAAAATAAATGGAAATAAAAGAATGCTGGTTTTAAGTTTATCAGGTGAATAATTCTACCAAAAATATTATGGTTAACGAAAATCAATTTACTATTTGAACTGTGAACTTTCTTTTTCATTTGGTGATAATTCTCAGCTGATTTAAATTGGTATAATTACCTAGAAATTAATGGATTTATGTCATCTTGTCTAAGGATTTTTATTTATATTAAACTCTATTACTTATTCATGCTTATTATATATTAAAAAAAAACACTCCATGCAAAAACACTATTTATGTCCAAGGTAAGACTGGAGTGGTACATAAAACTTGTGCTTTTTGCTTTTGCCTTAAGATGCGGTTTATCCAGCATGGCATTTTTTTTCATGCTGTACCACTTTTGTTGTATATAATTATTCTGCATGTTGGTACCCATTATAAGTTGCCTACAAATGTAAAGGGTACAACTACCTGCAGTAGTGTGGATCATCTGTAAAGCTGAGCCCTCAAACACAGTGATTCCCCATTCTTGCTTACACAGTTTATTGGCTCTTTTATATGTGATGAATACAGAAAAAATATGAAAAAGTATTACAGAAGTTAAAAAAATTAATTTCTTGGACATCTTTTATGTTGCTAAAATTATTGACTGTAATGTGAAGTAGAATTTTCTATGTTCTTTTTTACATACTAAATATAATAATCTGACTCCAGGGACAGATGCCGCAGTATTTATGGCTATGTGATATAAATCACCTAAAGAGAGAAGAATTAAAAGAANAGGGGCAAAACCTGCGTCCCGATGAATTGCACTTTCCCCCATCACAGATACAAGGTCAATACTCTGTTTTCCTTAAAGCTACAATTCCATTCCTAAGTAAAGTTATAGTAATACTAGGAAAACTCTGTACATCTTTTTTATCATGATTGTATGAAAGCAGAGGTATTCCAAAAAGCCTAGTCCTACTTGTGTCAGCTAATCCTTTTGCATTTTCAGATTTACTGCATACCTACCTAAACAGAAGACACCATGGCTAGTAAGAGGCCACATCTAAGTTTAGGAATATCTTGGACTCTAGTTACAGAGAAAGGGCATTAGCCACCTGTGATGGGAAAAAATAAACTCAGAAAATAGAGACATCTATCAAGGCCCTTAAGCCATTCTACTTTCTCTTCCCAGCATGACATTAGAGAATTGCCTCTGTATCACCAAGCTAGAGTCTCACTTGGCTTTCAAATAAAAGCTAGGTATATGCTGTGGCTTAGCCTATCTGTCCCTGCAATGACAGCAGAGTCTAGGAGTCCTTTGCTCTCACCAGCTATTTAATACAAATATTCAGAAGACGTGGCCTATTCCAAGTATATTCCATTCCATACCAACCTTTTAGAGATTACTTGAAGAAAAACTTACTTAACTCACCTATTCAGGCCGGTGCATAACATTACTACTTTTCAGAAAATGGCTTGGAGAACACCAAAGGAATGAGCCAGGGAGAATGGGCACCAGTGATTTGCTTTGACAGGACAGGAAGTAATGGCAGGGGGAAAAAAACAAGCAGGGAAAAGACTGATAGTGACAAAAGTCATAAGATCCTTTGGAAAAGGAGACTCTTTCAAATGCAGGAGGAGATTAACAAAGAAATACTGCAAAAAAGTCAGATGGCTGTATGATCGGACCCAGAGTGAAAGCACTGTATATAAAAAGAGAGGTGGGGAAAATAGACAAGCAGTCAGCACAGGACAGAGAAAACACAGCCAAAACTGTCATTGCTTTTCCAAATATTGAAGATCCCTGCTTTGACAATTCCCTAGATGTTTTCTTTCCAGAAGTTCCCACAGAGAGAGAGTTTCTTCCAAAGGAGAGGGAAAGCTATCACCTTGGTTCTCAATGATTACTGGTCTCTGCTTTCAGAACAATGATTTGCTTCAATGAGGTCTTACTCATCCCCCACCCAATGTAAAGAGGGTTTTTTTGACTGCTTGTGTGCCTCCTCCTCACCACTGGAGGATCTCAACTTCCTCAATCTCAGTTCTACTTTGAAAGCTTAGCCAACGGGGAAATTTAACAGAGGAAATAAAACACAAGTAAAGCCAAGTCGTTGCATTTCCAATAATAATTTAAAAATAATCCAGCTCCCATGACTATTCTGATTATTTTAACAAACTGCAAGGTTGGCCTCTTAGAGTAAAATATTCACAAACTACAGTCCAAAGCTTTTTGCATTACTGAGCTCTAAATTCTGAAAATATCTAGATCGCCTGTTACATAGAGGGGTGGAGCTCCTATTTCTCTAATTTAGGACTGCACTGGTGCAAGAGATGGCAGGTAAAGACCACACGATGCCCTTTATTGAAAAGCACTTAATTTCTATTTAAGATTGAATAAGAAGTGGCACAATGTTCTTGCACCCTTTTTCACTCCTTCCCCCTTCCCCTCCTTCCCCTCCATTCTTCTTCTTTCTTGCATCTGGTTTACAATGTAATATTTCTCCTCTGAATAAGAATACCAATGACAACCCTCTACACTGCACAGCAAAGAAAAAATAATTCAAAATATTTTTAATGAACATAGACATACACTTTTGTCTTTTATATTAGTTACTAGTCCATTTAAACCTCCAAAACTGGAAAACACTACTTCTTTATTATCCCAGTGTTAAAAAATTAAAACAGTTAAAAGAAATGAAACCTTATATATGTGGGATATCTGTAAGCCTCTCAGAAGACCAAAAAATATTTTACAATCTGTAGAGGATTAGAAAATAACTTCACTAATTAATGACATGCAACTATCTCTGGTGAAGACCTTGTCAGCCATTCAAAGCAGACGTATGTCATTTCAATTCTATTTTGTGGGTGATGGTGGGGAATACTATGAGCAACAAATCTTTCTCAAACTACAGAGAAAATGCAGATATAGAGATTGTAGTTGCAGGAGTATGGAAAATTGCAAGGATACAAGAAAGCAATGCCACATCTCTTGCAAAACGTGCTCTGAGCCTTCAGCAACCAGACACTGCCGGACCCCACTCTTACTTTTGAGTTAAACTGAGAACCTTGAGAACAGACTTTCTGAGGTTTTAACTCGGCACATACTCAGAGGAAAGAGTGCCACCTACTGAGAGCAGGCATTGAAACATACCATGTTCTTCCCGATTTAACACATTCTCCCTCTTTTCTTCCTAACAGGTAAAAAGCAATGAGTATGTTTTAATATTCCAGTCTGGATGTATATATATGTTTTGTGGATGTTCAAAATTAAAAGGAAAAAAATCTCATACAGAGTATGAAAATTCACATTCAAAGACCCCAACAAGCCAGTATGACTTTGGGCAACTGGGTTAATCACAGCAGTGACAACCAGTCTCCTGGTCAGCAATAGGACATAAGCTAAGAGGCAGCGGATGAGTTAACTACAGGAACAAAACTGAGGAGGAGGAGGGAATGTTTTTGAGGAGTTATGTTTTTGAGGAAAGGAGACAAAAAGAATTGACCAATCTAGTAAAACATATATTTCTTCAATTTCTGAAGATGGCTATAGTGTGAACATCACTGAGTTTGTTTTTACAGTTGCGGTCTCTGTTCTCTTTTCCCTGTTTTACATATCATTGCATCACCACTGGCAAAAGTGACATATGAGCAGAATGTTTTATGTGGAATTAAGCTGCACAGAAATAATGGCATAGAGTAGATGGCCCATACTACCAATTGCTGGCAATGTGCTTGACTGCACTCACAGTATCATCTGGTTCATGAATACAGATCAAGCACTTCTGCTACTTTTAAAAAAATATTATGCTATTGCAAGAAAAAAATATTGTTTCAGGCATACAAAATATTTATGGGACAATGCAGCATCACTGCAAAGTGCAGAATAGAGTAGGTAGGAGAAGCACAGGGGAGAGAACAATTTTGGAAGAAGAATGTGCCAGTGATAAGAGCCATAGTGCTGCTTACTCCTGCAAAGCTGCAGCCTCTGTGTGCCCTGCACGCTCACCGGCAGCGGGTCAAGGGGCAGAGCCTTCACATGCTAACATAAGGAAAATCAATTTCAGCCCTCAGCGGACTCAACTACTGGAACAAAAGGCAACCCAAGCAATTGCTCTATGGCACTTCACATACTTCTGGCATGGTGCAGGCAGCCCACCACTCCCAAACCCTGCACCAGTTCTAGAGCAGCCTGAGAAAATATACAGACTTCTGTGAAGTCTCTGGCTTCACAGATACACACAGATAAGACTTCGGAATCAAAGCTGTTTATGAAGAAGTACAACCAGCCCTCTGCATCTAAAATGATTCTTTGGCCAAACAGAGCTCTTTATTTCCTTAAGACAGTCATTGAAACACAGAGAGTAAACTAAGGTGGAATGACTAGTTAGTACTAAGTAAAGTTATCAGAAAACAGGTGTAAGGCCTAGACTTTATATTTTAATTAAAAGCTCATTGTTTATTTAACATTTAAGTACCTGCTACACAAGACCAGTCTTTCTATACCTCTTTGTTTTGTGGAACGAAAATTCTTGTCAGCCTTCCTGATAGCTGCAAAACTGCAAAGGACTGCCTCTTCTCTATTATTACTTCTTAAGCTCTAGCAATCAATGGACCCAAGATAAAAGCAGAATGTAGAAGGGCAAGAAAAGTGGGACAAGGAGAAGAAGAATAATTCTTGTCCTGGAGAATTTATTAGCAGATATCTCTGATTTTCTAGCTTTCCTAAAGCAATTTTGACTCACCTCAAACTCTCAGATAATTTGTGAACAGGTGGTTATAATTGTTATAGAAACTGTTCTTGAGCCTTTTCAGTGTTAGAGAAAATCTTCAAGGACAATTCACCCAGTATTATCCATGGAAATCAACAAATCAAATTGTGACATTTAGCTATGAAACAAAGCAGACTAATTTGGTAGACACTCTGGGTGGATACCAAAGAATTGCTATTCGAAATAGCAAATAATAGACCTGTCCACTCACGTTGTGCTCCTTGCCAGGAGAGGCAGTGCAATGCTCTGACTCTTTTCTGGAGCGTGAGGATGCTGCCTTCCTGGCAAGGGTGCAGGGAGCTGGCGCAGCTGCTGGATCCGCACTGCACCAGCAACACTTGCTGTGGTCTGCCTGAAAGACTGACTCATCCTTCATAATACATCATGTGTTATTTGCTTGAATGTGGTACAGCTATGTTTATGCAAAAATAAAGAAACTGGATAATGACTCCTAACGATAACATATGAAGGCTAAATTATTTTGGAGGAGGAGAGTTAAATGCAAGCTGCTTGTTTACTGTCATAATTAAGAAAAGTATTTGAACACCCAGCTAACATCATGCACAGCTAAAGGTCTGTAGATCATCTGCAGAAGAAAATGTCACACTTTTTACATTACCAGCTTCAGCACAAGTGTTTAATCTCTGAACATTCAAGCTATCTGCTTCAAAATGCCAGAGATTTGTATTTACTTTTCCACATGCACAGTAGTCCTACTGCCTCCAGTAGGACCTGCCAGACACTGTCCACTAGTTCCCTAACAAGGCCCTCCGTGGGATAGGGAAGTCTGTGGTGACTCTCATCAAATCAGGGTGACAGACTAATCACACTGGGAGCACTGTGTATGAGAGCAGAAGTGGGGGGAATATCCCCTGCATGTTTTTGCCTCCATTAGAGCAGTTTAAAGGAAATGCTGTGTCAGTGGGTTTGATGCATCCAGGGACTGAATGTAAACAACATGGTACAACTCTAGAAACTGCCATCATAAAATATTTTAAGAGGCAGAGTAGAGTAAAATAAAATAAAAATGTCTTTTTATGTGATATCTCAGAGTAATTCAGGATTTATGGTACCTTAACCTTTAGAATCCAAAATATTAAGCTATGTTTCTTAGAGATAATAACTCGGTTGTCCCTCACTTATGTGTCTTAGATAAAAGCCTACTGCCACAGAATCCATGAATGCTCAAATACCCTTGCGGGCCTTTAGTAGTAAATCTTATGGAATAGCTTATGGCCAATGTAATGGCCCACAGTAGCCTGCGAATATCATGAATTCTAATAATACTTACATCAGTAGAAACATGAAGTAATGTCTCCATTGTAATTAAATGATGTATTTAGAGCAGTGCACTAAATGGTCCCCTAGTGTGTTGGTGATATATTCTAATAGTCTTCTCTTTACAGCCCCCGCACGGTAATATTCATGCTTTATTCTGGAGGGCTTTGCTTCTTACTGAACATTTGAATTGCAACATTAAGTGGTAAAGTGGATTACAGCAGACCTCCATGAATATGGATTCAGATCAAGAATCTAAGTGCTTAAAAAAATAAAATGTTACTATTTAAACAGAATGATTACCAAAACATTTTGATATGGAGGGATGTCACGAGTTTCTTTTTTTTTTTTTTTTTTTAACACACATTCTGGACCCAGCTCAAATTTGCTGCAATTTAATACTGAGTATGTGGAGACATCTGAGTTTAATTCACCTAAATAATTTGCACTGCAGTTATGGAATTTAATCTTGGTTATTTAAGATATAAATTTATTTTAATAATTATGTTACTACTGTATCTTAAATGTAATTCTGAAAAAAAATCAGACTACACTACATTGTCAGCTCCTAAGACTGCTGCTGATTATAAATGGTTCTCATTTATAAAAGGAGCCTCTGCTGCTTTAGAGAGAGAAAAAAATCTCTTTTTTCCTGATTAGGTAGCAACAAAAATGTTCATTTATGTATTTCTACTCCTTATTTTCCCAGTAAATCAGCCAATAATATAACAGCTGGAGGTACTAAGGGCCTGAGGCAAAGCTAAGGGCACTTCAATATATCCAGGCATGGCCAGAAATAGTGGAATATTAGGAAGCATATTACAGTACAGGTAAAACTATGGCTGACATCTTATTATGAAGCAATATTTTATATTATTTTTAAAGAAAAGCTGATTTTAGCATTTAAACAAAAAATCAGAATAAAACCATATTTATCAATAAGAAGTTTTATTAAAAGGTTCTGTTCATTCACTGTGTCTGAGCTTTTCCAACAACTGCTTGTGAAATATTGTTTCCTTCTGGCACTCATATCAACAAGCAACATTTTCAGAACACTGCTCCGGATAAATTCTCAAGGAATTCATGCATATGGCATATAGATTTTCTTATGCTTAAGCATCAGTTACCCATGCATAGCATTACTTGTCTCTACTTAATTCTGCCAATATTTTTGTTATGTGGTGCTTTCTGGGATAACTGGTATTTGTGTAGGAAAACTCGAGTTTTTTTGTTTGGTTGTTTTGGGTTGGGGTTCCTTTTGTTTGTCTACTTCAGGGCCAGTAACTAAATCATCAGTGTAGTTTTGACGGCCCCTAGGTTTCAGAAATGAATGAGCTCTGTAGTTAGGGCTTTTACAGAAGGTCGTGTATTTTGCCTTAGCACAGAGAAGAGTCATTCAGTTGGAAACATGCCTAGGTTGCCTGGCCATTTGCACAACCTATTTGGCTAGAGCTTTCCTTGCTGGATGGTATATTCATGGTCACCTTCACTTCAGACTTTGGAAGGACCAGTTTGACCTTAAACCTCCAGAAACAGATCATCCACATCTAGACTTTGCCACTGTAGGGCAAGCTGCTGAATGAAGCAACTGTTGTACGTCAAAAATGCTTTAACCTTTAGAAAATAATAGCTTGAGTTTCCAAAGGGCATACATTCAGAAAAGCTGCAATCCTTCCTGCTCTAGCCCTAAATTTTACCTATTCCTAGAAGTGATAATTTTTAACATTTAAAAGTATGCTCTTCACATTTCTCTCAGATGCCTATGCCCTGGCACTTTCTGCCTAAAGTAGAGGTGCCAAGATGCAGTGTTCTGACAGTGTTCCTGAATGACTCCTGAGCTGCTGACAGCAGAAGGTTTTCATTTTAAAAAAAAGCTGATCTCGTGAACACTTTTTTTCCCCCAATTTTGTAACCATAAAAGATGTGGATAAGATACAAAACTTACCATGTTAATGCAGATTATTTGGAACATCTTTAACAGCTACACTTACTCTTCCAGTTTAAGATCTTGGTTAGTAGGGCGATGGAGCTCGCACAAAGCCAGCCAGGGAAGGAGTAAATTTAATGCAAAGGCAGACAATGTAGATGATTTGTCCTGGTCTGAGTTGGCCTAAAGGCCACTTTGAGGAAGTGGTTTTTCACTTACCAGAGCTCCAGGTACTTCACATCCCTCAACAGGAGAGTCCCTGGTCACAGGTGGCCAACTCAGGAAAGAAAGTATTGATTCCAGACTTATTTTAATTTTGTTAGAGTACTCCAAAACAGACTAGAGAAAGATCACTTTGACGAAGGCAGGTAATTGTCTTTTTGGATATTACCACAAGGAAGGTCATTCAGTTTGGCTACAAATAAAACAGTGTTTTAAACCTTTTGGTCCTGGAGACTCTATGTAAAGATACTAGGGAGAATTCCTTAGGATGAACTGGAGGCCATGGTCTGGGTAACAGACTCACAGAAAAGGTCTAAATACCACATCAAAGATCAAAAATCTCCACAATTGGAATTCCTGGTAGAGGATGATTCTGAACTTCAGCCACATTATACTGGGGCAGAAGACCCTGTTTTCTCTGACTTCCAAGTATACAGGAAACAAATACAAAACCTTGACATTGAATACCCTCAGTGGTATTCCTTGGGTAATTGTAATTAGGTGCTACCAAAGGGAAGTTCATCTGTCTAGTAGATAAGGCATTTTATGGGGTTAGCCCAAGACAGTGAAATTACATATTATATATATTTTAAAATACCTAATTGAAATTAAAATGTAACTAAGGTAAGCATAAAAAATCATCACATTCTATTTATTGTTAATTCATTTTTTACACAGAGATCAGCAAAGTAGTACCACTATAACTCTATGCCACAGTAAAAAAGCAAGCAAATAATCATCCTTGTTTCATTCAAACATAAAAAATATTAATGTTCATTAGCTCCAAGCCCTCTCTGATCAGCCAACCATAGGTTCTGTTTAGATCTTAGCAAACCTTAGAGAAGGAAGCAAACTAATTATTGCTTGTTTTTGTTAATAGGTTAGCACACCAAGAAGTTATATCCTTGATCTTCATGTAATATTTGAAGGCATTCTTGAAAAGCATTTTTCTAGATTGTATTCTCATATATTCTCATATTCTCATATTGTATTCTCATATTTGAGAACAATACAATTCAATACAACAATACAACAATACAATTCAGATAGTTCAATTCTCCACAGTTCTGAGAAAAGCAAAAAGTACCCACATACATAGCATGTGTGCCCACATACATAGCAGAAGACAATGTACAAGTAGTCTAAATATAGGAAAAGAAATTGCAAACCAGGCTTCAAGAAATAGCAAGTTCCATTACCAGATGAACTGACATCTTAGTATAGAAGAACTACTGTCATAAAACAGCTAGAAAATTCCCACCCAAAGCCATAAAAAGTCTCTTTAATTTCATTCTTTGTTTTAAGAAATTTTTTAGTGCCGTAATCTTTTAGGCATTATGTGTGAAACACAGCTGTGCCTTCAAGCTTCAGCCCTGAAGTCCACGTGCTACAGCTGCTGGACACAAAATATATGATTCATCTTCAGGAAAACTTCTGAGATGCTTAACTAGAACAGCAAATAATGCATGCTGGCTGGAATTTACATTTATCTAATTTTTATATTAGATTATTCTTACCTTTGCTACCAGTACCACTGATTCTTAGCATGGTGGGGGATTCACGAGAAGCAAAAAATGCTACCACTTGTGCTATTTCTTCCTCACTTTTGATAGAGTTATCACAAAGCAGAACTACTCTCAAATTGCAGAAGCTTGACCTAGTAAATAGTCACAGACGACAGCTGGAAGGTAGGACAGTTTAGCAACCTGATTTGGGAAGACAGCAAAGGCTGCTGAGATCTCTAGTGAAGGACACAGGGGCATGCAAGGTGCTGAGGCCAGTGGTTATGGGAGTGAATCTGAAATCCAGCTTTTGGAAGAGCTGAAGTTCTACACCACCAATAGAGAGTTTAAAAGACTACTAGAAAGCACTTTTTGAAAAATAGTTTTCAAGATGTAAAGCTTCCATCTTCCAAGCTGAAACTGGTTTGCCAATTTTTTTCAGATTTCCTGGTCTAAAAGTTATTACTTTATATCTTTATATTCTGAGAGACACCAAGTATAGGTTCCAAATGGCTATTAATACACAAGTCATCTGAGTGTAGATATGAGGAATAATATTAAGCCACTCATTGACATGATATACCTTAGAACAGTAAATAAGTGACTACCCATTTATTCAAATGTCTGTTTAGCCTTATGAACCCTGTCGATACTAACATATGAGGAATTAAGGAAGTCATATTTAAATTATACTGTGATTCTCCAAAAAGCATTACTATTAGTTAGCTATTACTTGTAATTAGCTGGATTAATCACAACACTTCATACAGGTAGCCAATTATCAGCAAGACTATTTATACACACATGGAAGCAAAAGTGATGTGTTCTATATCTAAGGACACTCACTGTGAGTTAATGGCATAGGAAGAAATTGGACTTCAGTACCCTGATTCCCATTTCTAATGCCCAATCTACAGTTCCCCGTATCTTGGCTCTCTGTAAGCTGGATCTTGAAAGAGATTTTGCTAATATGTATTTGTCTAACTAAAATTTTAACTTACTGTTTTTCTCCTTAAGAAGCATTTGTTAATACACGTTAATTAAAGAAAATCTCTAAAGACCTCTAATCTCTAAACAGTAACAGAAAAAAAGAGGAGTATTTCTAGCTGCTGCAACTTCTGACCATGGGCACTGCTGCCTCTGAGAACATCTCTGGAGGTATATAAAAGACCAAAATTTGTATAATGGTTTAGAAAAAGACACTGTGTGTCACTGGTTGTATCCAAATAATGTCTTTTTATGCTTTTAAGTAAATAGTAGGTGCTGCTCAAGGGTTATACTCAGATCCAACATGTTTACTCTGTAAACACTCAGGATGAGCATTTTTATAAGGCGAGGAAGCCTTCTGCAGCTAGAGGACCAACTTCCCACCCTGTGTGTGTATATTCCTCTTTATCATTTCCCTAGCAAATGGAAACAACAAAATTTAGTAGGTAATCAAGGTACAGAAGGAAATTAAGACCAACATATTAAATGCAAAATGTTTGTCATTTTTGATCTGTATGAAAAAGACATTTAAAATTTTTCCTGAAACTGCTCTTAGGACAGTCCTGCTGTGCAGAGGTCCTCATCAAAGTAAACTAACATCATCCAGCTTCTTGTTTCTAAACATTGTGTGGCGTAATGTTTACATGCACTTTCCCTACACCATGAAAAGTAGATGTTTTCACTTCTATTTTTATACATATTCCTATTTTCTGTAAGTGCTAATTTTTGGGAGCATGCCTTCAAAATCTTCCAGGAGCAAAACAGCAGTAAGAGCCAAATACTCAAAAGTAAGGAGAAAAAGAATAAAGGTAGTTTCTGTGTCTCAGTTTTTGCTGTTGCCTTGAAACATGAAAAGTTGTTCTAATTTTAATTTGCAAGGTCTTGTATACATATGAGTAGTAATTAACCAATTAGTAGCACTGTGCTGGCTGCAGAACAAACAAATAAAAATACACACTGGCAAGTAAAACCAATCTCAAATCTTCTGTCATCATGTAACCCAAGAGAGCAACTCAGCCCCACACAGCTGCTTGCTGCTGCTTGCTCACCCCCTCACCAGTGGGATGGGGGAGACAATCAAAAGGGTAAAAGTGAGAGAACTCATGGGTTGAGGTAAAGACACTTTGATAGGTAAAGGAAAAGCCACTCACACCAGCAAAGGCGAGCAAGGCACTCATCCACCAGTTCCCACGGGCAGGCGGGTGCTCAGCCATCTCCAGGACAGCCAGGGCTGCACCACACACAGCAGTGGCTTGGGAAAACGAACGCCATGATTCCAATTGTCCACCCTCTTCCTCCTTCCTCCCCCTCGTTATATACCGAACATGCTGCCATGTGGTCTGGAATGTCCCTTTGGTCAGTTGGGCTCACCTGTCCCAGCTGTGCCTACTCCCAACCTGCCAGGCACCCCCAGTCCCCTCTCCAGCGTGGCCGTATGAAAAGCAGAGAAGGCCTTGGCTCTGTGTAAGCCCTGCTCAGCAATAACAAAACGTCTCTCTATTATGGGCCCTGTGTTCAGCACAAATCCAAAGTACAGCCCTCTACCAGCCACTATGAAGAAAATTAACTTTACCCCAGCCAAAATCAGCACATCTTCATGACCTGACTTCTGCCAAATGAATAGCATTCGGCAATCCAAGGAGTCATTTGCTATATCAAAAAATATTTAGATTTTCATTACTGCTTTTTGGAGCTTAATATAAAGGTATTTCAAACACAAAAAGTAAAACAACTTTGAAAACTAAAATGATAGGAAGCAATATCCAGTGAACAAGGAAAACCTTTCAAATGTAACATCAAACAAAAAAGTAGAGGCTCAGTGATAGATTTATCACTGAACAGGCATATCAAAACTAAACTATAAATTAGATTTGGTTTCGTTTTTCCATAAATGTGCACCATTGTTGCACATATCCTACTCTTTTTTTTTTAGTTTGTTTTATTAAACACTATGTAGGAAAAGATACTGAGGAGGAAGGGAATTCATCAGGCTTATTTGATATTTTGTTCTTCATATCTAAAGTGAGGTAAAGGCCCTGACTTGGTGTACAAGTAGAAAAGAAAAATAAAAGGTTGCTATCTCATCCTGTACGCTTTTAGACATTACTGACTTGAAAAACAGTACCATTAAGTTTGTCAAAGTTTTTTATTGATGTCCCAGATTGTAATACCAGTGGTCTGAAGAATCAGGGTTGTGGTGCATCGATGGAGAAAAATTATCTTGGCTAATTGTGCTATGTGTGGTGGCTATAACCAGTTCAATTAAATCTTTTTTTTGACAAGCTTCACAATCACATAAAATCATGTGTGTTATCTGTGTGTAGGTTTTCACATATATGCACCTTATAGGTCTACCACAATTTATCAGATATTATCTCTCAAAAATCATAGTTACTTTACAAATAGTGGCAATGTTGGAAGTATTTTGACCCAGTTCAGAATCATATGGGCATGTGAGATACCTACATAATTACTAGTGTGTATTTTGCTACATGGTGATAACGGGTCTAGTAGTTCAGACATGATTGTGACTCTGTGCCTCCTGTATATTTATCCCACGGTTCCCTTGTGCATCTGTTATTTATTTAAGTATTTTTTTACTGTTAGCTTTAGATATATTTATGCTGCTGAGCATCTTTTCTATTAAAGACCATATAGAGGAAAATGTAATGCAGCAAGAAATACTAGCACATTAGGTAGTGCAACAAGGGACTGAAGCACATTTCATCAAGAGTGAAGTGTTGAGCGTAGTATAAGGTATAAAAATAGAATGAGCTGGAAAGTCTGACTTTCTCATACTGTGTATTTCAATAGGCAATTTGTATATATACTCCATTAGGATGTAAGAGCCTAACACTGAAGTAGCTAAGTCAATTCATTTTTTCAATAACAAGGCAATTATTTCACAGCAAATGACTACAGATTTAAAGCATCAACTGATAACTATTTATATATAAATACAGTAAAATCTAAATGAGGCTAGCCTTATACTGATCGGTGATAATAAAATATGTATATTTGGATGAGCACTGAGTAAGAGGCAAGGTCTCTCAAGTGCAGAGGTTTTTGTCTTTGAAGTAAAAAGTCCAGCAGTGCATCTAAACAGAAGAAATGCAATGCTTCATATACACCTTTTAAATTACTTTTGTTTTCATTTATAAATATCTATTTTGTAGCTAATTTAATAAAGTAGTTGAAATTTAGGGTATAAAACTCAGCATTGCTTAGTGTAGGATGAGGGGGCAGTTAAAGGTCATTTCATTAGAGGTGAAAGACAGAAAAAAATTGCAGAAAAAGTATGTTGAAAATCTTTTTTCTGCCGTTTCAATTTCAATCTGACAGGGACTTGGCAGCTAACAGCAAAATCTGGGGAAGCCATGAACAAGGTTCAAAGCTGCTTTTTAAACGATAGCAAGCAGAAAAGCAAAAAAAGAAACGTGGAAAATAGACTCTTACTCATTTTTTTTTCCCCCTGTACTAGATTAGGACAAACATAACATACCAGGCAAGGTTTTGAAGACTGAACAGTTGTGCACTTACCATTGATCAATACTAAAAGTATTGTTTTCCTGAAAGAAACAAATGACACGATTATATATACCCAAACATTGTTTACCTATCCAACAGTGAGAAAATGGGAATGTGTTTAAGTGCTTTCGAACATATGGACACTCACATACACGGCGACGTGTCACAGAATAGGCCAGCGCAGATTAAGCTGGTGATCAGGAGAACTATGAATCAACACATTCTACAGCAGAAAGTAAACAAGCAAATAACAAAAAACTAAATGCGTCATAAGCCCTACTTTAAATTGACCACTTTGTTTTAATTTGTTAATGGCTCATAATATACTGGAAATGCACTGGAACACATTAATTATTCATTAAATAATTTTCTTTTAGTAGCACAAAACCCCTCAATAGCAGCTTCTTTAGCTTGAAGCAGGGGAAAGCTGCTGACATACCAGCAAGTCTTCAGCATTTTCTTGGAAGTATTTCATCCTCTATCTCTAGAAAAAACCCCACACTAGTTTTGAACCTTACGCATTCACACTGTTCCATCCCTTTTAGATTTGTCTGCATAGCTACTATTTCAGTCAGATATATTTGTTTCTCCTCAGAGACTTATTCATATAACAAGTATTACAGAAGCTCCTCAGCTTTAGCATAGCTCTTCAAGTTCTATGGCCCTGTCCAGACAGAGCAGATAAATAGAGGAGGCCAAACTGCAGGGTCAGTTAACTGCGTGATGGAGAGGGACAGTGGTTTGATGAGGGTAAGTACTCGATTGCAGTCATTTTAGACATTGATCATTAATTAAGTTCCAAATATGTTCAATAACTCAGCTACTCCTGAGTTTATTTTTTTATTGTAAAGGAGGATGAGGTCTTCCCATGATGAAAACAGTTGAGATCACAACTGGATTCTTTATATATTTCATAGTTCAGAAAATTCAAAGTCTGGAAAAACAAGGTAGTTCTTACAGAAGAAAGATTTAGCAGGACCAAATTGAAAACTAGGTTTTTGTAAGCCTGGCTCTGGAGAGAATCTTAGCTATATATGTGGAGTATTGCAAAAAGGAGTCTGGAATACATAACAGATTCATCCCCTGTGAAACCTATTTGTGAGACAAACAAAAAACATGTTGGCATTGAAAAATGTATTAAACACCTTCATAATCAGCTAAAACCATTGTTTACAAAATTTCAATACTCAGTGATTTCCAAGGACCTTCCTTGGGATATTTTGGGCAAATGAGACATTTGACCACAGGTTTTCGACTATGCACAATGAAGAACAGACTTCTTGAAGTAGCCACCATAGCTTAAACTAATATGCTCTTTATTAATGGTGACTATGCCAAAAATAGCAAGTCATTATTTCCTTATTAACTCATCGAATGGTTTCACATTTTACAATTAAACCTCTTTTAAAAGATGTAAAAATCAGAACTTAAGTTACAAACACAAATATGACTGGTTTGGGCTGTTTTCTCTGTTTCTTTTCAGAATGTCTGTACCACAAAGCCATGCATTCATGTCTTCTACAGATTCCTGTAGTATCACTCATTTAATAAGAAAATTCTTTTAATTCTGATCTGCATTATTTACTGAAAGGAGTTATGCAAAAATGATCTATTTTGTCATAGATAATACCAAAACATTAAAGAAGCCTGAATTAGTTTTCCAGATGGTTCTTGTTTAGCATACCCGCTTTGAAACTGCATCCTACCAGGCAAAGGCAAAACCAGGCAACTCGGAATTCCTCAAGGAGTCAGTCCAAAACCTTTTGACCAGGATCCATCTGCGCTGTCTTATTAAAAAGGAACATTGCTACCAAAGCCAATATTTCTATTATTTGCAATTTATAACATTTTGCACAGTGGATTCTTCTCATTTTCAGATCATCTACCTGCCTCTCATGGGCTATTACTGCTCAGAGGCAACTAGCTGAGATTGCTGTGAGATGGACAGGGGAGCTGACTAATACACATTTTTAGGGAAAGGTGTCTGCCCCAGCTCCCCATTCACCATCAGTTCTTTGCATATCCTCACAAGTTTATTTGACATTTGCTGTACCAGAAGAGATCACTGACATCCTGTCCAATACAAGTTTCTCTAATTTCACCTGCTATGGCCAAACAGTCCTCTATACAGTAGTGGGAAACAGAAAGGCATCCAGACCTTTGTAAGGCATCTGGAGAGTGAGGACCTACCATTTCACTTTGGAGTTGGTTGCAGTGAGTAATTATTGTCAGCATTAAAATTGAATGCCTCAATTCTAGTCTGAATTTATCTAGCTTCTTCTTCTGAACACCAGTTCTTGAGATGTCTTCCTCTGACAGACTGATGAATCCTTAGGCACTTGGCATCTCTCACTTTCTAAAGTATGTATACACTTTCAACACAGATTCTGCTTTTGATAACCTCAAAGTCTTGCTATATAAGACATTTTCTCCATCTCCCAAATAATTTCCGTGGTCGTTCTTGAATCATTTCCAATTTCCAACATCTTTTAAAAAAAATGAACGGCAAAGGTAGATACAGAATTCTGCCATACTACTCTCATTTATAATATCCAAAGATTAGGCTAGGCCCCATTGCCACAGCATCTACTGGGACCTCATTTTTAATTGCTTGTCCACTATGACCTTTAAATACCTTCCACTCACTCCTTACCAAAATAGTTCCCTCCTGCTGTAAGTATGAGTTTGTTTCTGGATATATATGACTGTGTATCTGGTTCTACTAAACCATATTTTGTTTAAATATGTTCAGCTGATAAAACTTAACTATGCACAGTTATACCATTGACAAGTTTGTGATCAACACTAATTTTTATGACACCAGTTTTACTCCTGGCTTTATAATTTTAACTACCAGTGGAGTAAGGTGTACAACTACAGAAGAATTCCTCCAAAAATATCAGGATTTTTTTTTTTAAATTGACAACTGCTGCTCTAAGTGTTTAAATCTATGCTATCATGCATATGCTATATTATCGCTCCTTTTCTCTGGAGTTATATAGGTGGCATTATAAATTAAATGTGCTTGTTCATGAAACATTTAATGCTAAATCTTTTCAGAAGAATTTCATTTATTAACCAAGAACTTGCAATTTTCACAGACAGAACAATCTGATAATCAGCCACAGTTTTATAACTAGCTCATTAAAAGCAAGAATATTTTTAAAAAGCAGTCTTATAATAGCAAAAAATGTACATACTCTACTAGGTGCAAAGATCTTGGTAAATTCTAAACAGCCTCTAATGTTTTTCTATTTTTCTTGGCTATGAAAATAAAATCCTTTATTTCACAAAGGGATTAAGAAAATGAATATGCATCCACTGATTATAATCAATCCATTTAATGGGAAAATGCCATTAAATATACTAAAGATTAGCAAGATGATGAAATAGATGCTCAGTTTCTGGCACTCACACATGGTCATAGAGGGTATTCACTATTACCAGAATTTATTGTGCCTCCATTCGATTTCACTGATATTACCCATTTTGGACTACCAAGGTCAGAAGTGAAAAGAAGTGAAGACAACCTATGAATATGGCAAAAACTATCCTGTGAAGGCTGGTTTGGGGTTTTCTTAGATACAACCCTCACAAAAAAGGTCAATTACTTCACATTTATCTTATAAATATCTGTGCTGGAGCAGAACCTAACATTGTTGAGAAAGGAGTGGAGTGTAAGTGTTCATGTAATTTCTGTAATGACAAATTAAGTGAAGGTAGTAAGGAATTGTCAACACTGCAAAGGCCCAATGTTTCTGTACTTGAAACTCCTTGAATTTGGGTGGAATGCATTGGTATCCTTCACAGCTTTGTCTGCACTACCAATCCTGATGTTGACTAGTAGCAAGCCTGCTGGACATCATTCAACAGTGACAAAGAGCAAGCATGACCTTGCAGTGGCAGTGAAGGATCCTTGTTTTACAATACCCTTTGAAGCACAGAAACCTATCTAATGTCATCAAGGATGCACACACAGCATAAAGTTCTGTCCTGACCATCAAAGAATAAGAGCCAGGGTTTCTAAGTCTGTAGGTTTTACAAAAAGAGGTATATGAAAATACTCTTAAAGAGGTTTATTATAAACCTCACTAAATTATTGAGTATGCTATGCAGAATATTCCTGAGACACAATAATGAAGAGTTTGTTTGGAGTCCACCATATAATTTACTATAACAAACTCACACGAAGAAACTCTTAATACTATATTAAGATGTTGCTCTATCACATACAACCACCGAATGGAGAAGGGGAGCTAATGTAGCTGTCAACTGTCAGCAATCTCTGAGCATCCCAGGATAAATGAATCCCCCAGGAGTAATTCTGCTGAAGTCACTAACAGATATATTTGGGCTCTTAGTTCAACTGTTGTTCTCTGAGGCAGAGAACACTTGGGTTTTTCATTCTATTCTCTCATACATCCCCAAAGAGGGACTCTCATCTTTAATGCTCTTATATTTGCATTCTAACACCTGTATGATCCCTACACAATAATGACACATATATACAGCTATTTAAAAACATTTGACTTTTAGTGGAAAAATATGTACCATCTATTTTACACATATGTCATACATATTCGTCTGCACATCAGAGTGGGGATTGTTTTATCATTTTAAATCCACATATTAAAGCACTTCATCCTGTTCCTATGTATTCTTTAAATTTACTATTCACTTTCTTGAAATGAAGCAAGGAGAGGAGAAACAATGAGAGGTGGCTCTAGTTTGCTTCAGGATGATGTGTTTCAGCTTATGGTGCTTTACTGTATCTCTCAAACCACACTAGTACTAGATATCTCCCTGTGGAAAGTAGCAATTACCTTCAATCTCTCTGATCTGAAGTAATCCCTGCTACATGCGCAGCTCATTGTGAGTGATGAGGGCCTACTGTTTGCTGAGTCTAAAACCAAATGGTCTTTCACAAGCAAAATTTAAACTTGAAATAGAATTCTCTGGCTCTTGATTCCTACTCTATTTTTTCGGTGTACTTTATATATTCCCAAATAAGGTTCAGGCTGGCTACAGATGGTGCTGGTGCGTAATGAGACAGGCTCAGAAGCTGCTCCAGTTCCCAGGGGAGAGTTCTGTAATGGAACTAACTATGTATTGTCCACCTTATACACTAGATTTGATTTTGGACTATTTGCCAAACTGTGTTTGTTTATTGCTTAGCACTGGAGGGCTTCCATTAACTGCGCATTGATTGAACATAGACTATGGAGCTAGGAGAAATGGAGCATTTTTTTCTTCCAAGAGCTGAGGCAGTCCCTTTTCTTTAGCTAAGAGTTTATCCCCTTCGTTGACAGTAACTGTTAGAAATAGTCTGGCATCTACACGATGCTAGTGAGAGACAGGGTTTTTTGACCCTTTGAATAAGCTCCACACGATTTACTGAAAATAAATGCTTCCCAAGTTTGTAAGACCACAAAAATTCCACTGTCACTCACAGATGAAAATGGAAATGGCTATCGCTCACTTGGAGAGAGATTAGTATGGAACATCCTAGACATTTTGTTCACATAGCAAAGCAACATATTTTTGCAATCTTGAAAAAAACCCTTCAGCTTACCAAATAAATTTCCAATCAGATGTAAATTGAAGTGTTTTTTTAACTAATTAAAGCATTCATCCTTTTAGTGAAACAAATAATCAGGAAACTAAACTAAGAATAAATAAATTGTTGTTATAATAGTCATGATTTATTATTTGGAATTACATTTAAACACAAAGGTCCAGGATGAGCTTTTATTTTCTTGTCCAGTTTGATACCACTGAAAATAAACATCATGGCTATAGCTTTTCATATCCACTATATATATATATATATATATATACATATATATATATCCTTCTAAGATACAGCATGAGAACAGAACATAGGTAAACTGCTGATTCACCAGTATTGTACACAAATTCAGTTCAGCTACCAAATTCCAAAATTTAAAACAATCGTATTATCGTTCTGGCTGTACATGGGAAAGAAGATGAGAAATCAGAATGCTAACAGGCTGCTAATAGATGGAAGAAAAAATTCTATTTTAATTTGCAAGTATTCACCTGTTTAGTATACAGACAAAAAGATAATTTTAAAGTCAGACGTGGCAGTAACTACTGAACTTGTTCTTATTAGCTTTTATTGTATTGGTGCTATTTAACCTCCTAAACTATTGATTTATCATTAAAATAAGATGATAAGAATATAAGACGCAGGGGGGAGATAAATTGAGAAATTATTTATATATATCTACTATAAGCACATAGATATTATTTTATAGAAATGCATTTGAAGATATTTAAACACATATATGCCTTAGATGCTACACTTCTTATTATTTGTAATAGCATGAGGTAGGTGAAATTATATTAAGAGAATCACACTGAGTGGGGATTTTCTAATCTTTGCCCACATCAAATCTACTCAAAGTATATTGGGGAGACATACACAATATGGTCACTGATGCTGTCTGCATATTTTGAGGCCCCTGACAGGGAGTTCACTGTGAACCACTAGGTTTTGAACTTAGTTTCCGGGCAAAAGACGGTCAGATGATTTCTGCTTACCCTGCTGAGCTTAGCTCCTCCTTCACATGGTAGAGATGGGACTCGTGGTGCTGGAGTAAGCTGTCAATCACTTCAGAAGATAGATCTTTTCAGAGTGCAATACTCTCTCTGATTCTGGACAAGCTGCTTTAGGGAGATTACCTTTATTCAGTGTGTACAGTCTCAACACAGGCATGACTACATGCAGGAACAGGCTGGGATCACAGACCTCAGTGACAGTGCAGGTAGCTGGATGTGGGTTTTGAATTACACTTAAAATGTCCATCTGAGTAGTACAAATCTACCCTCCCACACAGAATCAAAACCATTTTAGATATGATAATGCAATCCATAGTATAGGCATAAACACCCAAGTACAAGACAAGAAAAATGCTCTTCTGGCCACCTCTCTGCAGGTATACTGGCACAGCAAAGTCAGCCAGCCTGTGTGAAGTTTAACATGCTGGGAACATTGCCCATAACATGGCAAGGAAGCAGGAGACAAGCACTATGGTCCCATAGCACCACCATTCACATCTGCTTTTATGAAAATGTGTCAAGCATGAAGAAGAAAATCTTGCAATCAAATGCAAAAGGAAGCCACCAGAAAAATTAAGTCGCTCCTTAAAAAAGATCTCTGTGATGAAAGTTCATTATCTTCAAATTAATTGAAGAGGCCACTAAGTTTCATTGCTGTTTTTTCCTTTCACTCTGAAATAGTTATCTGTTCTTTTGTGTCTTACATGACTGCACAGCACAGCATATGGTCACTGAGAACACTAATTTTTTTTTGTTTCCAGCAATAATAGCTTTGGAGAATTCAATCTCAACTGGAAATTCAGAAAGCTAGTCCCAGGCTATTAAAAGAGGAAGTTAGTCTTAAAAGCACTTGCCATAAAGGGAAAGTCATACATTCCCTTTCTGTATGACGCAGTAAGAAAACAATGCACGAATACCAATATTACTGAAATCTCACTTGCTTAACAAGTGATTTAGTAACAGCTGCCTCACTTTTTAAAGTTTTTTTTATGTGATATCTTCAGACTTTTCACAGCCTTAACAAATATTAGCACTACTTCGACTCAGTTCTGTTTTGCAGAGAGGATAATCGAGGCCTCAGGAATAGGTTCACAAGGAGAAGCTTTCACACCTCCTTGCCTGCCTCTGTAAGATACCAACCACATCTCTGTTCCTCTCAGAACCCAAGAGCTCACAGCATGTCTAACCATTATGTAAGCATTACTAAGATACTCATCATCTGTTTCAAACCCAAGGTAACAAAAAATTGCAAAGTAAGCGTTCATCTGTGTACTTTGGTTTATAGTGTGATAAGTATTGACTAGAAACACTTAAACTCAGGTCCTTTTCCAATGACTGCCATCACAAAGGGAGCATGGAGTCAACCACATTTTCTCTCAAACACTCCACCTTAATCAGGGCTATTTCATACAAAGGAGGCCAGATTCAGCAGAAAGGACTGGGAGCAACCCTGGAGTCATTTGGTATGTTTTGTTTTGCAGTGAACAGAGTGGCTTTGAAAGAATCATTGAGCCACCTCACCCAAGAGCAAAGGCTCCTTTCCAGCCAGATTTGTAAATTTTTGGTATTTTCTTCTTCCCAGCTTGGAAAACTGCTTTCTCATCATGCTGGAATTCCTTCCAGGAGTTCCGCGGTTTGGTACCCATGACCCCATCTGTAGTGTAGGAGAGCCTCAGGATCCACATGGGGCCCAAGAAAGCTTCAATTGCCATGCGACTTTCTCCCTGCTTACCCTTAGAAGAAAAGGCACTAGGTAATGGAAAATAACTCACTTGAAAGAACTTTGTCAGTCATTACAAGCTGTATTTAAAGACTACATACTAGAACAAAGAAATGGCATTTTGACCTCCCAATTCTGAAATCATAACAACCCAATGAGAAAAATTAAGAGTTAGGCTATGTTTTCTGGATGACTTTTGCCAGCTGAATTTTAGCAACATTTTCATTTAAATGCTCCTTAGCTGGAGTTTTCAGAATAACCAGCAGTCACAGCCAGATTGGTCTTGCATGAACTGAATGAAGAATTTCCATTTTAAGGTCTTTTCTGCTTACTTTTAGGTTTTGTTGATGTGACTTTGTGTCTCTCTGTGTTTGAGACTACTTTGGGGACCTCATGCAGTAAGTTACAATGATGGAGCATGACAGTCAGAATAGCACACACTATTAGCTAGAGCTCAACTCTATTACAGTACTATGTTTGGTGACACAGAATCAAGAGACTCAAGGATACAAGGTCAAAGGTAGCAAAACATTACATTAATCTGTTCTGTTTGCAGGCACAAGTACGTCAATCTCCAAGTATAACATAGTGTTGACTGTTTAATTATAAGAACCAAAGTGTTAAGTGCTTTATTCAATATAAAAAACCCATTTTCTCTACAAATAAAAAAACCCCTAATAAATATCACATTATTTAGCTTAGCATGTATAAATAGGAGTCATTTCCCCTTATTCTATTAATTCATTGATTACTATTAGTTTTATGAAGGAGTAGTCAATATACTCACAATAAATAAAATTTACAGGAAGGTGCAGCAAAACAGAGGAACCAGAGAGGAACACTCTAAGTTTAGCAAATTTAATTTATTTAAAACAAACACAGGTGTACGGTTTCCTGGAAAAGGAAATCTAAACTTGCAACTATGTACTAAAGTATCAGGAATTCTCTTTATTTTAACTAAATTTCTGAGTAAGAAAAAACATTATCACTTTATTATGGGATATTTCTTGGTTTGAGGATTAATTCCTCTTGTAAATGTAAAAGGTAAGTATTAACTGAAGCACTGTGGCACTCATTTATAAGTGAGTTTGGATAATACAGCAAACCCCTTCTACTTAAAATGCAAAGGCCAAGAGAGATTTTTGGTGACATTAGGAAATTTCTGTAGTAGCCAGACTGAGGTGAAATGAGTTCTATTGATAGAATAGTATAAATAATTCCATATGAGACATAGGTCTGCTACTTCACACGAGTATTTAAAATGGCCCCAGGAGAGTATGAGGCTGAAAATAGCAATGATTTTATGCTTTTTACCCTTATTTAGGCTATTAACTTCCCATTAATTTCTTATATCTGCAAAAGGAGCAAACCCACCAGATGTACATCATTTTTTATTTTCTTTATAGCCATATGCTTTTGGTATAAATGCATCTAGTTGAAACTTTAATTTTTAATTTTTTTCCAGGTGTTGCAGGCATTAACATGAGAATGCCTTCCATTACAGTCAATGAAAGCTCTACATCCACCTTGTCCTGACTGCAAGTCCCAGATTTAGCGCTTTCTCTCGCTCTGGCAGCACTGGCAGAGCAGAGAGGACTGCAGATCCCCTCTGACAGAACAAGCCCGGGGGCAGCATCTGGTCCCCCTCTAGTGAGCAGAGTGGGGTCAGAGAGGAGGTATCCTCTGCCCTACAAGTAGCAGCTGCCAGGACCCTCAAACCCCTACACCACCTTCCCTCCAACACATGCAACCCTATATGATCCATGTTACATCCCCAGGTAAGTGCTGGGCAAAATAAGTTTAAAAGTTCTGGGGTTCAGTCAGTGCTTCCTCTCCTCTCTGAAGGACTCAGGAGGAAGCTAACAGGGCCCTCCATGGTCTCCTGAATCTCTTTCCCCTGGACCAGACAAGCCGTGCCAGGAGGAGATGGACACTCCCAGGACTCCGCTCTCTCATGTTTTGCAACTGTAGGAGACACTCTGTCTGCACACACTGGGGACACCCCATCAAAAGTAGTGCCCAACCCAGACTTGTGGCTAACGGCAACCACTGGACCATAAATGCAATGGAATAGCTTTGTTTTCACAGCAGAAAGAAACAATCCAAACATACATGCCTCAATGTCACCA
>WEIT01000804.1:0-2500 GCA_013389985.1 Dryoscopus gambensis | reverse complement strand
TTTGTAGCCCAATGGAGGAAAGAAAATAAAGACACTGAAGAAGGCTTTGTTGAAGATCCCCAGCACTGATGCTGATTATCGATCAGATGATTAAGGCAGATGAAGAGGTTTTTTGAAAGTGAAGGCTCTGATTGTGTCTCTCCAGTGTGCCCCAAAAGGGGCTGAGAAATCAATACTCTCAATCACAGTGGAAAGCATTTCTCTGTCAGTCACGCTGACTGAAGTGATTAGAATTGAGTCATAAGACAATGAATAACTCCACACTGGCTTCCTTCCCCTCTTTTGCACCTCATAGGGAATCTAATGAACTCTCCAGCTAACTGGTTAAGGGAAAGGAGTTACTGCTTATATACACACACTGCACATATATTAACATGCTATCTGATCAGATTTAGTAGGTCTGTTACTGGGTTCAAATTAAAACACATTTTGTTTCATTCTTAAGGCTGTTATCATGGAAAAATTCCAGCCATGGCATCTGGAATGCATCAAGCTAATAAAAACTGGAGGAAATGCTATTCCTTTTAGAACATTAACAGATTTAAATATTATTAAACCCTTTTTGGATCACTAGAAAAATATGCGGAGAACTTGCTTTTAAGATTCTTTAAAATGAAGAACAATTCCAAATCTCAAGTGTACTGTAAAAAATTACAAGTAGAAATATCCTTAAACATTGTAAAAATACTGGCATTAGTCTGGTAAACTAGTTACTAATCCCACACCTTAAAGCAAAAGTGAAGCTCCTGCAATCTCAGAGACAGCTCTGATGCACGTCTTCCTCCCCAAAAGGCAGAGGGCTGCTTCACGGGTGCACCTGAAGAAAAAGCTTGCCCCAAACCTGGGGTAATAAAATGTGTACTTCCAAAACCACTTGGGTATGGAAAGAGCAGCAAGCACTCCAAGTGCCTGTTCCCACAAGTGTACTGACACGATCTGCATGAACCACAGAAATACAGGTACTCCACCTGAGTGCTAGTTCCAGCAGGGTCACCACAGCACAGCAACAGTCTAATCACATTTTCTTCAGTTTACAGAACCAGCAAAAAAAGTAATAAATCTTCTTAAATATATATCTATTTTTTAAAGATAAGACAAGTAAATAAAACATTACATTTACATTTATGTTTTATGTATCTTTCCCAAAAATTTTTTGGTGTGCCTCTACTCCCTGAAGTATTTCTAAACACATTCTGGCCATTTCAAAGTGCTGCAAACTTTATATATAAATCTTTCACAAATTACATATCTGAGAAGCATGAATAAGCAGTGTGAGTAATTCTTACTTTGGTTCTCATGTTCTATGTTCTTATATTCAAGTTATTCTGCTGATGGATAGTCCTTGTTGTTAAAACTTGTGTTTGTTTAATTTGAATGTGTCTGGCTCTAATGATGACCATTCAGTCCTGTGACAGTTTACACCTGATCAAAGGAATCAAATGCACTCCATATTCTCCTTCTCAAACCAAAATGAAACCTGTGCTCTCTAAACAGAACAAACTTTAGTGATAATAAACAAATAAAAATTTGTGTTTGTTAAAGAAAAAATTTTCTCCAATTTTCCAATTTTCAGTTTCTGAGATCTTTTCTATGATCTTTTCAAAAAGAGGAACAGATGTGTTCTATCAAGCAGTACTTACATCCCTCTCCTGCTTGGTCTAAAACATTCAGGGGTTCACACTGTTCTGTTAGAGCATCAGAATGGGTCCATGTACCAAGATATTTACATCCTATCACTCTCTCAGTGCTTTTTTTTGGCACTGGCTTAGAAGATACAGTCCCTCATTCTCAGGTATCAAGTGTATAAAGAGATCCTAAATGTGTGATTTATCTGCATTCAGAAAATGCTTTAAGAGGTCTTAGTTTAGCTACTAATTAAAAGGCATCAGACTTCTGATTTTTTTCCCCCAATATTTTGTATTTGTCACAGTTTTTATTTCATGTTTGATTTTAGAATCTTGAATAAAAAGTAGTGATTTTGCATAAACTCTTGAAAAATACTACTAACAAAAGGAATTCACTGTTATAGTACAAATAGGTGATGTTCTAGTTGCTTACTGACAGTATAGAGAGTGTTTTTTAATCACAAAACCATGAGGTATCAATTCAAGTGATTCTGGATGCTTGAGAAGTACAACTGTGCAGTTGTATGGAATACTACATTTCTAATCAAAACAAATAATGTAATTTGGATTATTTGACAGACTCTACTTTCTTAACACTTGTTGACTGGTATTGATCATAAATGCTCTTATCCCTCCTCTGAGAAGAATCCTATATTTTAACTCTTCTTTTACTTGGACTGCTCTTCAGTTAACTGGCCTAATTCTAGCCCTATTACCCCACTGACTACAAAGTGCATCAGCAGCTAGTTCATAGTGGGACTATATGAATACCCACATTCTTTCCCACAAACATTAAACCATTGGACTCACTAATACTTGTAACTTACTCACATTTGAGATAGGCACAATAATATTCCCTTCTCTCACAGGCCAAG
>WEIT01000794.1:0-10238 GCA_013389985.1 Dryoscopus gambensis | reverse complement strand
TTACTATATGACTATAAAAATCTATAAATGTGATAATAATAATCATATCTAACAATATGATAGATAGCACATTAATGTTGGTCTCTATGTAATGCTAATATAACTGCTTTGTTTAGGGGGAATCAGAGGGTTTAGCTGCATACCTGCTCTGCAGCATTTGTCTGAGAACCAAGGAACAGCTCCCATTTCATTTTATTTCCCATTAGAGATGTGACCATGAAGTCCAGCAACTGATCTGCAAACAGAACAATGGTTTCTAAACTGCTGTGGGTTATCTCTGTCTTCTAGGGACACCTGCCACAAACCATGTAGTGAAGCTAGAGATAACTGTGCTCAGTTTATGATAAAATCATGAACTCTGCTGTTATGATACCTTTAACCAGCAGTGACTGCTGGGGTCACTGGGGCATCTTCCTGCAGCCATGGGGGCCTGTACTCACCTTATTAATACTTTTCTTTTGGGATGTTTTTTCATCTGGTTTATCCTTTCTTTATCTTATCATTATAATTTTTAATAGTGCAGTTAATAGGCAGCATTTCCATCTACAGACAAGAAACATCCGGCCTCGTCAGCAACTCTGCTATGGTCAGAATTTGCAGCACTGCTAAGAATATCACACAGGGGTCCTTCTCAGATTCATAATCCACAGGAAAAGTAGGTCCAGAGACTGGTAAAACAGTCTGTTTTGTTGGCTTTCCTAAAATGTGTTTTAATCACTTCCCTTTATCAGGTCTATGCAGCCCTTGTTTGCTAGGAGAAATTAGCTGGAACTAATTTATAAGGAATGAGTAATAGGCAATTTATCTAGCAGCTTACAACTGTTGCCTGGATACAAATATTTTCAAATGTTTTTATATATATAAAATGCTTCACAGCAATTTGTTTTGATGAAAAATTGTCAAACAGAAAGCCAGGGCACATGACGTTGCTACCTTTACCTCCTTTATGATGCAAACCACTGTCCCTGTGCCGCCACTGAATAGGTATAATAAGGAACAATATCTTGTCAAGCCCTGCTTGGTGAGAGAACTATACATTTAGTTTTCATTTGCCTCTAGAGGATTAGAGACATGAGAGTGCAAAGATCAGAATTTCATTTAATCAGATGACTAAATAGCAGCTGCTGCTATTTTTGCAAGGTAAAACATTGGAGAAAACTATTATAAAAAACCCAGAACTCCCCATTCTAATACACTGAGTTAATAAAAGGCATTCTCTATCAGTCTTAAAAGTGGAACTGTTAGAAGTGATTACAAGGATGTTGAAAATCTGTGAGTAGGAACCAAAAAAATTTCAAACCAGATTATTGTATACTCTGAAGAGGTGTTTTGAACCAGCTTTTTCCTTGCTCTAATATATGTGTCTGCCTTGCCAAAATCAGTCTGTGTACAGATGTATGCAAATCAAATATTGGAATTCCCAGGGTGAATGCTAAGCTGCACCCACATGTCTAGCTGCTGAACTGTGTCCCAGAAACCCAAGACTCTGGTGGGAAACAAGGAAATCTCCTTTGCAGAGATTTTCTGCTCACTCTGATTACACCCACACTCTCCTTCTGGTAGAATGAGTAGTTTAATGAAACTGTAACATAAAAGGTATTAAATTGGAAGATCGAGTCTTCTTTTTTTTTGGCTGAAAAAATAAAATAAGTGGAAAACAAAAGAAGTAGGAAAGCAATTCAGAAATAAAGACGGCTGTAAAGCTTCTATTGCATTTTTCCCTATTGATTTATCCCTTATGTTTTTGAGCTTCATCAAAGAAAGGACACCAGAGTGTACTTTTAGAGTCTGGACTCCCTGGGTGAGGAACTTACTTCTGGTAATTTGTAATATTGCTCAGTTTCCCTTTCCCTGGCAGCTTCCTAAACAGAGCATAGGCAGGCTGGGCAGAGCTAGCTGGTTCCCATGCTCCTCCACACTACTCTAGCTAAAGATAATTTATGGCAATTTATCAAGGGGTTTTTATGTATTTTAGAAGTTTTTAACTACCACGAGTTTCCCTATTAAAACCACTACTTAACATTTTTACAAACTCCAAGCAAGCAAACAAGGAAGCAAACAACAAAATGCATGAGAAAAAGTAAATTTTACCCACTGTATTACATTGTTTCCTTCTGTTGCCTTTGGCTCTGGTCTGCTTGCTATACATCTCCTCTAGGTCTAAAAGATTCAGATAGTCACTACCAAATCCCTTTTGCCATAACTATGCCCTCTCAGCTTCCCTCACCACCCCAGGTATAGGAATAGATATGAAGCTCTGGAACTTGAGGGTCAGGCAAATGGTAGTGAACGTCTGCCAGGGGTTTGCCCAGAGCAAGTCAGTCACCTCCACACATTATATCTATGGCTGTTCAGAAAGAAAGAAGGGCAATTATTTTAGGTGACTCCCTCCTTAGGAAAGCTCATGGCCCTGTATGCTGGCGGGACCCATTCCATTGGGAAGTTTGCTACCTGCCTGGGCCCAGGAAAGAGATTATTACTAGAGGACTCCCTGGACTGGTTCAGCTTGCTGATTGTTATCCACTTCTGTTTGTCTGGGTCAGCAAGTGGAGAGGAACAAAGTCCTAGGGCAATCAAAATGGACTTCAGAGCACTGGAATGACTATTTAAAGGGTCAGGATGACAGCTGATGTTTTCCTCAATCTCTTTGGTAGCAGGGAAGAATACCGAAAGGAACAGGAGAACCCACCTGATCAACACATGGCTTAAAGAGTGGCGCCATCCTTGGAATTTTAGCTTTTTTGATCATAGGGTGGTTTACATGCCACCAGACCTGCTAGAGAGAGATGAGGTCCATGTGTCTAAAATGGGAAAAGGTTTCCAGCTCAGGAGTTGACAGGACTGATTGAGAGGGCTTTAAACTAGGTTTGAAGGGGGAAGAGGATAAAACCAGGCTCCCTAGAGCTGAGCCTGGGGGTGTCATGCCAGTGTTGGGGGTGAAACCGATAGCCCAGGTGAAGTGCATCCCCACCAATGTGCACCATATGGGAAACAAACAGGAGGAGCTGGAAGCCACTGTGCAGCAGGAAAGCTGTGACACAGTCTCTATCATGGAAACATGGGGGGAGGACTCACATATCTGGAGTGTTGCAATGGATGGCTGCAAGCTCTCCAGAAGGGACAGGTAAGAAAGGAGAGGCAGTGGGTGGCTCTGTACGTTAGGGGGTGTTTTGACTGTATAGAGCTCAAGGAAAGTGATGATAAAATTGAGTGCCTATGAGTAAGGATTGGGGGAAGGCTAACAAGGCAGAAATCCTGATGGGAGACTGTTATAGATGGCCCAACCATGAGGAAGAGGAAGATGAAGTGTTCTGTAAGCTGCTGGCTGATATTTCACAAAACTGAAACTCAATACAGCAGAGATAAGGCAGTCTAGGAGGTTCCTGGAGTGTGTGGAAGAGAACTTCTGACACATCTGATAACAGAGCCCCACCAGACCTGCTATTTATAAATAGAGAAGGGCTGGTGGGAGATGTGGTGGTCAAAGGCCTTGTTGGATGTAGCAACCATGCAATAGTTGAGTTTTGATTCTTGGTGAAGTAAGGAAAGAGGTCAATAAAACCTCTACCTTGCACTTTCAGAGGGAGGACTTTGGCCTGTTCAGGGCACTGCTTCAGTGAATCCCTTGGGCAACAGTCCTTAGCAACGAAGAAGCCCAGGAAGGCTGGATATAATTTCAGAAGGCAATCTTAAAGATGCAGGAGCAGGCCATCCCTATGTGCTGAAAGATGAGCTGTTGGGGCAGAAGACCCACCTGGCTGAACAAAGAATTTTTGCTGGAACTCAGGTTGAAAAAGAGGGTTTACGACCCTTGGAAGAAGGGTCAGGCACCTCAGGAAGAGTACAAGGATGTAGTTACAGAATGTAGAGAGAAAATTAGAAAAGCAGAAACTCAGCTAGGACTCAATCTTGCCACTGCTGTGAAAGATAATAAAAAGTGTTTTTATATAAATATTAACAACAAAAGGAGAGCCAAGGAAAATCTCCGTCCTTTATTGGATGTGAAGGGCAACATTGCCACCAAGGATAAGGAAAATGTTGTGGTACTTAATGTCTTCTTTGCCTCAGTCTTTAACAGAAAAAATGAATATCCTCAGGGAAATCACCCCCCTGGTAGACAGGGAGCAGAACAGACCCCCTGCAATCCAGTAAGAAGTAGTTATGGACCTGCTCTGCCACTTAGACACTCACGAGTCCAATGGGGCTGGATAGGATTCACCCAAGCGTATTGAGGGAGCTGGTGGAAGAGCTCACCAAACCACTTTCCATCATTTATCATCCGTCCTGGTTAATGAGGGAGGTCCCAGATGTTGGGACGTTTCCCTTGCAAAATGCAGTCAGCTTTGCATGACTGATGAAAGTGCTGCTACGCGGCACAAAATATTCAGGACTTTGTTAGAAAGGTTTTCCTTGGAATATAAATCCTTGAAAGATTCAATTATATGTTCAGCACAACCCTCTCTATCTCTAGAAATGCAGCCAACACTGTATTCTCCCTAATGCGTGTTGAAGAAACAGCAGAAAGCAGTTTTCTGTGGTGGTGTTTTTTTGCAAATGATCCTGTAGAAGCATTTTTACCTGCTTACCTCATCTTCTGTTTTGCCAAATAAATCTAGTTTGTCAATTACTTGAGTTGTAACTGTTTAATTACTGAGCAGAGAGTAACTTTCTTATTTTAACTTGAATTTAAGGAAGTGTCTGGTGTGCCTCCCTCTCAAGAATGGAAGATCAAAGGCTGCACCTGCTTAGCATCTGTCATCATTTCAGAACATCAAAGAAAGTGTTCCTTGAAACTACAACCTTTGGCCTTATCTCTTTTAGGTAAGATATGGTTTCCATAGCTTGAAATGAAGACTCACCTCAAAGCTGAAAAATAATTATCCATACTTCTAAATGTGAGAACATAGGACATTTTATTAAAAGAATATATGTCATGGCCAAAGAAAACTATCCAAAAAGAATCTCGAAGACCATTTACTGTTTTATAAACCAATGACTAAAAATTTAAAGATGAGGTATTTAGATGCAAAGCAAAAGCCCAATCTTTTCCTTCAAGTTGCAAACACTGCTAGTGAGTGATCAGACAGAAAAATGAAGGGAATAATAAATCAAGAAAAAACCACTGCTTTTATTTTTTTGTGTTGTTCCAATTTTTTAAGGTCCTTTAAAACACAATATTTAAAGTAAAGAATGAAGAAAAGAAGTATAAGCATATAAGAATGAGAGAGACACAAACTGTAGCTGAAGAATGCTGAGAGTTAAAAGGCAGGTGGCTCAGAGGGTCTGCTGCCTGTGCACTGTGCTACCTGGAGCTACACCACCTTGTTGGACCACATCCTGCACTGATGGATCCATAGAGAGACCCCCTCAGGCATGAGGGAGCAGGGCTGTTTGCTGCTGAAAGGTAGTGAAGGTTGTACTGGGGTGATGAAGCCATTCAGGAATGGGGAAGGGTCTGGAGGGAATCTGTCACACTGCCACTTGCATCCATGCCCGACTATGGTGGGAGGTGGATGGTCAAATGATGCCTAGTGGTGCAAACTTTTCTGGCTGGTTTTGCAGATTCGGGTTGGAAGGTAAAAGAAGGTGGGGATACCATTCTTATGAGAATCCTTTCATTTTCTTTATGTCTGTAATTGACCTTCAAGACTATTGTCAGTTTTTGCTAAAGCAGGTTTTAGGGGGTACATTCTTCCCAGAGAAAGACTAATTTATGGTCTGTATTAGCACTGTTTCACATTTGGAAAGAAAGGATAAGCTTTTGTCCTGAGGAAACTGAGTATTATCACAGAAATTATTTTGATTAGCTAATAGTGTTTGATATCTTCCAATCTCATGACAGAGTGTATCAGCAAAAGTAAGTGAAAACACAACTTTGTTTACAAGTTGTGTAGGAAACTTCAAATGATACTTCAGTTCACTGAGTTTGCTTCCTGGAAGTAAAATGTACATGGAAAATTGACAAGAGTGTATCCTGTGAGAGACAGAAAACCTTAATCCTAATGGTTGTGTGTTACACTTCCATGGAAAGTGCTGAAGCAGACTACAGAGCATTAGCAGATTAAATGAGCTTATTAATGTTCTGTTTCATGGCACCATATTTTTCCTTTGCCTGTTCTTGATTCAAGTTTTGAGCAATAATTGTTTTGCCAGTTTAAAGACTTTATGACAATACAATGGGTTTAGAGCTGTGCACACAATACTTTTTCCCCCATATCCTAAAGCACTCAAGATCAAGAAAAAATTTTTATTCCTGTGAAAAATAAAGCTCTATTTTATGGCTCCTTAACAAAGCATCTTCAGAATCATTGCTGTCATACACATATATAAAGCAAGTTAAATTTTTTTTATTAAAAAGCATGGAAGACATGGCAAATGCCCCCAAGTTTTGTCCTACAAATATTCTTTCAAAGGTTGCATGCATTGTCATGAATAGTCCTACTGAAGTAATCCTTAAATGTTTTTAACAATGCTTTATTAATAATTATTAACTGCAGGGTATGCAAAGTTCTTTCAGGTTCCCTACATTTGAATAATAATTTAGAAGTTATTACAAAATTACCATAAATCAATGTCAGAACATCAGATGATTCTAGCAGCTCAGGCCAAAGGTCCACTTAGCCTGGCATTCTGTCTCAACAGGGGTCAAAAGCACAAGACATGGCCAATGCAGATGACACTTCCTACCCTTCTGGATGTATTTTGCTTACTTAGTGAGTTCAAGCAGTAGAAGGTGCCCAGGCGGTGCCTTTCCAACTCATCATCCGACTCCTCCTGAGCCCAGTTGACTACTTGTACCCACAGTGCCCTCTGGCCAAAGCTCATGAAACTCCCTGTTCTAAAAAAGTTCTACCTCATTCCCCGAAGCACTACATTTGATTAGTTCAAACATTTGTTAAGTTATGAAGGGGAATGCATGTTCTGCAGAAAATTTAATGGAAAAATGTCGCTAAATCTTTTCCTCCATAGCATGTGTTTTGTTGTTACTGAAGTCTGGATGGTGCAACACCTGTAAGATAGAAGCCTTTCATACACTGCAGAGTTTTCAACCAATTCAATATGTATCTCCGTGGCCTACATAAAGTCTGAGCAGCCCCTGCTTTTCAAAAGAACAAACAAATGGTCCAGGTTAAACACAAGAGCAAGGCTTGACCCCTATGGAAAAACCCATATGGCGTATTACACCACTTGGAGCAGGTCTCCATGAGTGGTCTTCTCCCTTCCACGTACAGATGGATCCCCCTCTGGCTTCTGCTGGGCAGATTCTGCTGCCAGCAAATGCAGGGGCTTTTCAGGGGTGGGGAAAACCTGGGTGCTGGAATTAATACAAAATCTAATAAAATGCTACAAAACACCCTTTTAAAATGTGGATAGCACTTTAGATCTACAAACTCTCATTTCAGAAAGTTGTTATTTAGTCATGGGATTCAGATGCAAGAGGAAGGACTCAGCAGCCAGTGGAGCTGTACTGGGAAATTACAAAGCAGTCAGCAAACATCTTGGCACACACACGTTCTTCTGAAGGTGGCAGCTGCTGTAGTCTGATCAGCAGCCATGAAACTGGTTGGTTGTAAGCCAGGTTGCTAAATAAAGTAACTCTTTCAGTAACAAATCTGCCTGTAGATGTTAGAAGGAAAATACATTCAATAAACTCTTGTTTATTTTCTTGTCTTTCAGCACTTGTGTTAGACTAAAACAATGGTAAGACCCCATAATGCAGAAAAATGCTACCTGAATGTAGCGAGGTTTTCTTAGGAACAATGAGACAAACAGATAAATTAGTTAAAACTGTAGAATGAGATCAGAACGACTTTGGTTCAGGTAGTCGAAAGTGATCTTCACTTCCCCTCAGTTCTAAAAAATATTGCTGGCTGTCAGCAGTGTCCAAAACTGTTTTGATTTTCTTTACAGCTAAGCTGGGCTGCCGAACAGCACATTTGATTCTCAAATCAGAATTAATATGTTTCTAGATACAATGGTTTTATAGGACTGTCTAGGTTGCCTACAGGAGCTGCAAAGCTGACCATGCTAAAGAATGGCTTCCCTAATCTTTGGCACACAGGATTTTATGAAGGGATAACAATGACTTCAAAGATAAGCAAGTTGCTACAAAAATTAAATCCCATTCAGTATGATGACAGCTGGGGAAACTAAGTAAGAAGATTAGTTGAAAATGTAGTGGTCATAAATCTTAGCAAGTCAGCAACTCCTAATTGATCCTGGAAAGCATTTTGAGATGGTGGAGAAAATAACAGGGCATTCCCTAGGTACTCTTCCTCATGGTATAAACTTTATTTACACTTAAATGGCAATGGCAAAGAATAGAGGCAATCACTAGAAAATAAATGACATTTTACAGAAGGGGCCAAGATATCTGCAAGGCAATTTGTTCTCAGTGAAAATTCAACCAAAAGAGACCATATAATTAGTGCTCACCGAAACACCATCTCCCAGGAGCCTGCAAATTGTCAAAAGCTAACCCCTAGCCACATCAACCGGGTACAGATCTGCTGGAGGTGGTAAGCTCCCCTCTGCTCCTTATGCTTGAGTATTACCATGTGTTGATGAGCTTGGCAGCTGCTCACTTGGATATCATGGTGTGCTGCTGGTACTGATGTCTGAGGGGAGCTGCTCAAGCAGAAAGGCTCGTTGTGTGGAAAATAGTGTCTGTCTGCAGCCTATCAGACTGTGTAAGGGCAGCTCAGGCTGTAAAATGAGACAGTTTGCATATTGTAATAGCCATGCTGCTAAAAGCAGAGGTTTCCTTTAGAACCAAGTGTTCAAAGTTATTAATAGTTGTGAGTGTGTGACCCAGTGAAATAACTGGAATGGCATATGGGAAATAAGAGGATTTATCAATGACAAGATGTTTCTTTCTCTTTCATTTAAGTTCTCTGTTACATTTCAGTCATTCCTGGGCAAACAGTGTGCCAATTAGTTCAACTTCCCTAGGGAAAGGATCTGACACTTTTTTCTTCCCCTGAGAACATGTTTTCACACTTTTAATCAGAGTATGCTGAGACTGCCTCAAACTGCAGGAGTATGTAATAATCCATAATAAAGCCCATAAAATGGTACTTGCAGGCTGGATTTCTGGTTTTATATTTCTTGGTATTTTTACCTGTAAGGAAACAAACATAAACCAGTGCAAAAATAAATATATATATATATACAGATAAAAATGATTGGTGAGAATTTTGATGATTGACTTCTGAGCCTGATTTCATATACTAGCTAATAAAAGAAGAGTTTAGAGGCAACTGGCAGCCCTGGGGGATGCTATCAGAAGTAGGAATGACCCTGTTTATTCCAAAGAATATAAATTGATATCCAGGCCCCTTTTCACTCTCCCATTGATATTTCTCATTAGGATCAGCAGCACAATTTGAAAACAAAGCAGGGCTTAGTGTGGGAGGATTATGCTGTTCCACTGCCACTGATTCAAATGGATGTTCCTTGATTTCCCTTAATCACGCTGGGATGTCTCCAATGCCATTGTAATTTCAAAGCCTGCAAGAGACTCTGCTGCCCCCTTGTTTTCCAGCCTTTCACCTACTGTTCTTGCTAAATACGGCAATGGAAAGGTTGATAAAAGAATTGTAAAAATATTATAAAGTATCTATATATTAGCAAAAATAAACTGTTAGCACCAAAGTATTTGCTCTAATTCTGAGAAGATGTGTCAAAGAATAGAGTATATTTCCTCTTTGCATTTTCCCCCAGCTGGAGAAGGTATAGTACAGTGCATTGTCTCCATTGATTCTTGTTTCGTATCATGATGATTCTCCCCCCATTCAGCAGAAGCAGAGCTCTGCATGCCATCTTAAATCAAAATGGCACTTTTGCAGCCTCGGAGTACAGCTGGGACACGGGTGGGAATCACTGTCANGCACTGATGTTTTTGTGCCATTTTTTTTTTCCCTTGATGAAAAATTCTCACCAGCAGCAAAACCAAAGGAGAAACTACTACTACTACTACTACTACTACTACTACTACTACTACCACCACTACTACTACTACTGCAACTACAAAAGTAATTTAAGAGGCTTCCACCATAAAATAATGCCTGCCTGGTCTGTAGACTCTTGTGTGAACACAAGCACATCTTTGTGCCAATATTATATTCAGGAATTATAACTGGTAACACTTGCCTTTTGTTTCAGGCAGTGTTTGTTGGTAGAAAAGAGAGTGTTTCAGAGTGATGCTGTGGGCCGTGTGTCCTGGGGTGATGTTATGA
>WEIT01000787.1:956-12001 GCA_013389985.1 Dryoscopus gambensis | reverse complement strand
TGGGATCCCATGTTTTTCGGGGGGGCCTACACCACCGGGAAAACCTGCTGAAGAGGATCGCCGAGACACCACCCTATACCACTGGGAAGACCTGCTGAAGAGGGTCATCCAGGCACCAGTGGGACCCACGGAGCAGTGATATTCTTTTTATTCTGTCTATGTCACTCCTCATCCCCCCACCGATTTTCTATTTCTTTCTTTCTTCTCTCCTTTTCTCTTTCTCTCATATTTACTATACAATAAAACCCATATTATTGTCACTGGCACATGGTCTCGTTTGCATCTTAATTTGGGCAGAGGAATTTCTAAAGAACCTTAATAATAATAATTGGATCATAACACCTCCAACCCACTCCAAGTTGTCTAAATCTTGTATTTTAAATTATTTTTCAGACAATTATAGTAAAGTATGCAAGAAAAGACCCCTGAATTTCAATCTCTGAGTTTCAGATAATTATGCTAAGGCAAAACCAACTAGTCTACAACCTTAAGAGCCATATTAGTGTCACCAAACTTGATGTAGCATGAGACAGCAACATCATTCTCCACAAATCAGGCAACTCCTCAATAAAAAAAAAGTAAAAATTTTATAGGATTGGATGAATTCTGATGATAAGAGACTGTTACTAAAAAGGCTCTTACAGTCAAGACTGTGAGGAAACATAGAAAAGTAATAGCTCATATCTGTGCTAGGAAGGTTCTTTTTTTAATAGATGAATCCCACAAAAAGCCTGAGTTTTTTAATACATGTTCATAAACAAAAAAGTTCAGGAGTGATATATAATATCTTATTTAGTATCTGTTTGAAAAAATAGAAATACTTTTCCTCTCTTATTCTTCTATGTCCCTTGTGTTTTTCTGTTTTCTCTTCGTTGGTCTTCCTTTATCAGCCAGAAAATCTTGGTTTGAGTAATATTGGACAGGCCACCCAAGGCAACTTTTGCTCAAAACACTGGCGTTGGACAGGTTCAGCGCTCATGTGAAACATGGACTAAATTCAGTTTTTGAGTGGTGACAGAGCTGGTCCTGAAAGAGAGGACGAACAGGAAATTTGGTTGGCAGAGGTAAAATATCATGGCTGAAAAGAACAGTAGGGTTTGAGGAGCTATGAGATAAAGGAAGCTGAGGGATGTCTGAAAAACTCAGTGTCCGTTTCAAAGGCTAGAAGGGTTGCGGCAGTTGTGAGAGAGTAACTGGGAGAAGTGAGGAAAAATTGGCAGGAGACTGTTGGAAACTGATGATGGTGGATAATAATTTTTTCTGACTGTTACAAAAAGTGTTAGTGCTTTGATTTTATTTCTTAATTTTTTCAATTATGAGTCTTTTTGGAATAGTTAATTAAACTGTTTGGGCCATGATCCAGAAACATGCTTAGGGCCACAAATTATCTAGGCTCTTAGGCATATGAAGAACCTCAAGCATGTGTGAATATTCACAGGCTTATTGCTTTATATACTTAAGTCCAGTGATAGAACGTATTTTAAGTGCTGTAAACAGAACTATTAATGTATATTTTTACCCTAGAAAGAAGCCTACTTTCTCTAGCTATAGCTCCAGGCCAATTTAATTATGTCTTATAAGAATCATGGTTTAGTCTGATTGCCAGAACTAGATCTTAAACCTCTCTTACATGTTGCAGTATCAGATGTGGAGGAAACTTGCCTTTCCCAAGTTTCTTTTGTTCTCAGGATAAAGAACAGCATTTTCTGTGTGTTTTAACAGCTAGAGACTACATCTCACTGTACTGACCTGTCCTGCAGTATGTGGAATGCTTCCCTACATATTTTCAGGTCTCTTTACTAAGGGGAGAGAATGTTCTACATTGCATAGTACCTGTACAGCATTGCAAACCCACTGGCAAGTATAATCCAGTTATTGTTATCGCTATCACATTTAATAGCTTCTGAAGCCTTCATTATTTTTCCATATGTCTCTATGCAACCAGTCATCTGGTTTAGCTGCTTACTTGATACTAAATCAGCACTGAAAAAAACATGCTTTTGTGTCTCTGCTTTCAAAGGTGTTGCTTAAACATAGCGCAGAGGCGGCTGCTGGGCTTAGCAAAGGTAGGAAGAATTAAAAACACCATCTGCACCCCCATCAGTGTGTTCCATAAACATAAAAATATGTCATGAATGAAGATGGGAGAGAGAATGTTCAGATCTTGAAAGAAGAAAGATAAATAGGTCATAGTTTAAATATACTCATCAGAGTGAGGATATAACTCTGGAAATTTCAGCTAGCAGTAAAGGAATGCACAGATACAGGCAAGACCTGTTCCATGGAAATTATTTACCATATTAAAAAAAACCCAAACTACAAAACCAAAAAAGCCCATATATAAAATAACTGTATGTCCATGTAAAAATGTTAGATTTGAATACAAAATATCTGGGGAAGAAAAAAATGAATGTGCTGCATAGGAACATGTATTCAAGAATTGAGTGGTTTGGGGCATTTGGTTTTGGATTTTTTTTGGTTGGTTTCTTGGTTAGTTGGGGTTTTTTTGGCTGGTTTTTTTTTTCTTTTCAAAAAAGCTAGGCTTAGTTAAACATATAGAAAATACCAAAGCCCCAAACCTGTATCTAAATCCTAAAAAAAATTGTTCTGTATTTCTAGCTATATTTAAACAGTTTTCAGAACTGAGTAATATCTATAATTATGCCATTTTAAAAGAAACTGCAGGGACACATTGGTAACACACAAAGCAATAAATATAATTTTGCTGTGGTGAAAATCTTGAGGACTATTTTAAATGATCAGCCAGGGAAATATTTAGAATAAACACATGTTGATTAGGCTTTTCATTTCAGTTCTGAAGAAAATGGTAGTCTTCTAATCTTATTTGAAATCTGTAAATGTACCATTGGATTTCCAACAGTGAAATCTGGAAAATGGAAGGCCTGGGAGGAGGCATTAGGTAAAAATTCTTAAGGCATCAGGAAATATTTTATAACAGACTTTAGAAGGACTTTCAGATTCCAGTGGAAACCCACCTAGTGTGCTTATTTTCCTTTTTTTTGTAATGCGGAGGTTCCTATCCTATACCAACTTGCCAGCTAATGGCAGCTTAGCTGAAAAAGGAAAGTGCAAACTATTTCCTCTGCATAATGAACAATCTTTCCTGAAACATCAGAAGGCAAAAGAGTGAGGTTAAATTGTTTATTTAACTTTTCTCCCATACCCTAAATGATAAAAGAATCTGTTAATTCTTCAAAGAGAAGAATGAAAGAATCCAGATATACTGAACTTCAATCTACAAAACACATACGGCTTCATGATTTATCTCATATTCTTTGCAATTTACTACTAAAATTTGCAAATGAGAACAGTCCAAAGGGATTATATATATACTTCAAGGATAAACACATATTTGCTTTACAAGGAGAGAAAGTAGGACAACTTTTAAGATTTATACCCATACTTCATTCAGAGCACGTAAATTAAGCTTGTAAGGAAGTCAGTGATACCGTTCAAATTCCGTAAAGTGAACGTATGTTTATAAGTCTTTCCAGGATCATGAAAAACTCTTACACTTATGTGCAAAATTCTGAAAACACACTTGATTGTGATTTTGTTCATGTCAATTCTGTGTATCTTCAGACATCAGAGAATCATGACACTATGTAGGTTGAAAGAGTCCTCCAGAGGTCATGTAGTGCAATAACTGCTCAGAGCAGGTCTGCCTGAAGCAGCTTGCTCAGATCCTTTTCCTGAATAACTGCAAGGGTGGAGGTTCCTGTGAAACCTCTGTCAGTGACAAACTATACTCTCAACAAAACTGTTTTTCCGTATATCCAACCAGCTTCCAAATTTTGAACTTGGGTCCATTGCCTCTCCTATCACTGAGCAAAACTTAGAAGAATCCTTCTCTACATCCTCTCATCAGGACTTAAGATAAGGATTCTTCTTAAGGCTGAAGAAAACAATTTCTCTCAACCACTTATTTCCCACTCTCCGGACAATCTTGGCAGCCTGGTGTACTGGACTTGCTAGTCATTGCCTTGATAAGAGAAGTCACAGTAGTTTAGCAAGGCCGGATTGGTGAGATATGGACTGGATAAGTGCGTGACAAGGCAGGTATGGTATTGGCCAGACAGCTGTTTATAGGGTGGCCATCAGCCATATTGTTCTCCTGACAAATAGTGACTCATGGCATCACATGAACATGACTTTCATAAAAACTGTACCAGCAACAGAAAAGGGTCCTTGTCTTTCTAGATATGCCACAGTTCTGCCTATGTAGAAACTCCTAACTTGGAGTTAGGAAGGAGGCCTGCCTGTATCAGGAGTAGCCACTGTAGCTATGTCTGCACAGACAGGTAGGGTTCTTGGTGTAAGATAAAGGACCAGAAGTCTGCCTGACTCAGAGCTGTTGTAGTGGTTTTGTCCGCATTTCTTACTTTCTGTGAGATAAGAATTTGGAGAAATGCGAAGCAGGCTTAAAACTTTAAAGAATATGAAGATGTTTATTACTAACAGAATTAAAAGTAAAAAGAAATATTAAGAAATTAAAGCAAAATCCCCTTTTTACTCCAGCACCTCCCCTTTTTACCCAACTTGGAAAATGGATAACAAACTATAATTTTGGTCAGTTTTACAGTTCTTAAAAGTCTCTCCACTATTTAAGGAAAAAAGGTTTTCTTTTGCTTCACGTGATTTCCAAACTGCTCAAAGGGAAACAGACCCGCCCAGAAATTCTGCTGCCGTGCAAAACATCTCTCCCATGAATCTTGCAGTCTTCCCACAACTGCCAGCATGGGCCACATATGGGGTGTATCTTTTTAAGGATAAGCAAATTCTAGCTTAATAAACAACTGCTCTCTTCTTCACAAAATCTCTAAAAGTCTCATAGGTCTGAGGTAACCTGGCGTGGTCACGTTTCTTTTTCCCGCAGGCTGCACACAGAATTCTCATCCCCCATATCTTTTTAAATGGATTAAAGAGTAAGGACAGTTTGTGATATTACAGTTTTTACCATGGCCTGCAAAAAGTATTTTTAAGCTTTTTAAGCTGGGCACGACTCCACTCTCTTTTCCTGTCACCATCTTCAGCTCTGTCTCCCATGACTTACTTTCTCTTTCCCTCTGACCTTGAAGCCGCCTTGATTTTCTTTGGACTTTATGTTGGAGAAAAAGCCTCTTTCTCTTTATGTGGCTGTCTCCTCAGCTCGACTCAAGCTACATCGGTCGCAGAAAGCTCTATTGGCTCCTGCAGGGTCTGCGCAGGGCCACATGATGGGGGAGGGAGGCTCTTCTCCAGTCCTTAGAAGCCGCACTGGGTGGTATTGGCTATGCAGCAGCTTAATGGTTGTTTCTTAGCTGCCCGTGGCTCTGAGGGGGGTTCTCCCACAGCTACCCAGGCCCATACCCCAGGGCTGGGGAAGGGGAGGCCTGGGGCTGCTCCAAGAGACAGAGCCTGGGGCCCATTTTTCCCCCCTCCCCATGGGAGGCTCGAACACAAAAAGGCAGCTCCCATGTTTCCATGCGGCTTAAATATGTAAATTTCAAGAAGCATTACAGGTCTAAATGACTGTCCATCAACTCAGGTTCAAACCACCACAGCTGTGTTCCTCTGTACTCCAGAGACAGCCATTGACTCCTGATGTTTGGAGAGAGGACACAGTGGCTTTCTGCAGCTAAGTATGGATGCATGCTCCAACAATAAGCAATGAATCACTAGTTTTGTGTATCAAAGAACAGTGTCTATGACAAAACAAGGACCACTCAAGGTCTCTGCCAGGTTTCCCGAACAGGTTTGTCAGAGAAGTTGTGGAGTGTCTATCTCACCTGAATCAGCGAGGACCTCAGCAGCCTGTTCCAGCTGACATTTTTTTTGCACAGGGGTGATGTAATAAATCACCTTAGAGATCCCTTGTAACATCATCCATTCTGTAATTTTGTGATTCTGTGTGGTTTCCTTGGATAGATCTCCCCGACAGAGATTCGGGGGGTTTTTTTTTCCCATTCATGGTGAATAAACTTCTGATACTTCAAGCATTTGCGTCATAGTGAAAGGCACGTGTCTTGCACATATTTATCATAGAGCCACAAAGAAATGGGTTTCAGTGCAGAAATAAAGGCTTGAGGAAGAAACCAGAACCAGTGTATGGTGGTGCCGTCGACCTGACTAAGCCCAAAATTAAGCTCTTTCTGTTTAGAGAACTGTTTTTTAAAAAATGGCTGTAAGAGTGCCTGTAGTGCAACTCTGGCTTTGCCTGAAATAGTGATGATATTGCAGGTGTTTGATTCTATGTTATGATTATTGCATAGGTGAGAAACTAATATTGCAATTAAAATGATTCAATTATAGGAAAGAAGCCCTAATTATTTTACTGATTATCACAGAAGTTTATTGTAGTAACTTTAAAATGACTATTTGACAGATTGCTTTCTGCATGCTGTGATACAAGAGGAGTTCTGGCTATTTCAACAATAGGACTAAAGTTCTGTTTATGTCAAAAATATGGACAGTTGTCATGGAGTTGTTGTCAGAACCAAAGGAGGTGTGCTAATCAGACAAGAACAAAAATATTAATGTGATGATTATGATTGTCTGATACAAAAGTAGAACCTTCATATGACCATGAAACTGAAAACACTGAAAGGTTAATACCTCAAGAATATGCTTGTTCCCTTCAGCTCTACAAATGATCACAAGATCACAACCTTCTTTAGATTTCTATCCTCATAGAATATGGTAAATCAGTACCATGCAAGCATTAGGTCTAATTTATTACAGCTGTGCAACTGAAGACATTAGGTGCTAGCTAATAGTACTAAAAAATCAAGTCATATTAGGTATTCAGAAATGCATAGATTTTGCTGAACGCAAGGCACTGCTAATAACTTTAACTTGTGATTAGGATACACACTGAGGAACTACCTAATTAAAATAACCAGGCAGAAAAATTCATTATAAAATATGTAAAAGGCAAATTCAATTTATAAAAATAGCAGTTCATAATTTTTATAATAGTAGGTTTTCTTTTTGCGTTTTGGTTGTTGTATTTTCAGAGATAAGGGGATATAGTTCACCATTTATAAGAAATATGGAGATGTTTGATATTATCAAAATGGAAAAGAAATCCACCTGAAAAAGTCAAATATAGCTACCTAATGACAAATTCAATCCTGAAACAAGGTCCATGGCCAGACCAGGACTTTCAGATAGTGACTGTTGATCAGTCAATACTAATACAAACTGGGAAACAATGACCCAGTGTTGACAACCCAGTGAAACCCACTAGTGTCTGTAAGGAATATCTGCTTGCAGAAGGAAAATATATTATAACAGCTATTGACAAGTACTGTTAAACCATTATTGAGGTGCTATTTCTAAATATCATGTTACAGTCCATCAATTTCTTCTTCTTTGGGTTGTCATTAGCTTAGTCTATGTCTTAACTATCGATTGTGGATTTATTTTTGTTAACTAGAGATATGGAAAAAATTGATTTGAACTTTCAGCTATGAAATTATTGCCAGAAGTTTTTTAAACATTCTGAAATGACAACGGTAGACTAAAAAGTAGTTCTGTTAGCAGTAAGTGTAACCTGAAGACTTCATCATGAGAGTATTTACTAAAAAAACCCCAAGTCCAAACATAATAATGTTAACTCATAAAGATTCTTCTTGTCTAACAAAGATATGTATCTACACTATGTGATATCAAGAACTAGTCAGAGCATTTAAAAGTTGTAGAAATATTATGTTGCAATATTTTCTAAAGCAAATATAACCAGAGTGCGTGAATGGCCACAGAGGCTTGTTAACATCTTGGTTAGAAGTAATGTACAAACGCAAGTGATCCATCCTCTTCAGTGAAGAACAAAACAATAGGAAACTGTTGCCTGTGCAGAGACACTAAGTCTGTGTAAAGGTGTTTCATCCTGTTGATATGAAGGCAAATCTGAAGTGCTGGAAAACATACATGGATCAAGTTGACTATGTTAGAAATTAATGCCATATGTTTCCAAAGTTCAGATGAATGACTAGTAACTTCCTTTAGGGACCAGAGAATAGACATTCGTTTCTTATCATTAAATAGAAGAGTCAATGAATAAGAAGTACAATAAATAAAATGCACAATGATTATCTACAATTTATCAGAAATACTGAGTAGAATCAGAAAACCATAGTATATAGAATATTGATTTCAGAGAGTCACACAATCCCAGAATCACAGAAAAGTTGAAATTGTAAAGGACCTTCAGAAGTCATCTAGTCCAACTCCCCAGCTACTCCCCAGCAGGGTCACCTAGAGCTGGTATCCAGGACCATATCCAGAAGCTTTTGAATGTCTCCAAAGCGGGAGACTTCACAACCTCTCTGTGACACCTGTGCCAGTGCTCAGTCACCCTCGCAGTAAAAAGGTGTTTTCAGATGATCAGAGAGAATCTCCTGTGTTTCAGGTGGTGCCCATTGCCTCTGGTCCCATCAAAGGGCACCACTGAAACAAGCCTGGCTCTGTCCTCCGTAATCAGGTCCTCTATTTTCTTGAGCAATGAGCCTATGTTTATTCAGGCTTCCTTTTGTCATCTCTATTCTTCTTGTTGTATTTGACATCCCTGAACAGGTTCAGTTCCATTTGAACTTCAACACTTCTAACTTTATCTCTGGATTCAACCCTACTAATCCTAGACAGAGCTCCCATGCACTCCAGATGCCCTCTCACATAAGGGGCAACTATCTCTCCTTGTATTCCTTTTCTGTCCTTCTTAATGAGCCTGTATCCCTTCATTGCAACACTCCAGTCATGGGAACCATCATCCAAACTCCCAAAATGACAAAAGTCCTGCTTTGTTTATTCCTCATGCTGCCTGCACTAGTATACTGGCACTTCAGTGCGCCATCCCAAGTGGAGTTCCTGGACATAGTTGGGAGATCTCCCCAGAATGCTGCCTTTTAAGCACTTCCTTGTTGAAGTGTATGTGCTTTTTTGTCATGTCACCCCATGCCCTTTACCCACTGACCCTGTCCATAGGTCTCTTGCAGTGCTGCTAGTTGCTCTTGCTTTCCCCCATCATTCTTAGTTTAAGTGGTTAACTCTTTCTACACAGCTGCAAAAAGAAATCTCCATACATATTATAGGTCACAAATAAGGAGGCAGAATGTTAGAATGCACGATAGTGGATACTTAAAGAGATGAAATATTATGAATCTAATGTGAAAAAGTGATGGTGTGATTTTTACAAACTTTCCTGTTACATATCACTATAGTTCCTGTAGCATATTTTAATTCAAATGAAATATTTAAGACATATGTCAACCATTCCATTTGAAGAACATAAATAAATCCATACTCTGATAGTCTTTCAGAAATTTTTTCTGTAGATATGCTTCAGCTCTACAAGTTGTCTTTGAATCACAAAGCTGGGATCAAAACTAGTAAAACAGAACTACAATGAACCTGACATTTTGTCTGTTAATTTGCAAACTTTCCAGGATCCTGGCAACACACAGACTGACAGTAAGCTTGTATAATTACAGCTACTGGGCTAGGCTTTCACTGGTCTTCAAGATAAAGTCCTCTTTCTAACACATAACAGCTTTAGGGATTGTAAGGACAGCTTAAAAAAGAAGAAAACAAACAAAAAACCACATTCCTACCCTATCTGGGTCTTTATTTGGCTGCCACTTTCTAGTAAGTCCTAATCAACTTCAAATCTCTGTTAAATTCAGGACATATATAAAGCCTTACAGAACTCTGCCTCTCCTCCTTTAAAATATGACAGAATAATAGTTTACAGCAGTCTGGGTTGTGCAGAGGCTGGAGACATTCCATTTCCAATAACCTTTGCAGGTCCCCAACCTCCCTCTGATTAATTACTGAATTAATGACTAAAAGTATCTCCTACTAAATAAATTCAAAGTGTGTTCACCTCTACTTAACTAAAATATCATGTAGCAGCAAAAAAAGTTTGAAAGAGAAGCCAAGAGTCACACTTCACAGGAGAAAAGATTCTTGACAAACAATTAGTGTGGCTATCTTTAAGTCCTATATTTATCATCTTTTCCCTTTGCACACAGCTTGAAGATTTTTTTTCCAGCCATATTGCCTAAAAAAAGTATGTTCTTATATAACTGCATACACAGCTACTTACACCTTGCAACAGGCCTTCTTCTTTCAGTGCTTGCTATTGGACCATCCTTGTTCCAAGCTCTCCAGTTGAACAGCATTTCAGCCCAGTGTCTCAAACCGAGAATTTCACCAGCTCACCACTGATTCTCCCCTGCTCAGAGCAGATGTTATAGCAAACATCATGGGGATCAAACAAGCACACAGCACCAGAGCACTGATCATCCAGGCCATAATAGCTCTGTCATCCAATACCAGTAAAGCTTGAGAAATCTTGAAAAGTGTGAGCATTTAGACAAACTCTAAGCATTTTTCCAAAAGTGCACATGTAATTCTGAAATGGTCTTGAAGGCCACTGTCGTGGGTGCATAAACACTGAATCTGACTAGCAAAATCAGCATCTCTTTAAACCTCCTGGGCCATGAGACATTGATATCTTTCAACTCCTGTGACAATAGTTTCCCCTTCAATATTTCAACCCCATCTGGGAGTGAAGTACAGCTAAAATGCTTAGTAATTATAAAAAAAGTCCTAATTGCTCTCTCTCACCCTCAGACATGACCAGACAGAGCCACCATACAAGGATAAACAGTAGATTGTCTAAGATAAAGAAACAGAGCAGAAAATCTTAATCGCTTTAGTAGGCTATATATTCAAGCTATAAAAACTCTTCCAGTACACAGGTTTCTTCTTGCATTCTTCCCATTCTAGAACTGACCACACATACTTCTTGTTACAATTAGTGTATCTCAACCTATAAATACACTACACTTTCATTTTTTTTGGCCATTGAAATCTCTCCTGTAGTATTGATGCATTCATTAGAGGAGCGTTATTCTACTATTGTAGTTGCAAACTTTGCCTATCCAGTATTTTATCTCTTTTATTCTGCTAGAATATCTTTAAATTTATAGTTTCTAAAAACTATTCCTTAAAAAAACATTCACTTTAAGTCCTTTGCTAGT
>WEIT01000781.1:0-21718 GCA_013389985.1 Dryoscopus gambensis | reverse complement strand
GGCCCCAGGGGTTATAAAATGGGGGGGACTGTTGTCCCAAAAAAGGAGCTTCTGGTACTTGGCAAAGCATCGTTGAATCCTGAGGGCAGTTTCGGTCCATGGATGGTGGTGAGAGCACCAGACATGGAAGGACACTATGGGTTACAAGAGAGACTCCTCTCTTCTTAGATGGACTGAGAATTGATTATTTGAGTATTGTTAACTGATCAGGAAATCCAAGGTTTTGTCTGATTGTGTGAAGGGTGGAAATTGGGAGGAGGAGGAATGTTTCGGAGAGCTTTCATTCTGTTTCCTGTGTGTTTCTTTCCTTTAATGTAGCTTAATAAAGTTTTTTTTTTCTTATTTCTAAGTCTGAGCCTGCTCTGCTCTGTTCCTGATCACATCTCACAACCATTATTAGTAAAAAATATATTTTCATGGGGCACTGGCATTGTGTCCAGTGTCAAACCATGACAATATTATATCTTTTAAAGTCTATGTCTGAAAAATTAATGAGTAGAAAGAGGGTGTGAAAAAATCTTATGCAGTATAATCTGTGATTATCTCATTGAAGTTCTCTCATTTAGGAGCTTCATGGTTCATTCCCTCTCACATATTCAACTACACGCAGAAAAGCTGAATACAGTTAAGTATGAACCTTCTGAGGAATTTATTAAATGTTTGCATGAAAAAGGAAGTGGATACCATTACACAAAATTTTCACAGACAAAATATCCTATGGTCAGAGCTGAGGACTCCCATTAAAAGAATCTTTCATAAACACTATGCAAAACTGACCCAGAGATCTCTAATCTGGGTTCCTAGTTACAATACTGTTCTGACGGGTAAGTTCAAAAAATGAGTTACTGAAACTTCTGCACCAATCAGAGCAATGCAAATCTAAGTTTCAGTTCAGAAGTTGAAGCTGTACCTTTCTTTTAGTGAAAAAATTTTAAATGAAAATGTTTATTATTATTATATTTTAATTAAAATATTTTTGACACAGGATTTATGACCAAATTCAGCTCTTAAACCAGAGCGCGTTCTTCAGCATAGCAGTTTATTAACCAGATACATGGTTATCTTCATAGAAGTTGCTTTGAAATTATTATTCTGCTGCCATTTTTAGATAGTAACCTCTAAAATGAAAAAAATAAATAATTTGAGGATTTTTTAAAGAAAATCTGGAATTCCTTTATTTTCTACATCTATTTGGAAGAATACTTTCCACCTTATCTCTGTTTCTTCCCCCACTATATCAGATAGCCTTACACCTTGTACAAGAACTAAATCATTGTCCTAAAGACACAAGCTTTTCTGCATTTGTCATTATTATGCATATTTTGCAATATAAAACTCTAATCATCATTATTATAGGTTATTCAAGTCCTGTAATGATACTAGAGCAAGATAATTCATGGAAAAGCTCTAAAGACAATTCTCTTTTTTTGCCATCATTTGATATATTGGACAGTTATCCTTCTTACTTCTTTTTCCTCTTCCCTCTTTTCTGATACTAACAAGATTTTACTTCTTGTTGAATGGACAAAGACACTATGGTGAAACCCTTACTCCTGGCAAAGAACTCCAGAGTACAGTCACTGTCCAAAGTGTCAGCAACAAACAGCAGCACAGATGAGAACCTTAGGCTCAGGGGTGACTTCATCAAAAGGGTTCCAATCACACCTGGATATTCTTAGTGTTAGAGCAGAACTATAATTTTGAATTAGGATCCATAGACTGGGGGATGATGCACAGAAATAATCAATTTTAAATAATTCAAAAGCAAAGTACCATTTGTTTGAATGTCATAAAGTCAGTAAGAAATTAAATATAATATATGCTCTCTGTCTCCCTTATAACAACACAACACAAAAATAAAGAGTGATTTATCTTTAAGAAGCAGAAAAATATGCAGAAAAAGCAAATTCATTTTTATTTCAATGATTTTGCCTTTCCTTTGCCTTCCACAGTATCCCCCACAGGGATTTAGCAGACACTGAGAAACTACCTTCCAGGGCCTGTCATATTCTGAACGTAAAAAAACCCACATTGACCCTGATTTCCATAGGAAATAAAATCGGACTGCCAGTATTCAACCATAAAAAGCATATGATTTGAGGAAAATAATTTTTCTGTAAGTGTTCTCTAGAGAACCTCTGCAGGCTTCAATGGCTGAGCTCTCATGAAGCCTAATTCTAATTCAGATGCATAAAAATCTCAACTCTCTGGCTCTGCAGCACATATAGCACAGACTTGTTTTTAGAGCCCTATAATCCATGAAAAATCCTCTTGAAAATCTTCTGTCTTGATCAAAGCACCCCAGAAACTTCTTTTCAGTTCAGGAAACACAATAGGAGTGCTAACAAAGCCCCAAAACATGTTTCATTAACAGTAAGCAGTGCCTTTTATGAAGCCAGTAGAACAAGCTAACAGAAACATAAATACCTTGATGAAATTTAAAGACTGAATCAAGCTGAACAATTTAATTGGTCCAGTTCCAGCTGAAAATTTGCAACTTCACTCCTGGCATTCATTTAAATTTTGAGCCAGAGTTCTGGCAAGCAGAATCATAAGAGCAGAATCATAAGACTCTTTTGTGAGGACTTAAAAATTTGAAAGTCAGGGTGTCACAGTAAATTCTGAGGATGTGCTGTCTCTGAGGTGAAATCACTTGTTTCTTTTCACAGTCAGTCAAGCTCAACAAGCAAGTGATAAATCTCTGTCTCAGGAACTCATGGAAGAAAAGTCTTTTTATCTTATTAATTCAATGCTGCTTTTTTTAAGGCTGATATTCCAGCTCAGCCCTATGCAATATCCTTTTTATGAATGTATTTTAGGAATGCACTTGTTTCATCACTTTTTTTGTCTGTGTTTTTTTATTGAGCAAAGCAACATGCTAACATGTTAATTTAAAAACTCACAGGTAGAATACACACCCTTAAAAAAACCTTGAAGTCTAACCTTACAAAAATTCTCTGACGTAAGTCTGATTCTGCCAGTGAAATAGTGAAATGTTATTTTGGGGAAAGAAAAAGAAATAATTTTCACTACTAAAACTGTGACCTGCAGAGAGAAACATTTTCTTTCTTTTAGTTTTAGTGTATTGCAGTATTACCTCAGGACTGGGTTTCGCTTGTATTTTTTATCTGGGCAAAGTTGTCTGGCAACACATTTTTCAACAAGAGTTATTTTAATTAGCATTTTTAAAGACTAATATCTACAAATAATGCACATACTGGAGAAATCATTCCTGTAGATTCCCCAAACAAGAATATTCTGTATTAATCTGTCTGAAGGGAAAAAAAAAAATTACCTAAAGACTGTTAGCGCCTCTTACTTTCCTGTATTAATACATTTGCTAAACAATAACTTGAGTCCCTGAGACTAGAAACTGCTTATTTAAAATTTAAATTTAAAATGCTCTGGATTTGCAGCACTTGGTACCTCTGAAGGAAGACCAAAAACTCTCTATGAGTGGATGCCTTCTAATCACTTGGGGTGACATAACCAACTTTGATCAAACATATAGGGACCCTGGCATCCTTGCAAACCTTTCTTGGAGCTAATGAATACTTAGCTATATCACACGGAGAGAACACCTTAATTGTATCAGTATTTAGGGGTCCAAATTTGAATTCCACTTTTAAATGTGTAGTAACCATGCTGTTCAAACTCCTCACTGGGGCAATTCTTTGAGCCATTTAATTATGCAACTGCTCTTAAGTTTTTTCCAGGGTGATGTACATCCCTATGGAAAGCAATCTGTGGAGAGTCTCTGATACAGCAGAAGAGGAACCATACTCACAAAGTAGTTGCTTTGATGTTTAGTTTTCAGTTCAAACAGGGACCTTAGAGGTCTGCATATGGTTCTAAGAAGGACAGTAACTCAAAAACTGTTTTAGGCTGCCTGAAATTTTAATCTCAATATTTCACCTTAAAACTGGTGAGAGACCCAAAATGAAATTTTTAATACATCAATTTAATGTATATACAGTAGGTTTTACTTTTGCAGGTTCCTGGGGTTTTTCACTTTTGGGTTTTGAGCTTTTTTTTTTCCCCTTCTCAGCACTAAAAGAATAAGGAGCTGATAATCTATAACTGTTTCTGGTGACATATGGTTCTGCGTGGTTGATAATGTCCTAGATAGCTAAGGAAACAGAGCCAAAATATGTTTTGTGTGCTGATGTTTTATAAATGCAAACAGATTAATAACATTTTCTCTTTGTCAGTTATTCATTAGTATTAAATGAACAAAACTCATACTTTTTTTGTATCTAAAATAATTCATACAAGATATTAAACATTTCAAACAAATGTCCATGTTGTGAAAATAATGTGTATAATTACATATGGTTAAATACTAAGTGTTTACAATTCCTTCTCTATCCATAGGCCTCATTGCTCCAATGAAGAACCACTTTTTCTTACTCTGCCATGAGCACAGATACACGTGATGGCCATATCCATCTTGGCTGTGAGCACATGGATTGCAGAGCACTGTTTCCCCAGTCTCTGTACTCTCAAACGAACACCAAATAAAACCAAGAAAATGGCAAAACCCAAGGTTTCCAGATGACTGAGTGTATTCATTCTCTTGGAAGTAAAGAAAAATAACAGGCAACTCTCTTTTCCTCTCCATATTTTCATTTTGAACCCATAAGGCAACTAATTTGTAGCACACATAAATCTTTTCTAGAAAGGATGTTTTGCAATTTTCAGTTTATTTTTTCTGGTCCTTTATAGATCTGTGACATTCTGCTTAGATTACAAGAAAGTAAGCTTTTTGTGAATAGTTTAATTTTATCTTGTGAAGTTCCAGACCTCTATTAAAATCTTTTAGCAAAAATACATATACTGGAAAAATATACAATTATGTAGCTAGCAATATTCATTCCTCTTTTATGAATTTTATCAAAGATCAAAGTAATTTTATTCCAGATTGCTGAGCACTTTGAGTACATATTAAGACACTTGACCCTCTCAGCCAAGTTTCTGCTTGGTATAATTAACTGAAATCATTCAAGAGTGCATTTTGTTCATTTTGATTAATCTCATAAGGCTCTGATAATTGCTTATAAATAGGTAGTAGCAGAATTGACTGCCTGAAAAAAATGTCAAACACTTACAGTAGAACTACGTGCTTTCTTCAGACAAATAAAGATCACTTTGAAAACATTTTCTAGTTGTCAGTGTTTGGGAAGACAGCTAAACTTATTTTTCAATACATTTAATGAGAATAACACGTATGATTTAGCACTACTGGAGCAACCTTAGGATTTCCTTCTTCTAACCTTTTCATCGACAAATTAACAGTCTGAATGTTATCCTCATGCATATTGTATGTCAAATGTCAAAAAGATGTCAATACAAGCTTTGAATAAGTCCCTTTGTTTTAAATGAGCATATGTTGCACATGTTTCGTTTTCCCTAAACTGGGGATGTTAACTTCTGAAGAAAAGATTCTGAGAACTTAGGACTGCTATTTATGCTATGAATTAATTAAAAATATGTCATTTTAAATGTCATATTTCACACTAAAAAAACGTAATTTTAAGAAATACCACACTTAGAGTATCTTCTTCACACTTCCACTCTAGTTGGAGCTAAATTTAAATTAAAAACTGTCTTAAATCTCAACAGCTGTATGTTGTGATTAAATGCAAAATTAGTTAAGCCCTCATTCAAAATGGTTGGTTTGTAACATCAGAGAAACTCAAACTATCTGCACACTAAAATTGCAGCTGTTGAAAATACATCTTCATACATTAATGCATACAGATTTTGAGGTTTTAGGATAACATTAAGTTGATTTTTTAACCCTTACACTAATATTATCTGCTTTAAATCTTGATTCCAGCTTAGCATAGTTTTCCTTTGGTCATGTTTCTCATTATTAATGAAGAGTGATCAATTTGTTTCTTTCATTTTTATATATTTCATTATTATTTACATACCATTTAACTATTATATTTGTATATAAGTACACATTTTAATATAATGTATGCACATATTTTCAGTAATTATCTTTGCAAGGTTCCTGAAAATCAGAATTGGTTTTGTCTGTGGTTAAAAACACAGACTTCCACAGAACAATGATCAGAAGCACAGAATTCCTGTGTTCAGAGAGGGGATGAATCAGTGAGAGCTAAGCAGTGACATCTCTCCTTACACACGGAGATGCCATTGGTGGCAAGTTGCTGCAGAGCAGAGCCTCCCGCTTCCAAGGCTTTGTCAGACCATCATGGGATTTGCCGCTGAACATGGGCTTAAATACTAACCTAGACATTATCAAATCAGAACTAGTTAGGATCACCAGGAAATCCCATTTCATTTTGTAACAAACGGAACACAAATGTGCATGTGCTGGTCCCAACCTCACATAACCTGCTAGACACTGCATAGCCACCATTGCTCAAATAGAAGGTGAAATTCAGCATTGCTAGCTCCCATCGCGGGGTTCCTTGCAGTGTCCAGGTTACATTTTGGATTTACTGTACATGTAAAGACTGAATTATTTCATATTGCTAGTGATTTTAAAAATAGCTAGCACCTTTGATAGCAACTGAGACCACCTCAGATACAAGGAACTGAGCAATACGCTCTGATCTCTAGAGAAACAAGAGTGTGTAAGCCTTTATAAAACAGAAACAAAACAGAGAGGATGGAGAAGTATTGCTTTCTTTTTGGTATTTGCTTGCAATTAAATTTACTGTAATATCAAGCATTCCCCACCATTTCACCAAAGAGTACATTGGTCTTGATGAAAGGATGCTTAATGCAAGCTGAAGAAACCTGTCTTTCTCTGTTTGCAGTTATGTAGGCAAAACCACAACATTAACGACCACCAAATTTCCGCTATTTATCTCATCTTTCACTTTTAATTCTTACGGACAGTTTTGTTGTCTTTTCAGAGTACTGGAAGGCTCAGGGAATGCAGCTGTCCAGAAAAAGCAAGTTCATTCAGTCACAGTAGAATGTGGAATTTTAGTTGAGGCATTTGATGTACGAAGCGGAATAGGAATTACATTTGATGAGATTCCGTTTGCAATCCTCAGACTTGTGAAACTGACAAGACAATTCCTTCTCTGTCTGTCATGAATCCTACAGCTTGTCTCTGTGTGGTTTATAATTCCACTCTACAGCTCAAGGGGAGAACTACTGGAGCTGTAAACACTTCTCATACCTTTTATCATCATGGTAAATTAATTTAAGTTTCTGAACAGAATTGCATAACACAGTATTGAAAATGCCATTGCTGTCTCTGGTTTTGTTTTTTTTACCAATACTGCTGTCCCAGCAGTAGTCAGTGAGAGTGAGAGATGCCTTAATCAATGAAAAAAATAGGCTCCAGTCTTCTTTTACATTTTTTATAGAATCATAAAATCATAGAATGGTTTGGGTTGGGAGGGACTTTAAAGATCATCTGGCTCCAAGCCCTTGCAGTGACACCTTCTTAGAGACCAAGTTTAAAGCCATTCCCCTTGTCCTATTACTACATGCCCTTCTGAAAAGTCCCTCTTCAGCTTTCTTATAAGCCCCTTTTAGGTACAGGGAGGCTGCTATAAAGTCTTCTCAGAGTCTTCTCTTCTCCAGGCTGAACAATGCCAAACCTCAACCTGTGTGCATAAGGGGAGTGCTCCACCTCTCTGGTCATCTTTCTGTCCCTCCTCTGGACATTCTCCACCAGGTCCATGTCCTTCTACTGAGGGTCCCATAGCTGGATGCTGCAGGTGGGGTCTCACAGGGGGAGAGCCGAAGGGCAGAATCACCTCCCTCAACCTGCTGGCCACACATCTGTTGACCCATTCTAGAATATGTTTGGCTTTTCAGGCTACAAGTGCCCATTTCCAGGAGATGCTGAGTTATTTATCGACCAGTACCCCCAAGTCTTTCTCCACACAGCTGCTTTCAAATGTGTGTATCTGCATTTGTGCATGTGTATAAGAGGAATATATAATGCACACATGTATTATTTTTCCCCTTAAGAGATACAGACAGGTAAGAATTGTATCTTCAGTGAAAATTTTGTAGTTTTTTTTTTATTTTTTAAAGAAATACTAAATGTCAAATATTTTCAAAGTAAAATTTGGAAGAAAATGTTTTTCAGATAAATTAAAAACTTTCTAGTTGCTATGACAGATGTTTAAAAGTGAAAAGTTTAAACAAAAAATTTAAAGTTCATTAAAGTCAAAGTATCAGCAAAACGCCAACATTTCTGAAATTCTTTTTGCCCTTAAAAAAAACCAAACAAACGAAACCAGTCAAGCAAACAAAACCCTCTTGCTAAAGTATACTTCATTAACTGTTTAGATTTCAGTAAACTAGCACTTCTAAACAGATAAAATATTTAGCAGTCCACGAACTGTCAGTTTTCTCTCACCTAAGGGATATACAATAAATCAGTAAAAATAAACATGTAAGACAGATAATCATGTTTCAGGGCAGAAAGCAGACTAGCAGCAAGATGTTTTAGGGAGAGAGTTGCTTCGCTCTGGTTATTTCATAAGCCCATCTTTTAAACACAGGCAATCTCTTACGAGACAACAAACTTCAGGGGAAATAGCTGTTGTGCTGCTGAATTTAGCTAGAGCAGAGGCCTAGCGGAAAGTAATGCCTCCTGCTGACATAGCACCCTCCTGCAGTGGCCCTGATTGAACTGATGTGCTACACATACATTAAGCAACCTCCTCTGGGACCTTATAAGGGGCAATTAGTCATTATCATGCTCCACCTTGGCAGAGGCACTTTTAACGAGGTGGTCTTAAAAACACATGAGGGCAGAACACCCATCTCCTCTGACCCAGTAGAATGTGGGCTCTTAAACCTATTTTTCATCTGAGCCTCACTTGGCAGACATAGAAATTTTTGCTGAATCCATCTCTTAAGTATGTCTTTAGCTTAAAACTAAAGCTAAAGTCCTTACTCAGGCAACTTTCAGGACAGTTTAGAACTGGAGAGTCCTATGCCTGTGGTTTTTATTCTGACCTTTCAGTGAGCTGTAAATAATACATTTGGCCTCATGTGATCCAGAGTAATGGGGTTACTTTTGCATTGAAGGAATAGTTTTAAAATCTCTTCCCTTTGATTTACATGAGAAACCTTAACTTACATGGTTTATATAACCTTGTTATTAAGATTATTCTTGCAAATATATTTTCCTTCATTATTTAAAATAGACAACCTGTGCAACTGAAGAAACAGAAAGAATATTCAATTATGTGGTTTCAGTAGAAAAATGAGACTCTTCAATAATTTTCCTTTGATTTTACTTTTAAAAGACAAATTCATCACTTCGGAATTGTACAAAATACTAGAAAACACTGCTATTTTCATTTATTCTTCTATCTTCAATATTAAAGAAAATTGTTTGAACATAGTCTTTTGGAAAAAATAGAGAACTCATTGAATGATACCGCTGTACCTGTAAATATAGCAGTCAGCCTTGGTTTGTATTATTATTCCACTTCTATATAAAATGCCTTTTTTTTTTGAACAGCGTCCAATTCTACTATAAATCTTAGGAAATAATTCTGTCAAACCTTACGTTATTCCTCTAACATATGCTTGGAAACTATTTTTTATAGCTCTTCACTGCTAAGTATGTCCATATAGGGCCCTTTGTCGCAGAATCAGCAGCTGGTTCAAAAGAAAATGTGAAGATGTTTTCAGCAGTTAGATGGTTTAAGCAAGCACCGACCCCTGGGTAAAACGAATAAACAGTGGAGCTGAGAACAAAAGGAGTCCTCAGAATACTATTAACTCACAGTAATAAGGCAGACATGATGTACTGGGGTCAATACAAGTCTCATTTGTAGATAAGCTGTAAAGAGAAAGCATTCCATCACCAAAGAAAGGTCAACAGTTAAAGTACGATATGATGGTTTTGAACTAATCTTCCAGTGAAAAATTTATGAAATATGAAGGAGTTCTTCCATTTCAGACATATATTGCAGAGTATTTTTATATGGCACGTCATGTTTCTAGATGCACTTAGGAAAGAAAAATCTTTTGGGTAGATTTTGGATGAAAGGAAGGACTGAAGGAAAGGGAATATTAAGTTTCATTTCTAAAGTAGTCAAAGTAAGGTTTGCATATAATCTTTGTCATTTTCTGGCACCAAATCTTTTGGAAAAAAATATCTTTTGCCTAGCATAATTTACTTCAATATAAGCATGAAATATAAGGAGGAAAGATTATTTTTTAATAAATTATTTTAACAATTGATAGAAATATGAAAAATACCTCAAATATAATTAAATAATGTCATGTTCCCTTACTTGGGCTTGATTCTTCAGTCCTATTCTTCTACTGATGTAAATTTTCTTTTTTCTTTTTTTTTTTTTAAACACAATTTAGGACTTGGAATGCTATCCTTGAGGAAAAGAATAATTAAATAGCATGTGTACCACTCTCAATTTCCTTCCAATCATAAGGTGATAGTTGAATATTTGAAAAAACATATCACTTTTAGTTTAACTATACTTACATTTTTCTGTTGCAGTCCCTATACAATACAAGCACTAAACATCCTTTGGCTGACATACCATACATAACTTGACTATTCCTATGCAGCAATCTGGGAGGAAGTTTCCCTACTTTTGAAAACCAGAATATGTTAATGAAGATCCTATGGCTGAATCTCATTTCTGCGCTTTATTGTAAACCCCCAGAAAAATGCTAGTCAGTTTTGTGAATAGTCAAATACTCATTAAAGAATAGAGATAGAAAGGCTTTAGCAAGAATGATGATCCCCTAGTTTGATAATAGGGGAATCTTGAAAAGGGAATGGAGAAGTATCTTTCCATTACAGTTCTTAAAAAGCATGTAAGTCTTTATGAATATGACACCACACCTTTCTACTGTAGTTTTACAGAAATTATTTTGAGACAGGTGTTTCGGCTCCCCTAGAAGGCAGAGAAAAAACTCTTCCAGGAAATATCCTATTGTGTTCTAAAAAGAGTCCAAGAGAAGTGAAATAAACAACAGGAGTTACTGATTTGCATCATCAACTCATGGAAGTTCAGCTTGTGAGAGAAATTTGTTTAGTGCCACTTCTAAAATCAGCAGAAATGCTATGTACTTTGAAGCACCAAAACAAAATAAGACCTTAGATAATTAGATTGTAAAAACATTGAATGAAGTACTGAAGCTGGTGTATGAACTGTAAGATCCTAACTTTGGAGTTTTCATAAGAGTTTTTGCCAGGCCATGCTATTTTATCAGTAATGCTTATTGTTTTTCAGATGATGACAAATATATTTTATTTTAATGTGCACAATTTCATTTCATTTTCTGCTTTTCTATAGTATTCACCGGTGACAACCTCCCTCTTATTTCTCCTAAGTCTAGGACCTCATTCACACCCCTATTCATTTATTATAATTGCTCAATTATGTTGAGAAAGTTAGGAAGAGATACTGGGAAATTAACGGAAAGCTTCATATTCAGATGTCTGCCTTTTATGATTCTGAAACTCTACTGGCAATATTCTTACTGGCTAGACTGTTTGAACTGTGCTTTGTGTCATTCTCTTATGATCAAACCTGCATACTTTTATAGTTTGGCATGATGTTAACATTAATTCTGGTTCGAAAATCTTCTAATACCTTTTACTCATCGAAATGTATGGTAATAATTCTAGGGCTTGTACATGGAAACTTTTGTGTTTTGCTAAAAAAAGCTACTTGTCAAAACTACTGACACTCCAGATCCCCAAAAGAAAGGAGCATGTTCAGCTACCAAGTCCTGGCCTTACCTTGACCCCTCTCTGTTCTCCAAAATTATATATTAAAACTGATAAAAGCTTGATGTTCATTAATTCAGAATCTTAATAATTCTGCCTATTCAGAAGATCTACTAAAGCAAAAGTTCTAAATAATTATGTTCTGAGGACATAATTATAACTCCAGCAATAATTTCTGTAAAATCATTCATTTGACTTTTTCTTTTCCCCTCAGTAGTGGTTTTAATGGACAATGTACAGTTTTCTAATGGTAAATTAAAAGTCAGACCCTAAAAGCATATTTTATGAGATGGGAATTATTTGATTTGGCTGAAGCCTCCAGATGAATTTGATATATTCTGCTCTTCTAAAATCAGTTAAGAGCACAGACTGCATGAGCATAAACATCATAGCTTTACTTTGTTGAACAAAGGGAAAAAAATACTTTTTCCCAACTCACTTCAAATAAATGTCTCTAAGGTTAACATGCTTTGGAATGAACTAAGGGAGAATCTAAGCTGCTTGTACCCTTTCAAGCAAGGAACTGTAGCACTAATAAGGACTGGACGAAGGCTGAACCTAAATCAGATGCCAAAAATTATTTAGCTTTGTCTCAAGCTATTCAGCTTCTGAAGGATGAATCAAAAATATAAGATAATAAGCAGGGCAAGACTGAGAACTGTTTTCTTATTACATCTTTTCTCCTCTTCATTGTAAATGCAGTAAACTTCTGTAGTAAACTTTTCTGCCTGAAGTGTGGCTTTTAAATCTCCAGAATTATTACAGCATAGTAAGGTGCACTTCTCAGCCTCTACTTCAGCATTGAGGATAATGCCTTGAATAAAAAATTTGATTGATGAACTCAGCATAGTCAGTCCATATGGGTGGAACTGCTCAACAAGTTGTCTGAGCCCTGAACCATATTGCTTACTGCGGCTGTGTGTGAAGGCTGACAAACCTGGCATTATATAACTTTGGGAATTCAGAGCAGAATTCTCCAAGATAGGCACAACCAGTTTGAGCTTTATGGAGGAGCTGCTCTGGGCCTTTTTAAATCAAGCAAAGGAGAAGCAGTCCGTAATGGTGCTATGCATGATAATCAAATTTCCTGGTTAAATTGTACTCACCCAAAGGTCACATCTCAAGCCCTCAAATCTTGTTAAAGAGCTCTGCTGTACTGCTTGTCTTCTCAGCAGAGGTCTGCTGCTATGGAGGATAAGGAAAGATTTACATAAGAATGTTATACAACTCCACAGTTTTAAAAAATCAACAATTTATGACTGACAAAAGAAGAAGCAAGTTCCAAAGAAAGCAGTAGAACCCCTGCAAACCACGTACTCGATTGCAATTCAGAGGGTTTTGCTTTTTAGTTTTTCCTCCAAATATGTATATAATTGGAGAAAAGGGGCTTCTGCTGACTTATTTTGTGGTGTACCTCTACTTACCTGAGAGGAAGTCACTTCTATAGTATAGAATTTTTAATATGAAAATATGCTTATTAAATAATTGAAAAGGTGTGTGCCAAATTCCCTAATTTAATTAAAATGTAGGTAAGTTTCTGGTTTACTGACACAATGGCATTTCTGTGTTTCTGTAGTCATTACTTAATGCTCATATCACTTAGCCTACATTAGAAGTTTAACTTTGTGGTTTTGGGGCTGACTTCAGTTTTAAGAAAAAAAAGACAGAACTTGCTTGAGCTATTTTGTTCAAAAATAATTTCTCCTCTCCCACAAAGTTTTTTCTCAGCCATAAGTGTTCTCTTTCAGGCGTACACAAAACAAAAATCTAAATTATGGTCACAGTGAGATCATCATACCATGATCTTTGCTCTCAATTCCCCTGTTGTTTCACTGCTGACAAGAGGAATGCCTCAGTTGTCAGTGCCTCTTGTGCTTGCCCCAGTGGCATGTGAATTTCTGGCTAAACTGTGCAGTGATTTTTTCCTCTATCTGTTGGCACCAGATCATGAACAGCAGGCAAAGAGCATTTCCAGGCACTTCGGCTAATATCTGACTCTGTAGTGAAACAAGTTTCAGCTATGGCTGTTTTGCTGGAGTCACACAAATGTACTGCACAAGAGGTAATTCAGTTCAGTGTGTAAACAGGCTGATGTCAGTAACAGCAACTGAATAAAGCTATTACTTCATGGCCTCTCATTTAGTCATTACTTAAACTCCAGCAGAAAGATTTTTTGAAATTCAATACACAGTTTCCTGCTCTTTTGATCTAAAAGAGGAAAATTATCTCTTTTCAAAGAGCCAATGTTTAAAAGAACATAGGAATGAACATTTTACAACTGTAAACTGCAAGCATGTAAATTACTGGGAGTAGTTCCTGCCTTTGTTGCTGTAGATAAAATGAGAGCTTTGTTTAGCTGGAGGCACAGTGATTGATAAGCTGCCCTGAAGGTTTTATGAGGTTCTTGTTGATTAGTTTTAAGGGGCTGTTTGTGGTTTGATTTGGGGTATTTTTGGTGCTTTTAAAATTCAATTTTGTCTTATTTTTGTTCATTTGCTTTAGTTTTAAATCCAGATTAAGATTTAAATACAGAATCCAAATTGACTGGATATTTAATTATTTTGTAACAAAGTTTCACATCTCTTTTACCTTAGAATTTGATCACACAGGCTTACTTCCAAATTATCTCCTGTGCTTTTTAGGTGGGCATCAGATATACCATTATTTCTAATCTAGAAAGGCTAGTATCCAAAGTGTATCACTTGTTTGAATGAAAGCATCGGATCTTGAAAAATGTATGAAATTTAAAAGAGTTAATTTTTAAGGACACGATCTAGATTAGATTAAATTGTGGCTATTGAAAATACATTTATTGGATTTCAGAGTAGATAAATGCAATGTAAATAAAGGAAATATTTAGGAAGAATTTCAGGCTTTCCAGTGTTTTAAAAATTAAATTAAAACAGTTCTTACCATGGTTTTCTCAGCAGCTTCATTGTGACATACAACCTTTTGGCAGTGATCATCCTAGAATCATGTATATTATATCAAAAATTCAGTCTTTAAAAAGAAATCTTACTTTGATTCAGAATTGTAGGTGATGCTAGCAGGAGCAGTGGCTAAGTCTATTAAATTAATGCATTATTATGGACATTTCTGATAAACTGGGATCAAAGGTAGTAGAGAATAGGATGATTTTAAAAAATCAGTGATTGTTATTTATGGCAGAAAGGACAATACAAACACCAGGGACTTGGGAGAGAGGACTTAGAGTTATTGAGGGAAGTGTGAATAAAGAACTAACTGAAAAACTATTTCTCCAAGGCACTGATTATAGGTGTTATATATTCACTCCCTGATCATCTCATTTTAGAGGCTGCTTTCAGTATTGTTTTCCAGGTATACTCTCATTTTTTTCTGTAGATCTAGAGTTCACTGTTTAAATGATACTTAATTTGCAATGAATTAATATTTTTCAGGTGAAAATGGATAAGACTAAAGGCCACAGATGTCTCCAAAACACAGTAAATACTGACATCCTTCAGCTCTTGATGTTTCATAAACTTACTAGGTCTTTCCCTGTTGATCTGGAACTTCTCCAGTGCTTTCATACCTATCTAGATGAAGTTGTTTGGCTCTCAGGTGAACCCTAAAAGTGATCAAGAAAGTAAAAAAAATATTGTATACTTCTATTGTGGCGTCTGATTTCAGATGTACTCTGTATACACCTCACTTATACTGACTGGATTGAATATTGAATAAAATGTGGTCTTAGAAATCCTTGGATGCATCTTTTTCAAAATGGAGTAACTGGAAGAGGAGTAGACTATGCCCACTTTTTACAAACAGTTTACAGGTATGGTATTTGGCCAAGTGTAAGGAACTTTAATTATATGCCATCTCTGGTACACGCAGCTTAAATATAAAATTGCTCCCTTACACAAGAGTCTGTATCATCTAAGTTATTAATTAGGATTTAAGTAGAATATGTGAGGAACCTACAGTTAAACACTGTGATGGAAGAAGAAGTGCAGTTTGACAAAGCCACTGGGAATTTGAAAGAGAGCGGTCCGTATGTACTTGTGCTGCTTTCTGCAGAGAACATAGTGTTGGTCCCTTCTAGCAGCATTCCCTTAGCTGGGGGAGGGCGGGGGGGGCGGGTGTCTCTTTTTTAATATAAATAGCTGAATTTATAGATTGTGTTGTTACCTGGGGTTCCTGTTGGCTTCTTCTAGTTTACTTCTTGTGCTGCATATGCTTTAGGTGAAGATTCAGGCATGTATCTTTAGCTGAAGCCTCTCTTTCCCTGAGCAATTTAGTGTACCTTGTGCATGATTTTTCTCCTTCTACTGTGCTTCCTCTGTTGTGACAGATGACTTGGGGTTTGTTTGTTTCACTGACTGGAATGAATAAGATTATTAAATACCCTTTAAAAAAAAGGGTATTTCAAAAAATGTTGACATATTGAACAACATAAAGTTCTTATTTCTAGTACAACAAAAACACAGATATTCAGATGTTCCTGCTTTTAGAAACTGTTCTAGTGGCTTCGCTTCTCTTATGCAGTAACTTAGGACCTTTAATCCTAAAAGTATCAACTTGGTAACCATAATTCTATATTCTTTCCTCATCCAGCATTAGTAAAAAAAAAATCAATTTTGTACATAGGGGAGTAGACCTGGTCATCAAAGTCAGTTGTCATGAATATCAGGGAGAAAACTGACAGCTTGAGCACTGTAACAGCTTTCTGTTACTGCAGCGTCAAAGCATTCTGCTTAGCTTAACTTTGGCAGTGCAGGAGGAAGAGGAGAAAATAAAAGTTAATGAGCAAGGAAACTAAAGAAGCTGCCCAATGTCTACAGATTGCTGGCATAGATTCTTTGCTTGCTCGTGTCTGGGTCTGCCGCCCACTCCTACCCCTCACCCGCGTGGCAAGGCGAGCTGCAGCATGCACAGGGCTGGCTGAGAGCAGCACCAACATCTTCGGCTGCTGCTTCTCAGAATGAGGTCAAGTAGGAACCGCCTCTCATTTGATGGGACATTGATTTGGATCTCTGCCCTCCGGCCAACTGCCAACGTTCCCAAACCTGTTGAGAAATGCCTTATCTGTAAGACTCTGCACTGTTCTGTCAGCTTTGGTTAATGAGCCATCAGATTCAGAAGTTACTGATGTGAGACAGATAGACAGCTGAAAAAAGTATGGTGTTTGCACATGCAAAGCTTCTTTAGAAAAGCAGGCTAGTGTAAACTAAAAAATTAAATTAAATTTAAAAAATCTAAAAAAGTGAAATGAGGGCAACAGAAATATCACCAAAAAAAAAAAATAATAGAACTTGAGAAAAAATAAATGAAAAAGCAATATTAAAAGCAAGAAAAAGAAACAAAGATTTCAAAGCAGGAAAAAGATATAAAATAGAAATAAAAATAGGCAACAAAAGAAGGGAAAAAAAGAATCTGAGGTACACCAAGAGTTAAATACAGAAAAAGAACAAAAAATGTTCAGAATTAAGGGAAAGCAAAAGTAAGATAAAGGTGTGAGCTAAAACTGAAGATGGGCATTTAAATTTACTTATATAATACTTTTTATTACTCATGCTAGGTTAAGGGTTTCCAGAAAAACTTTTGTTACTGTGGTAGTGCTCAGGTTCCCTGGATATTTTTCTTATCTCAATGCATGCATAACATGAATCTTTCCATTTCTTAACTAGGCAGTCTTAAAATCTTAAATTGTCTATCACTGTACATCAAATGTAGAAACTTGCTTTTACCTTATTTTTTTATATCATGAATCTATTTTCAAATGAACTTTAATTTCATAAACTCAATGGATATCTCATTAAAAATTCTCTAGAACTTTGGCATTTGTCTTGGTACTCCCAAAGTTCTGAAAAAAGCATATTTATGTTTAACAATTTTTAAAACCATATTTTTTTAACACAAATTTGCAAATATTAATCACAATATACAAATAAAATAATTTGACATAGGGTCCCATCTAAAGTTCATTGATCTACAGTTTTAGAGGCTTGCTTTCATTGCCTTTTTTTTAGTTATTTAGTTGATAGTCTATGCTTGGGACAAGGTCTTTTTAATTAAAATTTAGGTGCTTCTGATTTTGAAGTATAATCTGTAAGTCTGTGTCATCCCTAGAATGGTCATAGTTTCACCTTGCGGTCAGAGACATTGAATTTTTGTTGCTGGGCTGCACAAGACAGAATTCAAATTTTTCTTCCTTTGTTTTCTTACAGTGTTTTAAAAGGAATACTCTAAAGAGATGAGTATATAGATGAAGAGTGGTGATGAGTAAGCCTGATGAAAATTGCATTTTTTGCAAATTCTATCACTACTAAATTATGATGGAAATTGTGCATCACACATGCATTCTTTATATTTACTTTTTTGTATATTTATTCCTTTATTATATTTAGCAGAAGGGTATAAAGTATTCATTTGGATTGACCTGAAGCACTCAAAAGTTCTAGGCATTCTAACTCCATGTCAACAGAAACTTTACATCATAACGTCATGTATTTCTTCTATCCTTCATAAGATGGTAGCAAACCTCAATGAAAAAAAAAGGTAGACATTTTTATAATAGCCTATTATGTAATAGTCTAATAGTTTATTGAGAAGCTAATGTTGCAGCAAAAAAGGATACTGGAAAAGAGACTCCCAAAGTAACCCACTGAATCCAGTAATGCAATACTTCAATATCAAGGGGTTCTTCCTCTTAATACTTATGGTTCAGAAATCTTATAAAAGAGATAGGCTTAGTGAAATACTCACTTTGAACAAGCATTGGCATTTTCTGTTCATTTTAGAGATTGGATGACTCTGAGATCAAAACCCTGTCCCTTTTATATTGCTCAAAGGTAGCTCTAAGGTACTGCAGGCTGATCAGTAAGGAGCTAAACAGAAGCAGAAATGTTAGCAATTCACTAACTGTGCTTTGCATTTTAATGACATTAAGTAAAGCATTAGGCTAGAATTTGCATTATAGAGGCTTTATCCTTAAAATTTATTTATTCAGCAGCACAATTACAAGTAATGTTGAGGAAATGACTTAATTTGGCATTTTTTGACATGCTAAGGTAGTACAAGTTTTATTACCTAATGTGGGACCATTTCTTTTAAAGCCGTCCTTCCCCTTGTCCCCACAATAAAGCTGCTAAACAGGATAAAGTATGTCCATCCATTAAGCCAGGATGTGTAATCTGTTTTCACTGACTTTTCACGAATCATTCAGCAAGAGGTGTGGAAATCAGTGTTTGCTGAGGAAAGCTTAGCTGGTATATTGCCCCTAAAAAATGTTAAGGTTCCTTGTAGTGAAGGAACTGTACTGTGTGAGGTGATTAGAGGCAACTCTTTGAACGATGGTTGACAGGGCACTAGCAATGAGTAAAATGTGAAACATTAAACGTTACTCTGAAAACTTCAGAGAACCTACATTTCTCCCTAGTTCTGCATGAACAGTGGTAAAATATTTTTATGTGAAGGTTTTTTTCAGTCTTCTCAATATGGAGTATGTATCAAAACCAAGGTCTACTTAATTATAGTCTAAAATTACTTCTTTATTAACTACTAACAAACCAACTCAAATATATCCATACTACATTTAAAACTATTGTTTAAAATTTGGTACCTATAATCATTTCATAGAATCAATCATAGAATAATTTAGTTTGGAAAAGACCTCTAAGATCATCAAGTCCAACTGTTAATCCAGCACTGACAGCTCATCAGCTCATACTCAGATGGCTGTGGACCACCACCTCCAGGTTCTTTTCCCACCAGCAGCTTTCCAGCCAGCCAGGCCCAAGTCTGTAGCATTGCACCAAAGCAGATACTCCTGCAGTCTGTGGAGGACCCACAATGGAGGGAAATTTTTACCTGAAAAGCTCAAATCTGTGCAAGAGTCCTCTACAGAGAAAGGTGTGAGAGGGCAAACTACAAACATAATTTCCCAAGCCTCTTCACCTGTGCTACTTTGTGTGGCTAAGAGTCAGGAATGAGAGGGAAGGAAAGAAAAAAGAAGGAAAGGATTTGGTCATGGGAAAGAGGAGATGGGGCGAAACAATGTTGGTTTAATGTTGTCTTTGTTCTTACTACTAGAATCTATTTCAAGAGGGAATAAATTAGGTTAATTTCCCTTCACTCAGGTCTATTTTAGTCAGGGCTTACCCACTACAGGAACAAATGTTCTGTTCCAGGGAAGATAAACCACCCTTACGTGTACATCTAACTGATAGGAAAGCTATTCTGCAATTAGCTATTTCTTATTTACTGTCAAACTGCAAGATCATGCTTTATTCCTGTATGTTATAATACTTAATTTGCAACCTTAAAAAAGAAAGTATTTTATCAATTTTGGTGCTGACATGCAGGGGAAGATTTGAAAGCTGTTCAGGTAATAGGTTTAAGTCAAATACATATCAACAACTCAGTCGAATACTCAAGAGATTATATTTTATAAGGAAAACCCCCAGATTTTATACTTATCAATAATTGAGTGAAGAAATGGAAGAGGCAGCATTAGTGAGTAAGCAGTAGAAATGAGCAAGGGAACTGCAAGTTACAATGAATAATAAGGCAAATGTTTTTCACACTCTTCTGAGTACAACATGTACAATAGATGTATTGTCTAAAAGAAAATTAATTGATTTTTTCCATCTCGCATGGAAAGTGGTAAGTCATCCTCTCCAATCATGTATTTAATTTTGGGACACACAAAGAGACCACTTGGGTGGAACCCAGCAAGAGAAAGAAAATGGTCAGAAATCTAGAAAACATGAAGTACAAAATGGATTAAAGAACTAGGGCTATTTAGTTTAAAGAAAGAAAAATGCTCGATGTAAAGGCCTGAAGCACAGAAGAGAATATTCAAACCAGTGGTAGACAGCATAAAGAACACATTAAATTAGGGAGAGAGGGAGAGAGGTTTTCAGGAAATATAAGATAGTAATGGGTTAGATTATTTGGGAAACTGTCAAATTTCTGTCACAGGAAATTTTTAGAAACTGTTTAGACAAGTACACGTACTGTGATTTTTGCCTTCAGGCAGGAGAAAGCGGCAAATGGACTCCTAAAGTCTTTTATTCATATTTTTCAAGGTTTGTTTGTTTGGGGTTGGTTTTTTTTGGTGTTGCACATATCACTACCATTGTGAAATATTCAGAATAGCTTGAAATAATGTTACAAAAATATTTTATTTTTTCTACTATCATAAAACTGTCAAATCATAAATATTCTCCTCATAAAATTTCTGAGATACTTGGAAGTACCAATTTCAGTGAAATAAACATAGCCTGTGTTTATTTTTAGACTTTTCAAGTACTGCTTCCTCTCTAGTGAATACTTTCATTCACTGCCAAAGTTTTCTAAATATCAGAGGGACTGAATAAGTATTAGCAATCTTTGACATCAGCAAAAGCTGAATGTTTTCCAATCTTTCACCTCTGTTGAACGTGATATGTAAACTTTTTATGACTTTTCTTCTTTTATTTTTAAATCTATCTCCCTGTTTGACAGAAAATAGATGAGTTCTTCTGGCCAGCTATGAGTCCGGAATAGTAGGATGACATTTCTTTGGAAAATTGTGTCTAGTGCCATCCTTAGAGCACAGCAATAAGGGTATAATTACTTTTGAATGAACTAGAAGAGACATCATGGAAATTACTAACAATGCTTCTTAAGCAGGGAACACACATTATTTATAAATATAAATGGAATCCTGGAGAGACTTGGAACCAGTTACTAATATAATTTTATGGTGCAAATATGCTGGTGCTAGGAAAATGCTGTATTTATTCGGTGGCCAAATAAAAACTGAATCATCGTGTTTACACCATGCATGCCAACAGCAACTTCAAGAAATAAGATTTTGTTGTGGTATACTTTTCGCGTTAAATATTTATGTTGAGTTTTCCTGGCAATAAGAACATCTGAAACTATAAATTCGCTGTGTGAGATCTAAACATAGCAAAATTTCTAACCCAAAACTTCTGGTTTTATTATGTGCCATTTACCCATATTTTCTGAAGGGCAAAAAATACA
>WEIT01000780.1:1354-11861 GCA_013389985.1 Dryoscopus gambensis | reverse complement strand
CTGTGACAAAAGGCAAGAACTAACCTTGACAAACTAGTAGAAGAGAACTATTTTCTTTAGGAAATAGTAAACAAAAGAAAAAAACCCCAACAGATTTGCACAATCAAAAAAATGTGAAACTTTGCTGGGCACTTCAAGACTCCTGTGACTTGTATTTGTTCTGGAGCTAACCAGCTAGGAAAGATACCAAAGAGTCCTAGCTGTTCTAGAGAGCAAAGATCAAAGGAAAGGAAGAACACTAATCTAGGTAAATGGATTAAGAATTAAAAAGTACTTTTTCATCTCTCTAGTTTCTCCAGCTTTATGTCCTTGGGTAAATAAATGAAACTGATTTTAGATTCAAGACTCCTGCCTTTTAGTGTATGTTCATAGACTAAGAAATATTTTAGTAACAGAAACCTCTTGCACAGTGTGATGTGGGAAGCTCCATTTCAGAGTAGTTAGGTATTTTGCTCTCACTTCTCCATCTGAAATTGCAGTCAGAAAACAGTCTTTCTTGATCATGTTTCTAAATTTCTGCTCACTCCAACACTGGTATTTATATTCTCTACCATCACATATATATAGATGATAGGTATATCCTGTTTCAGTGTTCCTTTTACTGGGCCAAAATATTTCATTTATTCTTATCTTGAAAGATATGACTTTCATTCCCTCTGATGATCCATGAAATAATATTTTTTTTTTTAAACCTGAATTACATGCCATTGTTATTCTTACTACACTAATGATTGAGGAAGCCTGGTTTTGATGGTTTGATTGTTTGTTTTTTTTTTTCTCTGTGATATGCCAGTCTCTTGTAAAACAAGTAGTGTTTTCTAATCTTTTTATTAAAAGGGGGCATGGAAAAGAAAAAGAATTTGATATGTCCCATTATTTAAAATGGTAGCTTTGCTGAGAATCTCACTCAATGACAGTATTTTCTCTGAAGGTTAATGGTTGTTATCAGTAGCTTCTCATCCACTGCAATTACTTTCTGTCTTTTCCAACTCTACTAGTTTTTCATGTCACAAAACAATTTCGCAGTGAAGTACAATTAGATGAGATTTCTTATATTTCTCTGATTTAGGAACTTTAGTGGCCAGATTATCTTTGCTAAGACCTTCAATGTCTAACCCCATTTGCTTTAACTTCTATATCCATAGTTGCTCTTGACATAAATTTTTATTATAATGCATTGCACACTGCTGAGGTTTATATCAATAGTTCTGATGTTTGGATCAAGTAATTATCTTTGGAATTATGGTGGGTTTGTTTTGCTTTCTGGTTTTTGTTGGTTTTGAGGTTTTTTAAACTTTCTTTTACTATGCGCTACAGCTACTATTCAGTAGATATTAAAAACAAACCAAAATCTTTGTATGAATTCTTGCTGTGTTACATTTATGATTGAACTCAATGATCTTAAGGGTCTTTTCCAACCTAAATGACTCTTTGATTCTCAACTGATTTCATGTGTCAGATAGGAAACAACTTCTGGGAGGAGATTCTTGATCCCAGCCAATTTGGGGTCATTAATTGTTTAAGTTTTCCTTCCAGTTTTGTTGTGGTGGATTCTGCTTCTCTACTGTCCTTAAGATCATCTTCCCTTTCTCCCCAAATAAAGAACTGCATCATTTTGAAAATGTATATATTTTTTTTCAGAGCCACATCAAGTTTATCTTTAATGTTTACTCAGAACCTTCTTCATAGTAATTTTAGTTTTAAAATTATTTTCTATTTACCAAAAAATCTTTATTTGTTTTAACAACCTTTCCCAGGTCTACCTCTTACCTTTCTGTGCCCTGATAATAATTTTCCTGGCTAACCATGTTGCTTGTTTGGGGTTTTTTTTCTATCTACATATAAGTCCTTCTGAAGGATCTATTGATTCAGTTAGGACCTTGTTTTCCAGAAGATTTTTTTAAAACTCTTTTTTCTATGATTTTCCCTCCATAGATTGCTGACAATTTTAGCATCTTGGACTTTAGGGATTCCAGGCCTCTATCATATCTGGGGTCCTCAGATGTACTTCTTTCCCTACATTTTTGATATTCAGCCTTTTGATACATGGAAATTAGGATTCAGAATATAGCTGAGACTTCTAAGTATAACATAATGAATAATAAGTGGTGACAGACAAAATAAAAGCTAATTGACTTTACTCTTCAGATGTTCTTTTCCTGTATTAAATATGGGCAAAAGTTTGAAATTGAATTTAATACGAGAAGCAAAGTCAGTTCCTCTACAGATTATTATTTTTAAATTTTTGACTTCCAAAGTTATAAGCAGGTAATATTCACATTGTACATGTTAGTGTAAGAAAAAAAGCCCTTGGCTGTTTATTATTGTCCTTGTGGTATGTCTGTGTGTACTTCTGAATAATTAAATACTTCATTACAAATTTGATTGTTTTCACTACAGTTAAGCATCCTGAAATGTCATATGTTTCTACTGAGGCAGAGCCCTGCAAGAGTTAATTCTCAAGTAGTGGCAGAGAGGAATCATAAAGCCAAACAGTACAGATTTTAAGTGATTAAAAAGAGAACCCAAGCAGCTCCAAATGGAGAACTGGTGCATTTCTTTGGTCACATGGAGGGTTAAAGGTGGCGTAAACTCCTTTTTTCTTGATGAGGAATTAAATGGACAAAGAAAAAACTTGCTTCAGCTGTTCTATGGAGACATGCATAAATTCTCTTTGTGGATTATCTTTCTGGAAGGATACAGAAATATGGGAGTATTCTCACTGCTTCCCATTCTGTATCAGTGTGAGCAGGCAACCTGTTGTATTGTTTTAAAGGGTCTACTTACCCTTTCATTCTTATGGATGTTGAAAGAATAATGGGGTTTTTTGAAATTATGTAGCAGTTAAAACTATAATAGAACAAGCATGTTTCTATTTATTAGTGAAATAAAAGTTCATAATCATGTGCTGGCAGAAACATCTGTAGATGCTACTCATTGGTCCATTGGACATATTTGTCTTTTTTTCTTTATGATTTCAATTAGAAGTTTTACAAATCAACATATTTTTATTTTTTAAACCTTTTTCTTTCTGATTCCGGGCAAAAAGTTTGTTAATGAGCAAACTTTCAGCTTGCGAAAAAGCTGATGGTCAAATCTCAAATGCATTTTGATGTGTTTTCCTGTCTAAATCTGCAAAGCAGCTGTAGAAGTAAGTTGGCTTGGGTAAAGCTTGCAAAGTATTTACATGATTACGTAAAGCACTTTAAATCAAAATTTACAAGCAATCAGAAGACTTTAAAAAAATGCAGTTAAGAAGTACAGCATAACATCCTTCTCCAATTTCCCCTCATTAACTGCTTCATTTTTATGCATTCTGAACAGTTCCTGATCTTAAGTCAAAATGTGTCCATGATCACATCCAAAATGAACTCTCTCACAGTCTACATAATACTTTGCTAGATTAATTGCTCCATTTGTATGAGTCAGGAACATTTTCCAATCAAAGAAATTTTAGAAATAAGATTGTTTTGTTTTTACCATGATTAATTCAAATAAGTTTAAGTGAAATGAGTATCCTTTGCTTTTCACAGTACAAGCTGAAGGGTATTGGATCCATAGTCTTACTTCAGTCTTGAAGTCAAACAATTTGCATAAACATTAATAAATTTGCATAACTCATTTTCCCATGACAATCTGTCAAGTAATTTGAAAAGAGTCATAAATGATGAGAAACGGTTTCATAATTGCAATTTATGTTAATAACCTCTCTATGGCTCTAACTCTTCTCAGCATTATGGGCATATTCAAATGTTGTACTTGCAAAGTAGTAACATTCTTTTGTCTTAGTTTAATCAAAAGTATGTACTTTAACAGAATAAAATTGCTAAAAAAGGATTATTATGAAAATTAAAATTTCATTATTTCCAACCTTAAGAAATGTCAAATGCCTACAAATAACTTGAACTATCCTGCTGGATTCATGCTAAACTTTTAGGAGACTAACCATGTAATACTCTTTCTTCTTAATTTCCTCTTTTTAGATTTGTTGATGGTTTTGTAGATAATTTTATATTTAAATGTATATTTATATGTATAGGTTTGTTTAAGCTTGTAGATTTTATTCTGTATATTTTGAAGTTCTGAGTGAAAATCTCTTATTTTAATAGGAGAATGTTGAATAATAAAAAATATCCTTGAATCTTGCTTTTAAACCAGAATTTATCTCCTTTAAACCATACAAAACATAATAATAAATTAATCTGATGTCATTATGATAACCCAGATGTTGAGGGTTATAGTGCGTCGGGACAGGACACCTTTCTGTTTGGCTCCATGAAAATCAAAGTGGAATTCATGAAGCTGAAGTAAAGAGGATTATTTTGCTAATTTTTTAAACAAAGGGAATAAATCTGAAATAAGAATATGTGGTATCAGATTTTATGAATGATTTGTAATCTAGAACTTGCTGTATGAAACATTATTAAATGAATAGTTGAGCCTGATGAAAAGATTTGGGGTTTCTACTCTTACTGAAATCACTTGGATTTGTGTTTTATTTGATATCAGAAAAAATTAATTTGGTTTTTGATGCTTAATTACATTTACTAGTGATTTCATATGTTAAAAATAACAAATTCTTTGATTTATACCATATAGCAATTATAAAGCACTCCAAGGAATATTTGTAATTCATCAGAAAAAACCAGAGGAATTATGGAAAATTCCAAAGTGTACAGAGGTGAAATTTATTTCTGCCTAACCTCCCCCTTCCCTTATGACGCCTCTATGTACCTTATATACTTCTTTTTCTAAACTTGGGAATCATGAAACTAATCTGGTGGCAAACTGTGAAGTACATCAGAAATTGCCTGCAGTTCAATGCTTGCTTTTAATTAGTGCCACCTGGTTATAGTGAACTTGGATAGTAACAGACCAAACAGTCACCCTTGGAGAAGAGAAGAATCATTGCTATGGATTTCTTCTTTTCTTTGAGGAAAAGAAATTTTTACTGTATCATAGATAAGTATGAATGTTTCTGGTGAATTTGAAATTTCTGAATAATTAGAAAATGAGCTGTATAAACACATCCTGAACAATCGGAATAACTGAATAACCTAGCTTATCTTTTCCAAATAGATATTCAATTTCATTGAAAACTCAGAAAACTACAAAAGAGGTTTGGGTATCTGTCACTGTTCCTTTGACAGTGAAATAATCATTGTCAAAGTTTAAGCTTAGGTCACTGGATATGTTATATTTTTAGCAAGTCTACACAGTGAATAGTGAAAATAGGAGAAATTCAATATAGTCTTACACAAATGTGGATCATCAAATGATGTTCCTGTGGGATAAAATCTACAAATTCCAAGATTTAAAAAGAGCTGGATTAAGAACCATGCTTAAAATATTTTTGAGCCTTTTACCAAGTGTATTGGTGTGGATTACAAGGTTTGGAAGCAGGGGGCCTGCAGGGCTGGCCTCTGTGGGAGGATGGCCAGAGCTGCCCCAAGCTGAAGACAGTCAGTGCCAGCTATCCCTGCAACAGATCCACCGCTGGAGACAGGTGAGTTCATCAGCCACATATGGGGCATCTCTGGGAAAATGTATGTAAGAAAGGGTGGAAAATACCACACAGGAAGAGGAGAAGGAAAGAGAGTGAGCGAAACAACAGAGGGTACATCAAAGGCAGAGGAGCAGGAGAAGTTTCTCCATGGAAGAGAAGTTGTTCCTCTGCAGCCTTTAGAAGAGGCCACGGTGGAGCAGGCAGTTCCCTGCAGTCTGTGGAGAAGAAAACTATTTACCCACCACACTGGGGAGGGGAGGGAGCATGCGGCTCGGTGGGAGTTTGGCTGTTGTTCAAGCTAAACCACTATGATTTGGCATTATTGTTTTCTAACAGCAGTTAATTAAGAGGCCTCACTAATAATTATAGTATCAGTAAGATTCTTATTCTGGAGTTAACACACCCATATATAGTTAATATTGAATATATAATTTGTAGAATAGTAGCTCTTAGACATAAAGGATAAAGTGATGTAACTGTTGTCCTGCTTGCTTGGTCTTGAGGCATCTGTGTTTGCTTTGGCTCAGTCAGTAGCAATGTTCTTTGAACACAGACGTCATAGTAATTTTTTCCATAATTTATCAGAGGAACACATGGTACTATGAAGACTTTTGGTAAATATAATAGAAAGATTACGTAATGTCCCACTTGAAACCAATAGCCCTCATGTCAGTTTAAGGAAATTGTCTAAATTTCAGTAAGAACTTTTTCATTGTATTAACTATTGACTTGCATTTGGGGTTTTTTGGGAAATAAAAAAGGCCTTGTGACAAGATATAATACCAGTTACCAGTTTGTAAAAACTTAATCTCCTTTGAAATTATTTATAACTCCAGCTTCCTCTCAGTCTCCTTTGATTTTCAAAACTGGTGAAATTCACTTATTATTCATTTGATAGTTTTATATAAGAATAAATTGGTGAATTTTCAAGCATTACATTTAAGGAAATGTGATTTTCTACTTTTCTACTTTTCTGCTGTACTTTTCTGATATAAAACGCTCATGTCTTCCTTGCATAGAACACTTTTCTGTATCCTTTTCGAGTAATATTTGTATGCTTCACTGCTCTTCCTACCATCCTTTCTTTTCCTCTCTACCTCATGTAAATGAATTAGAGGATTTTGGGATACTTGGAGAACAGAACTTTGTCAAAAATAATTCCTTCTTCATTAAGATAAAGTTGGAAGTCTGCCACAGAACTGCCAGAGATACAGATTTCAATTTTCTGGTAGGCTGAAGCATAAAAGAGAGGAAAATAAAATGCATTCTAAAATTCACCTTTTCTTTTCAACTGAATTAATTATGATTTAAGGTATCTGTTGTCCTGTGAATGCTGCACTACATAAGTCACAGTGGGACAGCTAAACCTTGTCTAACTTGTTGGTTTGCTATGTGTTTTCTTACTCTTTCTGTAAGACTGAAAAGATGCTGGATGTTGCCTTCTTATTTGCTTATTTTCTGCCAAGAATGTGTGATGCATTCATGTTAGTAACCATTTCATATGGTAAAGTTAATGTGCTGCCCGGAAACTGAAGAATTGCTTCCTTGTTTCTTCCACTGGTTGCCCGGCTTCAATATAGAGTTATAGGGAAAGAGTTTGCATCATTAGTCAATCTAAACTGCAATATTCAAACAGGTGCATTTGGAGTTTGTAAATTGAAGTTAAATAGAGATTCTGGACCATACCTGATGTGTTTTCGGAAGTACATTCATTCGATGAGAGCATTAAAGTTCAAAAATATAATGATCTGATTAAATTTTAATGGTACTCAACTAAGACTTTCCATTATGAATTTACTTCAGGGAGTGACTGACTCTCAGAGCAGACCAATATGTAGCAGAATTTGACTAGTTAAGTCTAAGTTCTGCTTTCCCCCATGCTCATGTCCAACAGATGAGGATTTACAAGGAGGAAACTAAGATTGTCAAGAAATTCATTTCAAGTCACCTGTCATTTGCTCACTTGTTTTCCTGAATCTTTGTCTAGGAAACAACTGTTACTAACTTTATGTATATAAAAGGCCACACTTTTAATGATGAGAATATTTGAAATTCCTAAAGCTAAGCAGTTACGCTCTCCTACTGTGTAATATTTTATAATGTATAAGCAGAATATTCAATGGAATGCAAATTGAAATAACAAATATTGTTACATGTGTATTTTAATTATTATCTGAAACAATTAATTGTTTTGCACTTTTTATTGTTGTAACTGAAAAATATTTATGTGGAATAAATACCTGGTACAAAAGCCAGCATAGGTTATACAAAGTTTCTTCCAGCCGAGTTAAAGAGAAAATAATTTCTGAGGCTGGATAATGTATACAGAAATACTCTCTTAATACTCTTTTACTGATCCTTCCTGTGTTGTTAGGAAGCTGGGGTCTGTATCTATTGGAATAATATTTTCAAAAATTAATGTATTTTCTTGTTCTTTGTTAAGTTATTTAACAGATTTTGCATCATAATATTTACCAATACTTCTTTTATGTGGAGGTGCAGGTTGTATAACTGCACACATCAAACAAGATATGTAAAGCACATGGTGCTGTCTTTAGGTAGTTTGTTCTCAATGTGCATAACATTTGCCTCCTAATTTTCTCCTAAAACAGGCAAAGCTGCCTATCATCCTGTTTTCAGTACAATATGTTTTGTCTTTAGCTACTCTGAATTACATGGCTTGGATAAATTTTACTTTGTCTATGGATTAGAGTTCTTTTATCTCATATTTATGGATTCACTCTTCTAGGTATGCAGACAGGAAGGCATACATACATATGTAGGATGTGGATATTTCCTGACTGATTCAGGAATTAAAGTTTTTGTAATATGGAATGAAGAAAATCTTTTCCTTAAGTTAAATATATACTGTATAAGGTTGCTGGGGTTTTAGGTATCTGCATGCATTTGTAGGGAAAAGAGATGGAATGATTAACTGTGGAATCACTGAACCTTCAGAACAAGGGAACGATTACATTAGTCCAGAGAGGGAATTTGCTTGGTTTCCCTATTCCAATAAATCACTACTCTATACTGCTTAGTGCGATGGATGAGATCACACAGGCAGTACTGCATGCAAAGCCATGCGTTGGCCCAACACAGATTTATAGATTACAGACTTTGATTTATGACAGTCTATTAAGAGCAAGAAAAACTGGAGCACTATCTGCAATTATCAAAAGAGGATCTTCATTTTGTGCTGAGAAGAATTATTCAAGGTGCAAAAAGGATACAAAAGGCACAAAATAAACTTAAGAAAAAAGAACACATAGAAGGGGAAAAGAATTATAATCTCTACTACAAAAAGTAGTGGAAGGATCATAGAATCATAGAATATCCTTACTTGGAATGCACCCATGGGGGTCTCTGAAGACCAACTCCTGCTCCTGCACAGGACAGTCTCAAGAATGACATTGTGTGCCTGAGGGTACAAAGTTCTAGAAAAGGTCAGATCAAAAATGCCAAGAAAATGGACTTTTTTGGTAGGGCTTTAAATAGGAATGTAAAGAGTTATGTCCTATCGTTAATTCAACCTGATATAGATCGTAGATTGTGATCTATGATTTTGAGTCTGGAATTTGAGGCACACCACAGGACAACAGAGATTTTATTTTTCTAAAACTTATGGAAGTTCCTTGCTAAAGTATGAGTATGTCATTGCTCAAAGGAAGATTGCATAGTAGAGAAGAGTATCTAGGTTCATGTATAGATGTATTCTGAAAGCTGTCACAGCAGTTTTGACAGAAAGAAAGGCTTCTTTATAGTTCATTTTTGAAGTATCAGAGCATTTTCATCTTTTTGGATACATGCTTCTGTTTATATTCTGAACTAAATGCACCAGTGATCTACATTTCCTCATTAAGATCCAAAGCTTAAGAATTACTGAGAAAGTATTAACAATAAGCCTCCATATGGAAGTATAAATAATTCACACGTTGTGTGTTTTGTTCCATCTCTTAGGGAATATAAACTTGGCAACAATCAAGGAGAATGTCATCATTAATTATAGTTAAAACGCTGAAGTAGAGATACTTTTCCTGACAAAGCAATGCACATAGCCAAACTTTAAAAGAAGTTTATAAGGGGACTGAATGGAAATTAAAATTATAACACTGGTGTAGTTAGTTTTGTAGTTACTGAACACTCAATCAGGCATAAGAACACAGTTGCTGCAAACACTAGAGATAATTTTTATGTGCCATGATACTTTTGCAGGATTCAAAGAGGCATCTGTGCAAGCATCATGCATTTTAAAATCATGAGTACTATCAATTCCACAATGTGTGCTGAAAATATTTGTTCAAAATTATGTCTCTGTCCTCAATCTCCATCCTCAGCCAGCCAGATTTTGATAGAAGATGCTAAGTGTTTAACATTAAAGAGTCAACATTTCAAATATTTTCAGAACATTTCAAAATATTTCCAAACTGTGTTAAGACATTCTGTAGTACTGTTTAACTCTGTTCTCGGTTATAAAGTATTGATTCAGCACTCAAAAAATGGTCAAAGCATTCCCTTTCCCTTTCCTTTCCTTTCCTTTTCCCTTTCCCTTTCCCTTTCCCACAATTTTTCTATGTCTGCAAAGCAGTTGCCAGTCACTTCCCTGTCATGTAATATATGTTCCCCGGACTATAATATTGTGTAACCCTGCTGCAGTAGCTCAAGTGTTCTTCACAGCTGAGAAGGAAGGGCTTTGTTTTTCCCTTGGTCTGTTCCATACTACTGAAGAGACTTTGCCACCAAGCACATGCTGCATTATTATGGGAACTGTGCTATGCAAGCACACACAGACATTAAACTCACTGTGAACATCTTGCGCCTGGGAGCTCTGAGTACACACGAAGGCTTTAGCAAACCCAGTAGCTGATTAGGACATCCATTAGACTCCTCCCCCACCTCACCTCCAAAGCCTTGGACCTAGGTAAAACGGAATCCTGAAAGTGCAATAGAGCTATAAGGCGCACACTCAGGTAGGCAGATAAAATTATCATAGGATTCATG
>WEIT01000779.1:0-22219 GCA_013389985.1 Dryoscopus gambensis | reverse complement strand
GAAGACCAAGATGAGGTCTCCCTTCAGTCTCCTCTTCTCCAGGCTGTACAGACCGAGCGACCTCAGCCACTCCTCATACGGCTTCCCCTCCAGAGCCTTCACCAGCCTTGTGAGCCTCAAGGAAAGTGCCTGAAGCTGAGCTAGGGAAGGTTTATATTGGATATTAGAAAAAGGTTCTTCACCCGTGGGTGTTTGGGCACTGGAAGAGATTCCCCAGAGCAGTGGTCACAGCACCAAGTCTGACAGAGCTCAAGAAGTGTTTGGACAATGCTCTGAGGCACAGAGTGTGACTCTTGAGGTGTCCTGTGCAGGGCCAGGAGTGGGACTTGGTGATCCCTGTGGGTTCCTTTCAACTCAGAATATTCTATGATTCTCTCTGGGGAAAGCTTCTTAAAACCTCAAGTTTTTCTAATTGAAGGTAATTTATAATTTTAAAAGTGCAGTATTTCTCTACTGTAGAAGTTCAAAAGACACAAAGAAAGCCTTTTGAACTTGCTGAAACTCAGTAGCCATGTACCTAAAGCCAGAGTTTGTTGCAAAGGTAAACCATCTTCTGGTTGCAACCCTGTCTATAAATTCAGAGAAAATATTTCCTTAATTTCCATTTTTCTAACAGGTTCAGTTCATTATCTATTTCTTTCAAAACTGTAAAACTGATTACAATTTTTTAAAGCAGGAAAACATTTTTTTCTTCTTCTAGTCTATGAATAATAACTAAGGGAAATTAATTGTATTAGGTATAAAATCTTGGACATAGTAACTAGAAAGAATCAGTTCTCCTTTCTGTCTTCAGTAAAATTTGATAGAAATTAAAACCATATTTATAAAAATACACTTAATTGTTGTCAATTAAACAGTAAAAAAATACTAAAATTTGAGGGATCTAAAAAATTATTTATCAAGATGTTTTACTGCTCATTTATTGGAAAGAATAAACTTTTCCTTAAGGAAAATAAAATAAAAATGCATAATAAGACAATATTCAATGGTACAAATCCAAGCTTCCTGTGTGCTCATTTAAATCATTCTACCCTGAATTCAGTCTTTCCAGTCTCTGTGCTTGTGGTAGTAGAGTTTTCTGGCCTTCCTTTAGTTTCTCAGTGTCTTTGTGGTAATGGTTGTGCCTAAAAAGGGAATGAAATGTTCCAAGTGACTTCACACAGACATGCCTAGGGCCTGATCCAAGCCTATTGACGGGGCTGGAGCCCTTCCATTTGCTTCAGTGAGCTTTGAATTGGTTATTTTATAAGGATGTTGCCTCCTGGCTTCCTGATGCGATTGACATGCACAAAGAGGCCATATTTGCAGTGCTCCTTCTTTTTGTACTCTATCAAACAGCATCTTCGTATCTAGTTTGCTCTCACCATAACTTACTGTCTTATTGAAAGAACAGTTTTAGGTCTTTTTTCTTTGATTTAGGTCATTTAAGAATATTGTACTAACTGTACCATCTTTCATTTTATTTTTTTTGGTAATTGAATCTGATTTCATTACTTTCTATTCACAAATACAATTTTTCTAGATTTCCTCTGCTATTGCTGCTCTGTTGCTAACAAACAATGTCTGCTTCTCCCAATTCAACATAGTTTATGAAAATTCTTAGCTTTGTGTATTACCTTTCTGGGGTTCTGAATGAAGTGAAACAATGCCTTTTGTAATACAGATTCCTGTGGTAATTGAGGTTTCTCTTTCCCATTGACTGTGATGCTTTTTATCAATACCCTGTGTATACAGTCATCCAGGTTGTCATATCAAGTGATAACTATCTTCCAAATCAAAGTAATCTGAATTTTATAAAACCTAGTAGTAAATAGAGCTTAATGTTTTATCAGAATCCAAATTTAGTACAGCCAGCACTAAAAACTTCACTTCATGTTCCTCCAGACACTTTCTTATGGACGTTTTTAGCTTATCAAATAAGGACATCAGTCACTCTGTCAGAAAAAAAAATAAAATCATGTTCAACAGTTAAATTTTACTAGTTTTAGACTCATAGCAAGTATTTTGTATGACTCTTTAGTCATCTGTATGTTTACTGGCCCTGTTCCTCCACTTCATGGCATACAAAGTAGTCACTCTTCAAGCTCAGAACATTTTTGAAAACTGAAATCCTTCCCTTCCCTTCCCTTCCCTTCCCTTCCCTTCCCTTCCCTTCCCTTCCCTTCCCTTCCCTTCCCTTCCCTTCCCTTCCCTTCCCTTCCCTTCCCTTCCCTTCCCTTCCCTTCCCTTCCCTTCCCTTCCCTTCCCTTCCCTTCCCTTCCCTTCCCTTCCCTTCCCTTCCCTTCCCTTCCCTTCCCTTCCCTTCCCTTCCCTTCCCTTCCCTTCCCTTCCCACAGTCCTGTATGTCTTACTTTATCAGGAATTAAAATATATAAATATGGAAATAGTACAATTTCATAGCTTAACTCTTTTGGTACTGCTAGAGTGTCAGTCATCTCAAACAAGCAGCTTGGAAGTGCTCACATATTTCAAGTATTCTTTTTTCTATTTTTCAGTCTTTCCCAAAATAAATTTCACAGTGCCTGTCTGCCTTAACTTTTATGTCCTTTTCCTCTACTTCCTTGGAAGAAATTATTTTAAATTTTTTTTTTACTGTACCTGGCACAGTTTTAAGGCATCATTTTAATTTCTCTTATCATTTATGACAAGCACTTAGCTCAGCCTTGCTTCTTCTAAAGTGAACAGGAGTACAAATGGTGTATCCAGAAGGCTCAGGAGCAGCACCAAGCTCACATTTCTCAATGTGTATGTAACTCACCTCTGTGCCAGAGTAAGATCAAGCCAGGAATCACCCCACCATGCAACTTGGTTTCTATGTAAAGACAGGTCAGGAAAGGAGCTGTAACATATCTGAAAATACTCTTGATGAGCACACAGGGTGAATACCTTGTCTGTTAGATTGACCTTCTCCTTGGTATTAAAGAGACACCTTTTTTTTGCTAATTCATTTGTTATCATTACATCACTTGGCTGAACTGCTTTCTGCCTTCTCACCTTGACTGAGTTTTGCGTTTGGGGTTTTTTTCCCCTTGATGTTATTTCCACTTTCAATTTCCACAACAGCATGTTGATTCTTTAAAGTCTTATTCCATCATTCATCATGAATTCACAAGGCTGCCTCCTGAACCTCATGTTCCTGACTTTTTTATTTTCAGTAGCAAGTGAACTAATATGTTTTGATAAAAGTGATCATTCTCAACTCATGAACTTTTAAGTCTTCATTTTGGTCTTATCCATTAGATCCTACAATCATTCCTCAGCTAAAATTTTCATAGAATTCAAAGAGCACTTTCACTTAACTCAGAGAATTAGTTAGTTTCAGGTTTCTTTGGTGGCTTTCCGCTGCAAAATTTTACCTGAGTGATGAAGAAAGTGGGACATGTTTCCACCCTGCTTGTTTTATATTGAAAAAAAAAAAAAACAGAAAAGAAAAGAAGCCGCTCTCCAGCTTTGTTTCTTTTTTCCAAGTAAAATAATTTAATCTCTTATTTTATAGAAGGAGCCCCTACTTATATCATTAGGAAACACACATCCATTTAAGAAGTAGTAGACTCTTTTTTGTTGTAAAAAATTAAGGAAATAAGACACCTCATATATTAGCTGAAGGAATAGCTGAAAGAAAACCTTGGTGAATAACTTTCAGTCAAAAAAACCTTGAAGCAGCAAAGAATGATTGTGGATCTTCAAAACAAACAAACAAACCAAAATCAAAAGGCAAAACCACAGAAGACTGAAAGCAGTCTGTTTCTAATAGGCTTTTTGAGCATTAAAGCTTTCTTTAAAAACATCAGTCACAACTGCATGGGCAGCCTCAGGAGTGACTTAACTTAAGCTCTGGAATCTCAGGGCACAAACCACTGCCTAAACTTAACCCATGCTGGGAGGAGATATTGCACCTTCTTGTAAATGGTAGATTACTCCTCCTAGGCTGGTTCATTTCCTTCGTTCGTCGCGGGTAGAAAACGTAAAAAGTATATAGGATGCATTAAAATAATAAGCCTTTAGGAAGCAACATTAGTCAATAAATTATTGCAGAACATGGTTCCTCTAGATGTGGGTAAAGTGCTCTTTACAAGTAATTTAACTATCAGACTGTGAGAAAAAATAACTGATTTTCTGACAGTCATTTTGGCTGACTCCCCCACCATCAGCAGATGCTCTTGCTCAGGTCACAAGTCCTAGCTTTTTTTTTTTCATGTTCACATTGTGTGGAATAGCATGACTCTGATCTTGAGTTCTCATCTCTCTGGGCAGAGCTCCAACACTAAGCTCACCTCATGTGTCTTATGTGTGGCTGCCAGGCAGGTAAAGACAACTGCCCTTTTGAAATTACAAAGCAGATTTAGCAGTCTGTGGATACGTTGTTAACAGAACTGATACAGCCTCCTAATTTTTGGCACTGCTCCTTGGAGGAAAAAAGTAATCATGAAATACAGTAGGGATAATTACCAAACTGAGAAGAGAAAGCTTTCAGATGAGCAACAGGCATATTTTGGAGGAGAGAGAGGAGAGTGTTTGCTATTTTTAATTACAGCTCATTAGACACAGAGAATCAGCTCTCAAATCAGTGGGGAGACTGGCATTACTTCAGCAAAAGTCAAACCAACCACCAAAATATCATATAAATTGGAAATTTCTTTGCTCTGTTTCGAATTGTTTTCCTCTACAAATCTGCTTCTCTTGGCTGCACCGCTTCATCATAGGAACACAGACTAAGTCAGATCTCTAGAGAGTAACATCTGATGCTGCTGAAGATCCAGCACCCATACCATGCATTTTCTAATGTATATCCCCCTAACGGATTGGAAAAGGGTTCTTTTTAAACTTGCTTTAGTCTGGTGCTGTACATCAGAGCTGTGCAATAGAGCTCCTATACATTAGAGCATTGGGCCATAAATTTAAAAATGTTTTACTTGGGAACAGTGTAGGTTGCGTGCTTTCACATCACCTGCAATGTGAAGCAAAGTCTGGAAAGTGGAAATCATTATACTGCTCAAAACATGCTTTGAATCCAAATTAAAATGGTAGTATAGGTATAAATCAACTTAAATATGAATGGTCTGCAGCAAATTAAGGCTATAAAAGTCATAGGCAAACTTCTGCAAGAATATGACCAGCAAATGGGAGAGATCTGACAGCTAATTTTTGACCAGGAAGTAGGTGAGTGGGAGCATAGAAATCTGTGGTACAAATCCCACATTCACGTCCATAATGACAAACAACTCCTTAAATGATGCAACTGTGAAATCTCATCCCTGAATTATTTCTTATTGTAATATAAGCACTACTAACTTTGGTGTCTTTTGATGTCAATAAGAGTCTATCATAGGGCAGTGATTATAAAAACTTATTTATGCAATTGTAACCTCACTTTTTACATTCCTATGCTAGCATTCTTTTGAGTCCCTTCTTTTTTTCTTTGTCATATATTTTTCCTTTTATATGAAATGTGGAAGTTGATGGATTTGGTGGAAAATTTGTTTAACTGAGATTCCATTTAGATTCTACTCTATAGTATGATGAAATTCCAGCTAGTCTAGCACTGTAATTAATTCAAAACCTGTTTAAGACATGGAATGGTATGTCTCAATTTCTAAATTGCCTACCAAGAGTATTGTATGAAATTTTGATGTTTTCATGCAGAAGTAGTACCGATGTCTGTAATAAAGTGCCTTTGGATCTGAGTTCAGAGAGTAATTCTGAGTAATTCTGATTTACATAAAATGTAAATCCTAACATGTACTTTAATTCTGAGCAGTTGTAACCTTTGTGTCTCCCCTTCACACTTTTTCCTTATGTCTCTTTCTTTCATCACTTTCTCATTTATGTGAAAGACTCTGCTACATGCACATGACACAAGATTTCTCTCTGAGATATGAGACAAACAGGTAAAGAAAGAACTTCCTTTACACAATTTTTTCAGAATTGCCCTTCAACTCTGTGTAGACAAGACATTCCTCATAACATGTTGGCTCAGATTTCAGAAAAATCGGAAGTACCAGAGAGGCTGACATAAAGCTATATGTCTACTCAGAGCACTGGACCAGTAATTTTTGGGGATGAAAATGCCATAATACCCATCTACAAGAATTTATTGCAGGAAAGAATATGCTGTGCAGATGCTATTAATCCATTGCCATCAAGAGGGTAATATTCTTGCCACAACCAAAAGGGGATCAGTAAACATATTTAAAACCAGAGTCAGTGTTGGTTTTTTTAGCTACAGTTTGCTTTCTTAAAAAAACTCCTAAGTATTGCATTTTCTAGACTATGCAAAAATAGGCATCTCACACGAGTTAGTCTGACTTCTTGTTCAAAGCATTTGAAACTGACTAATTTAAGTAATGTTAACGCAAGGAAATATTTTCAATAATTGTTGCTCATGTTTACACTCTTTCGCTTGAAATTCCAACAGAAATATAAAGTGCCTAGCACCAGAAGAACAATATTTGCATGATATAATTATTTTTCCACATGAAAGAAAAAAATGCTCTGTAGAATTAATGGTATTACAGAGTGAGCAGACAACATGATGAAACTGAATAAAGTTTATGGGGCAATGATACATATTGATTGCATGTGTTGCAGCAAGATGATGCAAAGTTCAGGTATTCTTTTTTGGGCCTCCCCTCAGAGTACAAAGTAATCATTTTACTCCTTTGAAACCAGAGGGCCTCCAAGTAAGACTTTCAGGAAACTTTGAAAGGAACCAGAGATTTTTTTGCAGGCACTTTTGGCAGAGGTAAAAAACATCTTAATGGAGGAGGGAATTACAGGGAAGTTATTCTTCATCCTGTACACATAAAGCAATATTTTAAATTATCTTCATTTAATTTTTCTCTCTTACTCTATCTTTCATAGTGTAAGATAAGCATTGGTGTTTGGTGCACTAATTTAAGTTTTCTGATAGTTTTTCGTTGGATAGTCATGTTTTGTTGACATATGCCATGGTGTAAGGGAGACAGTGCACACTTTAAAACATTAAAAACCTTTTACTAACCTCTACAGCTTTCCCATTACCCACTCTTCTCAAAGCATGCTATAAATCAAATCCTTCGTTTTCATTCTAAACTAGTACTTTTGAAAGATAATTTAGAGGCTGAAATCCTCTATTGTTCTACATAGCAGAATTAGTAATAATTGTCCAATTTTGCCCATTACTACTTGTCCAATTCACTGACTGGATTGACGGTTTTCAGAGCAAAACTGTCATTCAGGTTGGAGACCTCTGTGGTAGTGTGGAAAAATTAGTTTTATTTCCAGTTGGTATGTTCTGGTTTTCCCCCTACTAAGTTGTAATAAAGGTTTGTCCCAGTTGCTACCCTTTCTCCACCCCATCCCCAAATAAAGTTGAAACACATCCCCTATTCCCCATCCATCATCCAGACCACACCCTTTGTTCCAGCACCTTCCCTGTCAATCCCTCAAAACCATACTCCAGAGAAATGTCAGTCTTCCCCGACCCTGCCTTTATGTCCAGAAAATTCTATTCTACTCGACGCACCATTTGTTAAATTAGATATCAATCGTCTTGTATTATTCCTCATTGGTTATATGTAAAAGTTATCCCACCCTTATCTCCTCCCTACTACCCCCTAATTGGTTCTGTACCCTGGCTACCACCCCTCCTATAAAATTCGTGGTAAGCCGCCAAAATTCGAATTAGTCCGACCGAGCAGGGTTCGGGCAAATAAACCGTTAACCTCGGACTGTGGTCTGGACTATTCCTTCCCTCAGCCCTTTGTCCTGGACCTCGCAGACAGTGGCGCGGAGCGGATCTCCCGGATCTCTCGCTGCCTTGCGACCCTTCGGTTCGGGTCGTCGGGCGGCTTCCATCATACGGCGGTGCCTGCACTGAGCTAGCCGGGCGTCCACCGCGTGCGTGGAGAAACGCAGCACCGCCGCAGACCTCTGCAATGGTTACTCTGTCCTTCCTACACTTGAATAAAATACATAATACTAATTCTAAATTCCTCACGTATTTATGAAATAAAGATTATTTCTGGAGTTCAAATGTCTTCTTTCCTATGGTACTAGTTCAGTTAGCTAAGTCTCTAGCTACATGAGTCTCTCAAATATAGTAGCTGTTAGCCTGCATTATCAGATATTTTCTATCATGGCTTTAATTTTCTCTGACTACAAAAGGGCCTTGCTGATTGAGACTGACAAGGAAGATACCAGTTCTCTTCATTTGCTTCATTGACTTTTGTACGACACAGCCAGGGAGTGGAACTACACCTGTCATTTATAAATACACTAGATCTATAGATTCTGTGTAGATCCCTGCTAAGTGAATATAAAGTATTTTCAGCATGGAATTCTCAGAAGTAGCTGTGTCACAGCTGTTCTGTTTTGGATTATTCTCATTAATCGTAAATTAATAGCATGATAAAAATACCTGGGAAATTATATCAAGAGAGATTAGAAGCCATTTTTGTGCTCTATGACATAGATTTAAAGGGAGAAAAAAGATCCTTAAGTCAGTGGACTTCAGACATACTTAATAACACAAAGAGCTTATATGTACATGGAAATGCTAAAAAGGAGAAAATTATTTTGAGCAAATTATGTTAAATCCAGAAAAAATGCATCACGTATCATTCCACTAATATTTTCTCTGAGAAAATAACTATAAGAGGGGCTAATCCTGTTCTCTACATAGACAAAACTACCTTCAAGTCAGTGAGAGTTTTGTTAGTGTTAGAACTGCCTGATTGCTACCCAGATTTATTCAGATGTACAGTTTGAAGTGACTCTTAATCTTTCCAGCAAAAATACAACACTTAGTGGTCCCAAATTCAGCGAAGACATCCACATAGACAGATTCTTGTTTACAGCCAGAGTGATTTACAGGGGCAGAGACTAAATCTGCCATTAAGATTGTTGACATAGCCTTCCTCAAAAGCAGGCCAAGAAAAGTTAACGTAAAACTCTCTTCTTATTACTGAGTGTTGTTTATAGCTGTTCTGTCAGTTGCCCACCTCATATAGATTCAGTACAAGTGCTCATGAATTCATTCCCCAACGCCAATTTTTGTGCTTTGTTTCCCTTTCTGTTAAAGAGGTCTAACTGCAGCAAAGTAAATATTCTTCTGGTGCTGGGAATGTGGACTTTATATACAAATTCCATGAGATGCTTTTGTATATAGGCAGGCCATCAGCTTAGTGAGATTATAAACTATGCTTGTTTCTTAAGCTGCAAGAGTTTTCCATTTGCAGTGGCTTTTTTGGACACTGTGACAGTGTACCACTGCACATGAACTTGTGCCCTGAATAAGAACTTCAAAGCAATTTTTAAATCTTTTACAAAATCTTCATGAATATTCTAGATAGATTGTATTCTCTTGGCATTGTCAGACCAAGTGATTAATTAAATAAACAAGCAACATACCAAAACAAACAAACCAAAATGAAACTCCCTACCACATTACTAGAAAAAGAAACTGTAACTTGTTTTACCTGTCCACCAAATATAGCTTATCTTGTCTGGATAAAATATGCAACTTTGGTAAAGAAACAGAAAGAATAATCACAACACCTAATGCACTTGTAATTTTGAAGAAAATTTGGCAATAGTTTCAACTAATAGCCTGATATATAACTGAACAAATACCTTTCGAATAAAGTCTTTCCAAAACAAGGGAGAGTTTTATACACTATCCTTCTAAACTGAAGAAGATTTATGATATGTTAGGGAAACATTTTTTTCCCCCTAAAGACTCAAGAACCATTGGGATGACTGGTTGTATCTTTCAAAAGAAAATACTGTCCTATCTACAATATCTTTGTGTAAAAGCACTCCTCAAATATGGGAGAAAGTTTAAATTACTCTGCCTCAGGAGACTTGAATCTTCATTTTCAAAAGTTTGGCTAGTGCTGCAACCACAAGACTGCAATGATTTTGGAAAGGAAATCCTTGCTAGTGCTGTCTGTTGAATTATTAAATATTCACAAGGACAAAGACTGTGAATGTAGCTCTGCACCAGTTAAGACACTTATTGGACTGTATAGGGATGCAGCACAAAAGACCTGGGTTTAAATCCTCAGTCTTTTGCATTAAGAGTTCAATGAAAGCAGGCATTTCCCCGTGGATTTTAAAGCTGAACTTTCAGCCCCTAGTGAATTTGAAACAAAACCACCTTGAACATTCAAATTAACTCCAAGCATATTCTAACTACAGCATCAAAATCACCCAGTATCAAGTGATGGCTTAGAAATTTGAATGGCACCTGTCCCTATGAGGAAAATGCACATTCCTTCTGTTTTCTGAGTCCTTCCTGTAAATAGAGACCATATATAAATGGTTATTATCAATGAGTTTGTTTATATGTAGTCAGGATATTATCTATGGTATCATATACCATTAATATATTCCAGAACAAGCTGGCCTTATAACTGCACTCCTGGTATCCTATTATGCTTTTACTTTTGTTGGAGTATGTTAATAAATGAATACCAACCAGATCGTTGATTCTTTGCATGAAGTCTGTATTACTCGGGCAACATATTCTCTTTTATCCTACTGCAAGACATTCATTCTAACAACAATAACCCTTCTGGGTGCAGAGTAACCAATTATATTGAATTTTGTGAAAGGCATTACTTTTTAGAGAGTAATGTATAATTGGAAGATAATGTAAGGTGTAACCTCTGTATCTAAAAAACTAGTGTTGCACCTAAAAACTCAAACCAACTTGAGTACTTCCTTTCTCCAAACCAAATAATTAATAGTTAAATCAGAGAAGCGTGGTAAGTTATGCAATTTATTACTGGAAGAGCATCTGGATCTTGAAAGATTTAGCAAGCACAAGGAAATAATTGCAGTAGGATCTTCATTAGGTTTGATACATTTTACATAACTTTTTTTGCTGTTAAATTAATCTTTGCTATTTGTCACTCAGATATTTCTGAAGTAATTAAACTACCACATATCCTGGCTTGGCCCACAATATGCATCCGTAATGGTCAGGTCAGACTCTGATATTCTTGTTTATTTCTGATTTATGTCAAGGCAGAAGCATGTTTTTTGTATGTATTCTCCACGTCTCTGCTGAGTTTATAAAACATGCTGAGTATAATAAGCTAGGTTATGCCGGCTCTTTAAAATGTGCTTTCCAGAAGATTTAAGAAAAGAAAAAAAAATGGACCAAGTACAGCATTTTGTACTCATTTCTGGAAGCACGGTCCATATCACAACAGCCAGTTCGTATTACAGTAGTATTGAGCTATATGTTGAATTTTGCTTAACACTCTATTGCTATAATGAAGGATGATCTTTAATTTCAAAAGCATAGAAAGAGAGAGTGAAAGAGAAGTGAGGAGACAGAGCCAAAAGCCATATTATCTGTGAAAGCTATATTTAATATAGGCCTTGATAATTAAAAGTTTTCTGACAGCTCTGCAAAGCATTCAGATCATCAGATTTAATGACTTTGGGGCACCTAAATTAGGTATTTCAAGTTTGGGAGCCTAAATTCAATCTAAATGACCTAATTTGAAATCTGTCATTTAAATGCGGGCGATCAGAATTTCTGAAAAACAATTCTCTTGTTTCAAGACTCAAATATGGATTGACATGCCCGGTTTTGAGACCTACGTTCAGTTATTTTGCACTAGATCATGATGTTCTTTTTTGCTTTTAGAGCTGCAGAGAATGTGGAGGGAACCAACAGTGTCTACAGCAGCACTGCAGAGGCATTTCTCTATTCAGGTCTTGTTTTTGTAAGAATGGATTAGTTTCTGTTATTTTTTTCCCCCGTTCCTTTGAAGTGAAACAAGAGGGTATTTTCAAATGTGTTTTACGACATTAGAGGTGTACTGTAAAATTCTATAACTTCTTAGAAGATACCTGTCTAAGGGGGGAAAATTCTCTTGTCAGTCTTGCTAGGAAATGTCATATCTTCTAAGCTTTTAACAGGAATTGTAAACAGTGAGACAAATAGTTGCTGTTTACAGGAAGAAGTAGGGCCTATTAGGGCACTCAGAAGGCAAGGATTTAGAAGTAGGGGCATTTAGAGAAGGCAAGGATTAATAGAATCCAGGTAATGTGGCAATTACAAAACTGAGGACATTTAACACCCATTTAATATCTTTTATTAAACAAGATAGAAAGATGTTGTGTCTTAGCTATAAAATATTTTATACATCATAACTGTCATTAACATCTTGCTGACAGAGATTCTTGTTCATAGAAAATATATCAGAGGAAAGTTTCTAACTATCAGGAAAACCATGTTTTGAATCAGTCCAGAAATTGGAATAAAGTAGCGACAGTTTTGTCCCATTAAAGAAGACATTTTAGTCTCTTCAGAAGAATATTATCTGATGTGAAGATATTCAAGAACAAGATGAAATACTTGTAAAGATCTTTTCAATTCCTAGGTTATCCTTGTAACCTGGGAGTTGCCTGCTGGAGTTTTAGTTATGAAAAGCACCTTTGAAAAACTGCTCATTGGGCTCACAGGGACAGGCAGCCTATCCTTCCCACATTTAGGAATTCTTAAGGGCTCCTCCCAAACTTGAGAGGCAATTTGAACCTGTTTACTTTTTAAGGCAGGCAAAGTTTTCCATTGAATAAAATTTTGGCTTAAAGCTCATTTTAACTGAAAAATTCTGTGTTAGCCATGGGAATAAGCACAAGGTATTAGTCTGCTTAAATGTCAATAATTTATCCTCTGAGGCACCCAGTGGATAGCAAGTTTAGCCAAGTAGTTTGAGGGAATGTTAAACAGAACTTTTCCATGTGTTAAACAAACATTGATGACTGACAGTAAAATGTAAGTTAAAGTCATAAGAAAAATAATCACAGAATCCTTTCCTATGATAGAGAGCTTTGCAAAGGTACATGAAATACCATTTGAAGCTAAACAATGTAGCTCATTACTGTCAAAATTTCTTATCTTTTCTTAGCCTTAGATACTATTTGACTTGCCACATTTAAAAACAATATTTTTGCAAAGCTGTGAAATGTTTGGCCACAATCTGAGCTTCCCACTATGGGGAAGTTTATCAAGTGACATCTCGATTGTTAACTACTCTGTCAAGATAGGAGTGTTTGAAAACCTAATCAATAGCTATTTTTTGTGGTAACTTAGGGAGTTTTATCCTGTATTTCTAGTCAATTGCTTTGAAACATATTTTTTAGTCACCTCTGTTTAGAACTTCTCCTTCCTCTCTCCTTGATCTTTAAAAATGAGGTCAAACTTGAATTTTAGGTCACAGTGGAGAAGTGCAAAAATCAGTAACTACTTCACACTCTGCCTTATAATAACCCGTTCATTTATCCACCACGTTGATGTTTTATCAAAGAGCTGAGAAGCAATGAGTTTCATACTCACTAATTATTAAAAAAAAGCATATAATTTTGATTGACAAATAATTTATCTTGTCAATATATGATAACCTGAAGACTTCAGTATTAGGTCAAAACTTTGCTTATTATTTTAAGTTCAAGACCTTAACATTCTAGAACTAGTATTCTAGTTCTAGCTTTTGGATATGTTTTGTCTGCTTCTAAGAGGAATCAAAGTAGTTTAAACTCAGCTAAGATACTTCTACAAATCTGCTCTAGTATCACAGCAGTGCCTTCAGAACTCTGAGTACCTATTAAGGGTCTCAATGCAATGAAAATGCAACATTTCTCATTTGTACCCTTGTGGAGTGGGCCCTACCAGCCAAGGCATGAGCATGCATGGCTTTGCAACCCTCCAGTCCCCTGCAATGTTTCAGCACCCAGAATGAAGTTGTTTATGGGAACCAGAAATTAAATTGAGTTAGTTCATTTCAAGCGATAGTCAATAAAAAACAGAGGGCAGCTCAAAATGAAAAACAAAAAGAGCTTGTTCCTTTCCGGAATCTCACAGATCCATGGGGTAAGGCTGCTAGGTGCAGCTGCCATACTGGTACTAAAGACAGAAACTGGGGATGTAGTAAAAGAAGCAAACAAGAACTCTAAACCCTACCCCAAATTCAGATCCAGCTTCTAAGGGCTTCAAAATGTAAAATTATAGGCACTTGAAATTGTTCTTTTAATTTCTGTATTCAATTACTATGCTTTCACTGACTCTTATGAAAAAGAAAGAAAGAAAGGCATAACTGAGGCTGGAAGACTAGCAGAGAAGAGATGAGGAAAGCACAGTCCCGCTCTCTTTGTTGCACCTCTTTGCTATAGAAAACTCTCACTGCTTCTTTTGCAAACTTGAGAGAGGTCAAAAAAGAGAAGAACAAATGTGACCCCTAGAAAATAATCTCTTTCATCCCCCTTGCTCTGCTAAGGATACACTTCTTGTCTTGCAAATGGAGCCGTTTGACAATCATTGCTCTCAGTGTCTGGTTAAGCTTCATCTTCGGTGCTAACAACTAGCGCACTTTTGACCTCCCTGTGCTGTCGTAGACATACAGTGGCAAAAAAGGTCAAGGATGAACTTTTCCACAAAGATTATAGTCTGGCAAACCTTTTCCTCTGGGTAGCCTTAGAACTTGGATATTGGCCTTACTGGACTAATTTTAAGAAAATTTAAGGTTGCTCTAGTGTAAGCAAAGACTGTCTCTCTTCTACTACTGCTGTGGAGCCCCCATACTAGTCCCCTTCCTGAGACACACTTTTCTTTACACTTTCTTCCGTGTATTTATGGTCAGCTTTCTGTGCCTTTCAAAAGGGAGGGGAATAAGAGTTTTTTGTTCTCTGCAAAACCATGGGCTTGTTTAGCCATAGTGAGAGCAAAGAGGCCAGTAATGGTTGGGACAGGAAAAGTAAGAGCACTTTTTGGAATTACTAAATTATTCAGCTGCCCAGAGTTCATATACAAGCACTAGAAATACACAGAGTATTAAATATATAAAAATATTAAAGCTTCTATTTTTATACTAATAAAAACTGAGCTTTTCAGAAACATCTTATATAAATACTCTCAACTCTTAGACTGTAAAACAAGTTAATACTACAATAACAATTTCATTTTTGTCTTAAAAAATATTAAAAGCTTAGTCTTGCAGAGGTGTCCAGCAATTGAAATCCAGGCACTAGTCTATCATCTAATGTCAGAGAATTATCAGAAAAATACATTTAAAGATCTTTTCTTGTAATTGTTTATTTTTTTCATGTTTATCTTCTAATACACATGGTATGTTACAAATAAATTTGGTCTCTGTCATTAGCCAGTACTAAAGGGCAATTTGTCATGTTATCGCACTGTATATTTAGCAACTTGAATTGTGAAAAGGATCTAAATTCTGCAAAATCTAGTGTTGGCAGCAGTGATCACAAATTGCAATGCAAATTAAAATACATAGCTAGTTAATGTATTATTTAATTGATAAATTTCTTTAGAACACAGGAATTTACATGCCCTTTCTAAACTATTTACTACAGTAGAAAGTACAGATTTAATTATGAAACAAATTAAGTTTTAAACCTTCTATTTCTAATCGAAACTTGAAAGAGATTTATTTCTATGTCTAGAATGAGATAATGAAAAATAGTAAGTAATGTGCAACACTATAGCAAGCTTACCATATTTAAAATGCTAGAATTTTAATTAGCCAAAAGTATTGGCAGATGATGAAGTATAGTCTGGATGAAACTGCTATAGCACAAAGAAATCACTATGCCTTTTTTAAGCAGACAGTACGCAAAGGTGTTCAACTATTTGTACTAAGCAAAGGCACTCCAATACTTCTTTCCGTCATTTGCCACACTTCTAACAGGCGCTGGCCATCTGATTCCTTAGGCAGATTCATCCACTTCATTAGCACTTTTATGAGTTCATATTAGTTGCTTCTGGTTTTCACCTTTGTAATGGAAACTTATCTAGTATAAAGACTGACTATTTATGGGGCCACTGTGGCATTGTTTTACATCATAACAATACTGCCTTTTAAAGCAACTAGTCTCATCCAGTTTCCCATATTGTATCTTGTATCACTACTTACTTGTTTATTTATACACTGCTTTGCCCTAGTGAAAACAAGACCTCACTATCCAGCTTCCACTTTCCAGCACTGCAGAGGAAGAAATACTCAAAGATCTTTCCCCCCTTTCATTCTAACCGTGTTCTCTGTGTTGAGAAATTAATTTCCTGATATGCAAAACAAACCATGAGAGTCTGTAGCCTGCTGTATGGTTACTAGTAGATGTAACAGCAAGAGGTCCCTTTTCAGAACCACTATTTATGGATCCTTGTGTAGGAACAGCTTGGCTTCTGTTCACTAAGATTGTCACAATGAAATTACACTAAGGACTTCAGACCTATTTTTAAAAGTGGACGGCCATAAATGGAAGAACTTTATATTATGTAGCTTTGCTTCTTTTTAAAATTTGGCTGATGGGAAAAGTTTATTGTGTTTATTTGAAAGAAGAAGTACAGAGGAAGTGTTGGTGGGTTGTTTGTTTTGACCTTTTAATAAAAAACAGATATCCTCCCCGAAACTACTGTATTGTTACCTTTAGTGCAAGGCAAAAATAACAATATAGGCACAAAAGAAGGACTGGGGGAAATTATTCAAATGAGATGTTCATTTGAACATCTTGGTGTGTTGTCTCATTGGTAATGAAGCATAAGGTAAGGACATTTTCATCCAAACTGATGTTTCAGCAAATAATATTGTAAACATGTCTAATTGTAGACATTGCAATAGTTCTGTTAGTAGCCCACACGTACCTTGAGAAATGTTTTCCTTCGTTGTGCAGAAGCCACACCAAATCACTCTACTTCATGTGCTGGCTCATATACATTACTTATCAAATTCTACTTTCCAAGGAATTGGTCTGTGATTTCATTCTTTCCTATTAAAGACTGTCAGCTGCCATTCACCAGTGTCTGGGAAGTTTCTCTCACATTCCTAAGCCTTTGCTTTCCAGCTCAACACACATATTCAGTGCTGAAAGTCAGTCTTTTCCCCAGAGGCCCATTTCTCCACAGCACCAGATCTCTCTGTGTTTGTTGCAGATACTAAATAACTGCAGTTCTAATACTTCTAAAAATGTCATGTCAAACTTCTTTTTAGAAGAGCTGGATGAAATCTCAGCTCCTGTTCACAGAAGCCAGGGTTCGGCTGCAGATCTGTTTTGATGAAATCTCAGCCTCTGTTCACAGATGCCAGTTGCAGAAGGTGAGACAGGGCAAATGAAGAACATTGCTCTGGCAGTGCCAGAGTGACAGGAAGTATGTTCCTGGGATTTTTTTTTTGTCTTTGCATAAACTTCATGAGTATACAATAAATCATAATTAGTAGTGTTGTGCTGCATGTGGCCACAGCCACAGAGTCCACACAAATGAAGCACTGGTGGACAAGCTCCCAAGGCACCGAGGTTTAACATCTCAGTCACAGCGAGTTCCCATGTCCCCCTAGGAACTCTGTTTTACATATTGTTACATTGTTGGTTTAAAAAGCCCCCAACCAGTTTTATGTATGTCATCATGTTTATGCATATTCTGGAAAGTTCTGCGGTATCCGGTACCTCATTGGTTAATTCAAACGAAACCCTTCCCTGAGTTGTCCCTATTGGATGTTTTCCCTTTGTCACCTCCCAGTTAATCGAACCCCATTGGCTGTAACCCTTTACTCTGCCCCTTTCACCCCCATATAAAAACCCCAGCACACCCTCATTTTTGCTCTTCTGCTTCTGACAGTTTGCACTAATAAGGGTTTGGAAACCACACAGAGAGTCCCTCCTTCATCCTCCGCCTCTGCCAGCGCTCCTGTACATTCAGCTTACAGCTTGCCCCTAGCAGGGGAGCCAGCATAGCCTGCTGCAGCTAAGTCCTGTTTTCAAGGACACCTCCTGCATTAGATGCTGCACAGCCCCAGGCAGCTTGCAGTCAATGTCATATTAGAATGTAGATTTCTAAGATTAACATGAACTTTCATCATATCATGATTTTAATTTTACAAAACTTAAGATACACTTTGAGATATATTTCATTACTGTGTTTACTGTCACAGTAAGGATCCATAAGGATGAGTATTGTTGATCACCATTGAAAAACCATAGCAAAATAATTTTAGTGCATATCATACTCTGAAAGAACTATCTGAATCTTTCTGTGAGGATATATAAATTGGCTTGCAGTTGAAACGATACAGGGTTTTTTCTAAGAAAATTTCAAAATTAAGAATTCCAGTTGCATGCAAAACATGGTTTCTCTTCAGGCTTATTTTAAGGACTCATGAAGTTAAAGTCCTGATACAGAATTGTCTTTAATGAAAAAAAAGTGTATATTATTGCATAAAACTTTCAAATTACCATGAAAGTCTAAGACAAATACAACTATTATTGGTTTATCACCTCAAACATGTTGTTGTAACTGTCATTATATCAGATGAGTTTGAAAACAGTTTTCCATTTCACTCTTTATTTGACAAGGTGATTCATTGTGTAGAGCAGTTTAAGATGTCAGTCCCTGTGGAAAGAATTGAGTTGTACTGATGTGCTCATGAGCATTCCTTCATCAAAGTGTGTGATTAAAGAAGGGATATTCTTCTGAAATATTGTTATCCAATTGGCCTGAAATATGAGTGTTTTCTTTATTGAAATATAATTCATCACAGTCAACTTTGTCTAGGTAAACATGTATATGTTAAATGCAACATATGAAAAGCTGGTTATAATTATCCACAAAATCACCTCTGTGATACTTTTTTATGCTGCAACACAATGGCTTGTCAAGTAATTAAAATAATTTGGTTTTGACACCACATCTTCATTTTCCACAGTGGAATGATGAGAAAGGAAAAGATACCCAGACATTTTCTGTGCATTCTGTATGTGCCTTGAGTCTGTCATTGGCTCATTTTTGACTACCTCAGAGAAAGACAGAAATCTTCCATCTTGCTTTAGCCATTTTGCATTGAATTTTGGAAATTTCCCCTGTCCTTTCATCAGACAACAGATTTCATTATGGAGAATGTTTGCTCTCCACCGTCATTTATTTGGATTAACCTCCTCTCTTGGCACAGCTGCCTATTCTATATTTATACTCCTTTACAATCCCACTAAGCTATTTAGTGAAATGAAATTCCATAGATTGATTCTGTATCATGTGAAGGAGTACAGTATCTCCTTCCATCATGTGTGAATTCACTACCAGTCCATTTCCACAAGTGACTTCTTATTATCTGGCTAGAAGAAGAAAGACAGATTCACCTTAACAAAATCATTCATTATTTCGAATGCTATCATGTCTATTTTGTCACAAAATGCTATCAAACAGTTATAGGTATACACTATAGGCATAACTCAACTTTCCTTCTCACTCTCCCTCCATTCTTCTCCCATTTGCCTTGCCTTGCCTTGCCTTGCCTTGCCTTGCCTTGCCTTGCCTTGCCTTGCCTTGCCTTGCCTTGCCTTGCCTTGCCTTGCCTTGCCTTGCCTTGCCTTGCCTTGCCTTGCCTTGCCTTGTCTTTCTCATGTATTTTACTTCTACACAGGAAACATTTCTGGATGCAGTGTATGGTATGGCTGAGGACTAAGGTGCTGATATACTTGCTACCTTTTTCTTCCCGTCTTACTGTGGCCACAGAGAGTGGTGAGTGCCATGGAAATATGTACTAACAAATTACAATTTGATTTTTCTTACAGCTGACAATAATTACTAAGAACATATCCCTCCTCCTCCAAAGAAATCACACAGATATCCGTCCCCCTCCATGAAGAAACCTCCTCTTCAACACCCTATGTTTAATGCAATCAAATGTTAATTAACTAACAATGGTACACCTGATTGATATGCTTGGCATAACTGAACAGCAGATTCAGAAAAATGAGTGTTCATGAATAGTATCATTTTATACTTTCCAATAACAAGTCTAGCAGTAGAGATAAATCTGTTTCAAAACAGTGTATGCTCTTATCATTCTACAAATATTTTAACCAAAGCTAGTTCCCATCAACCATCCTTGAAGCTCCACCTCCGCCTCTGCTTCTCTCTTCTTTTTCTTTTATCAGCCAGCATGACATTTCCCAATCTGAATCCTCCCTCCAGCCTAGTTGGAGCAGCTTCAGCATCGTGTATCTCCAGTAATATTTGTACTCTAAAATTAGTGAGGTATACAGTTCTAACTTCAGTTTTGACTTAGCTTATTCCTCCACTCACCAGAAATAAAATAATACTACTTGCTATTACAAAGGGAATTCCATTTTTAAAGACTGGAGCACTTAGAATTCCTCCTGTCAGCCACTTTCTCTTCACTCCAATCCACTATGGTTCTGGTGCCACTTGCCCACCTTTTAAAGCATTAGCTATAAATTGTCCATTACAAGCATAAGTTGCAAAGCCTTCATTTAGTTCCTGAGTTGTGCAAGAAGAAAAGGTACAAGTGAAGACTGTTCAGCTTGGAAGACCAGGGGATAAGATGCAGGAATATATAAAATGAGCAGCAGCAGGTTGGAGAAACATTTGTGTTCTCATTTAAGACAAACTCCTTACAGAGGAAGCTTTGTTCAGTAGTCATATTAACAGTGGAAAATTAAGCTTTATGTGGATGAAAAGCTTTTTGAAGGCTTTGCCTCCACAAAATATGGCCAAAAGCAGCACTGATCAGCAAAGCTGGCACAGACAGCAACCCAACAGAGCTATGACGTCGGCTTGTTTTCTTGATTCATGCGACCATTTCAACCATTGAAAAGACATTTCTATAATCTTTTCAGTACTATGAAAAGCCCTTCTTCGAAGTAAGTAAAGCAAAAACTGTAGAGCAGATTTGTCTAACATCAGTGTGTCAGGATAAATAATGATCAGTTAATAGAACTATAATAATGCTAGTCAACTTAAGAGTATTCTTGATTAAACTACTGGCAGGGACTACTAAGATTTACAGAATGATTGCTTTTTTGTTTTCTTTTCCTCTTATAATATTTTTATCCACCATTGTGTATTATTTAAAATCTGCTTGCTACAATTTCCTTTTCAAGCTTGTTAGAGGCAGATGTTTCTCAGCCCAAATTTGGTCCTCTTCCTTATGAAAAAACAACAAAACCCATGCCCTCTAAAGTGAATTCTAGGTTCAGGTTTTTTATTCAAGAGCTACAGAGCAGAAATTCAGGTATATATGCACCATAGCCTGTATGAGAAATTGACATACAGCCTTGCTTACCGGCATGTTATTTTCAGTAGCACTTATCTCCCCATGAAAAAAAGGGAAAGATTTGGAATATATGGTTGATGTTCACTAGCAGTTCTGCCAAAGTCTGGGGTTTTTTTTCATTCTGTAAATGGAGTGCATCAAGAATGGTTTTTGGTTTTCCACTATTTCTTGAAATCTTGCCAAACATGTTTTCCTTTCCCTGTCACTCACATAATGTTTGGAAAATGCTACAACTAGATCCTTGCTGCATTCAAAACATCCTTCCACTAATTGCAAGAAAGAGAAAAATTTTTAACATATTTCATGTATTTTAAAGAGTATATTCCCTCCGACTCCCAGAATGTCACAGAGACATGGGCTCAACATAAGGCAAATAACTATGATATCACGGTAATATTTGTACTCTAAAATTACTGATTTATACAATTCTAACTTCAGTTTTGACTTAGCTTATTTCTCCACTCACCAGAAATAAAGTAATATTACTTGCTATTGCAAAGGAAATTCCCTTTTTAGAGCACTGGAGCACTTAGAATTCCTCCAGTACACAGACTTAAGTAATGCCAAGTTCACTTACGGCATAGTCCTTTAAAGACGTAAGGACTATCAGGGATGAACGTGTATTTACTGAACAAACAGTAGTCATATGAAAAATGTAAGCTTTTCAGGTTGGTAGAAAAGGCATAAAAGACAGGGCGACTCTGAAAAATCAGGCATACAGCACTGAAGGCAATAGATCAGATGTCATTTGTTGGCCAAAATCCGTCTCAAAGTGATGCTATTATTAGGAATAGGTTTGTAAAAACTTGTCAGTGGAGGAGATTGACTTGGCTAAGAACTTGACATCCCTGTTAATCCTCCTGAGCCAAGTATTAGTACAGTCTGGCCTAAACATTAGTAACCACTTTTCTGTGCACAACAGCACAGGAAAATTTACAACATTGTTCCTGACGTCTTCTGGCCAAAAAGAAAAAAACAAAAAACCAAAAGCAGTCCTCTTACCAGATACATATTATTCAAAATATGTTGTTTTCCTCAACACAGGGGAATTGGAATGAAATGCTAAAATATGTGGAGTTTAAGGCTATGTCATCTGTGCATCCTGTTACCAAGGAGGAAGGTCGAGATGTTGTCTA
>WEIT01000772.1:11394-22973 GCA_013389985.1 Dryoscopus gambensis | reverse complement strand
CCCCGGCGAGGCTCTCGGCGGAGCAGGAGGCGGTGTTGGGCGCCGTGAGGAGCGGGAAGAGCATCTTCTTCACCGGCTCAGCAGGTGAGGGGCCCTGGAGACCCTCATCGGCTCCCCGGGGAAACTCCTGGCCACTGACCTGTTGCTTCTCCCTCCAAGGGACTGGGAAGTCGTTCCTGCTGAAGAAGATCGTGGGCTCCCTCCCTCCAAACATCACCTACGCTACAGCCAGCACGGGAGTGGCGGCTTGTCACATCGGTGGTACTACTCTGCATGCCTTTGCAGGTGATGGCCTGCCCGACAGCAAGGGGCTGGGACCTCTCACTCCCTTCCCAAAGAATCAGGAGCATCCTAAAGCATTGCTTTTTTCTCCTCTGACAGGGATTGGCTCTGGGAAGGCACCGCTAGAACAGTGCATTCAGCTGGCGGAGAGGCCGGGGGTGCGCCAGCACTGGCTGGCCTGCCAGCACTTAATTATTGATGAGATCTCAATGGTGGATGGCAAGTTCTTTGACAAGCTGGAGGCAGTAGCAAGGTGAGCAGTTGTCGGGTTTGTCGGGTCAAACAACTAGCAGAAATGAATTTCCCTTAACTTCCAGGCTGCTTCCTTTCTTTAGTTTTGTGAATGGATACAAGGCAGCTGCTGGTACAGGACTGTAAGGAAGGATGAAATCATAGCATCTGGGCCGATCTTTAGCCTTAAGATAGGTTTTGGTCATGCCCCCTCCTCACTTACAGCTGTGGCTGTTTGGGTTTTTGTCTCCATCTCCTGAGCTAAGAGTTGTCTATTGAGCTAAGTCCAGAATATACAGCTGTGCCCAGAAGGTCTCTCTTGCAGAGACAAGTAGCTGTAGTATAACAGCCACTAAAGAACCAAGACTGGTAATGACCTCTGGGGTAGGTAAGCAAAGCAAATTTAATGTCTTGTACTAGCATTGCTTAATTGTTTGAGCTCTTCTGTTGCAGCTGGGGATAAACATCTTTCACTGCAGGTGGGCTATGTTTGAATATACTTGACAGATTAAGAAGTAACTTCTGGGACCTGACTATGTCCAGGTTCCAGAGGACATTCAAAACTTCTCTTCCATCCCTTTCAGGGCAGTAAGAAAACGGGATGAGCCTTTTGGAGGAATTCAGCTAATTATCTGTGGGGATTTCTTACAGCTACCCCCAGTCTGCAAGGCTAATGAAGAAACCAAGTTCTGCTTCCAGGTACAAAACTGTTCCTAAAAGCATTCTCATACTTCACGTCTGCCTCTTTCTTGACAAGAGGATGATTTTTCCAGGCAAAAAGCTGGAGGAAATGCATCCACATAAACATGGAGCTGACTGAAGTGCGGAGACAGACTGACAAGACCTTTGTCTCACTCCTGAGTGCAATCCGTTTAGGCAGGTGAGGAGAAACTCATCTTTTTTTGTAATCCCTGCTCCCCACTGATGGAGCAGAGGAAAGAGCAGTTTGTCACTTTTCTGTGCTCTATCAGGAATGTGTAGCTGTGGGCAAAAACGGTAAATGTTTTAGTTAATGTAGACAGGTTTCATATACGCTGCTCTGGTAAGAAAGGACACTTCCTAGGGTCCCTCTGCAATTTATGTGAATTAATTCAAAGGATCCTGAGCTGGCAGTGGCCAGGGCAGGGCTGGGGCATACACTGGGCTCTACTCTCTGACTTTATGCAGGTATCTTTCTCTGTCCTCTCTGGAGGCCTGCAGCTTGCACAGACTGATCCAGCTGTGTGGAGGTTACTGCTGCTCAAACCTGTTCCCGATCACTTTAAAGAATAATTCCCCTTCCTGCCTGCCAGGTGCACAGAGGAGGTTACCAGACAGCTGATGCAGACGGCTGCTCACAGGTCTGAGCGTGATGGGATCCTGGCTACGCGGCTCTGCACCCATAAAGATGATGTAGAAATGACCAATGAGAGACGCTTGCACCAGCTACCAGGTGAACTCTGTGGGGAAACTGCTGGGTTTGGGGCTGAGCTCTGCGTGGATGCAACGGGGGTACTGGGGTGTCGGGTGGAACTAGCATTCTGTCATGCACAGCAGCACCAGTCCAAGCTCTGTGTGTTGGAGTTGAGCTGTCTGGGCAAAAACGTCACACTTCTTTGTTTAAAAATCCACAATGTCACTATTTGGTTTGTAATAGACAGCAAGCTCATTGCTTGCTGTGAGGTAGGGGTGGGTAATTTATTGCCTCCGTGCCCCTGCTTTTTCGTTCTTTAGCATCTTAGAAAGGCCATGCTCTCTGCAGCCATGACCTGAATTAAGGGCTATTTAATTTTTTGCCTGCCTTGCTGGCCCTTGGATTCTTCCTTACTCTGCTTTGGAGATCTGGTGTTGGTAGCGAGTGAAACTGCTCAAAATGCTGTCTGCTCAGTTCTTATTTACTGCTGACCTTTGATTCCTGTGCCTTCTCATGTTCTGGAAGCTCTATATGGAAGAGAGGCAATAGTGAGCTCGCTGCTGTTAGATGTGACAAGGTTTGTGTGAGGATGTCCTAGCAGCAGAGCAAAATGGATATCAAAAGAGGAATTGCTGTTAGAAATAAATGCTGAACCTCCTGAAATGCTGTGTAGAATATGTTCGATCGTTGCAATTTCTGTCTTTCTTTCCTTAACAGGAGAAGTGCATGTGTTTGAGGCTTTGGACAGTGACCCAATGCTAGTGAAGTTAATAGATGCTCAGTGTCCTGTGGGTGGTAGAGTTGAGCTAAAGCTCGGAGCTCAGGTAAGTGTGTGTACATACATGTGTGATAGAGCAGATCAAATGGCGTAAGAAAAATAAAGGAATATCAGAGAAATGTATAGAGTAGATTAACATATAGAATGCAAATTCAATCTAGAATGGCTATGCCAGGCCAACAGAAGACTCTATCCCAGTCTTTGTATCTTTGCTGCTTAGAATCTTACCCAGACAGAGGATGAGTACAGGCCCATGTCTTAGGGACAGTGGTGATTGCTGCGACTTTGACAGACGAGATTTAGAAGCTTTCCAGTAGCAGAGAGCACAAGCAGTCCTTGCAGCAGTCTCAGCTCCAGGTACAGCAGGCCTCCTCACCTGTAAAGGTATGGCACAGCTTGCCATGTTTGCTGGACTGGGCACCTCGCTCTGAGCTAGGGCTGTCAGAGTGGAAAGGATGTAGGATTGTACTTAGTAGTAGCACTATTTGCTTTGGAAACTTGTTCCTTAGTTGTTCCCAGAATCTACACACATGTAGGCTGGTTGGTGCCTGGGGAAGGGGAAACTGCTCCCTGGATCTGAGCTCACAGCTGTGGACAGAAATAGCTCAAGTAAAGTGTTCAGTGCAGTAAAAAGATATAGCTAGGAATCCTAGGAAGGAAAGTTTCCTGTCAAACAATTTCAATCGAAATGGAGATGGTGCTGCAATAGGCAGGATAGGGTGATTTGGCCAGATCAGCCTGATGTGCTTATGCTTCCCGGCAAGAAGTTTAGCTGCAGGTGCCTGAGCAGGCTGTAGAACCAGTGCATTAAAGATTTTTCTTTTTCACTGTAGGTGATGCTAGCAAAGAATTTGGATGTGTCTCAAGGGCTGGTGAACGGGGCACGAGGTGTTGTTGTAGGGTTTGAAAGTGAACAGAAGGGTAAGTAAGCCTTTTGATCTTTTGTTGAAGGAAGTGGGAAAATAACAAAGCAGTTTGTCATTGGTGGCTGATGACTTCTAAATTTTGTTTACAGCTTGGTAATAATTTGAGGGAAAGCAGGGAGATCTCTGCAAGCTTGGGGCTCTCACAAGCTGTGATGTCATGCACTGCATCAGCTGTAGCTATCTGTAGGCCTCTTGTATTCTCTCTTCTGTATTCTGTATGTAAATGTGTGTATGCTCATTTGAATTTCCTGTTTGTTCTGTTGAAGAAAGTTTTAATGCTTTTTTTGTGTGTGTGTGTTTCTCAAAGAATAATGTTCTGCTACCTGCAAAATGTATCTTTCTCTGCATCTCAACTAATAAAATACCTGACTTCAATTCTCCTGCTTAAGTAGGTGTCAAACATCATTTCAGGACATGCTATTTACTGTCAGGACTGCTATTTACTGAATACTGGCATGTATTTCAGGACATGCTATTTACCTGGATTTAGGTTTGGTTTAGGCAGAAAAAAAGGTGTTCTTAAGCTGCTGATATCCCGGCTGTTGAGTGTCAGGAATATATCTCTGTTTCTTTCCTGCTCCCATTCCTACAGGGCTGCCTAAGGTGAGGTTTCTCTGTGGGGTCACGCAGCTCATAAAAATGGAGAAATGGGTCTTCAAAGGACCATCAGGAGTTTATCTGAGTCGTCAACAATTGCCTTTAAAATTGGCATGGGCCATTTCCATTCACAAGAGTCAGGTGGGTGTTCTTGTACAGCTGTCTATAGACTTTTACACCATTATAAACATTATTTCCTGGTGAGCTTGCATTGCTGGTGAAACAGGAACGAAAGCTGAAAGGCCCTTGTTGGGGGGAAATCTAGAATATGTGTCTCGCTGCAGAGAGATAGCATCTCTTCTGCTAGTGATGCTTGCTTGTAGGGTCACAGATGGGCTGTCAGTACTGCTGGGGTTTCCATAAGGGCACTGCCATCTGCAGAGTTGGTGTTGGACTATAAAGCAGCATTATTTACCACTGTGACCTGATGAGAGCAGTGTTTCCCTGAGTCATCAGCATTAGGGACCCTGAGCTCTGCAGAGTAACTGAGGAAGCTGCTGGAGCTGCAGCTGTGCTCTTTGGGCTGGACTCGCCCTTCGGTGGTGTGCGGTGGGGACTTTTTCTATACGACTTTCAATGTAACAGTGTAATGTTGTCAAAGTTCTTTCCTTTCCATAAGACGTCATGATAAGTACTGGTCTTAGACACCTGTGAGTTTGTTCGCATACCACAGTTTAAACCGGGCCATGCTGTAAATTCTGCTGCACCTGGGACAACCCATGAGACAGGGCTGGCCAGGCCTTACCCAAACTCTTTCTGACATCTGCCTGAGGACTGCTTGAGACAGTTAACTACTAGGAGTGCAACCAGCAGGATTTCTTTCTCTGCAATGTTGATTAGATGGGATTTATGGAGTTTCACACAATAACAGGCTCACTATCTACCAGCAATTTCCTGACAGTGGAAAACTGCCTTTGCTTTCTACTGATTCCCTTTTTTTAAATCAAAACCTTATACCTAAATGGTACCTTGGACAGACTCACAGGACAGGTTAGTGTTGGTATAGCACAATGTTCTTGTTTGTTTGCTCTGTAACAAAGCTCTCTGTGCCTTTGATAGGGCATGTCTTTAGACTGTGTGGAAATTTCCCTGTCTCGTGTCTTTGAAAGTGGGCAGGCTTATGTAGCCCTCTCCCGAGCCCGAAGCCTTGCAGGTCTCCGTGTTCTGGATTTTGACCCAAAAGTAGTGAGAGCTGATCCTGCTGTGCTGCAGTTCTACAGACAGCTGAGACGTCATCAGCTTCCAACCCAGGTAAAGAAAAATCTCACGCTAGCAAAGCCTGCCTTGTGCAACCAGGATAGACATGTTGGCACAAAGATGTTTCTATTTCTTCCTAAGCAAGATCAACACTTGTAATGGCAAGAGAGATGAAACTGCAGAGAGGGCACACGGCTGGGCAGCTCTTGGTGACAAAATATCTACTGTAGTGTTTGAGTTGTGCAACCCTTGCTGGCCCTCTGGGTGAAAGGATGGGTTGGGATTCTTTGATCCTCCTCTTGCAGTAAGGAATGAAGGAGAAGTGGGCACAAAAGAAATGTATTGTATTTTCTTTTCTTCTTCTTTCTCCCCAAAGGATTCACTACACACCCATTCGGATGCTGATGAGAAGGAGAACTGGAACTGCAACTGATTATGCTCTTCTGGTTTCTGTGAGGTGTCAGCACAGATGGCTGAGATGCAGTAATCTTGTTGTTGTGTATATTTGATAACACAGACAAAGTCAAAGGAAATTTTTTAGATGATTGCTTCATTCAGGTGACTCTGGATATGTAGAACTATCCCCATCTTGCCTCTGGAATTTGGAAGGCTTCTGCAGACCCTTTCTGAGCCCACAGCCTTGAGTACTCCTGTGTCACAAATGCATCACTCTATCAAACAAAATGACTGAACAAGGATGTGCCCGAGGGACGTTTCTACAGTTTTATCCTGACTGAGGGATGTTCCTACAGTTCTTTCCTGCCTGCTAATTGTGTTTTATTCTCTGCACATATAGACTGAAACCTGTGTGCCTTTCTTCAAGTATACCACTGTTGAGAGATGGAAAGTGTGTCCCCTTTGCTTGCATGGATTGTTCACAGGAGCTGCTGACACAAGGGAAAGCAGTGCTAAGTATCTGGAATACTTGATTCTCCTGCAAGAGAAGAGCTGTTCTTGCTGCCTGACACCAGGAGGTTTTGCATAACTTCTTCCACAAGCAGAACTGTCAGAGTTGCACATTGCCTGTTATGCTGATACACGGCATTTTTACTCGTCTGTTGTATACAATAAGAGGTGATTTTTTTTTTTTTAAACTTTTTGAGATGAGCTGGCACTGTTTAAAAATAGGAGGAAGTCCTACAGCTTACCCATAATCATGGAACTATAAGAACTGTGAAGATTCATTACCCCATGAGCAAGAAGGGGATGAGAGGAGATGGGTGCTGGTGAGACCCCCTCTTGTTTAAACACGTGAGGTTTCCATTCAGATGGGGGTTTCTCCTGGAAAAATATGTCTGACTAATAAGGTGGAACTTGAATGTGCAATAGAGAATAATGGCTAAGGACATGTGAAGTGAGCTGTAACTTCACTCGTTTCAGCAAAAGCAGAGACGAGCAGAACTAATATACTGTCTTATTAATAAAGGAGAAGCTTTGGTCTTTGTATTTTAGCACTTTGCTTAAAGCTAAAGTTACTTGTATATTTTAAAATGTTTTACATATGTGAATAACATAAAATAACATCCAGCTGGAACTTGTCTCTTGCAGGGGAATGTCTCTAAAAAAGCCTCTGCAGTGTAAGCAAGTTGAAGGCCATTTCTTGGCAGCTGCTCTCCTTAAAGCCAGGAAAGGATGTTGACTAGCCAGTGGTTAACATAACAGAAAACAGACTTTGATAAGATTTCAAAATGCATTTTTAAGTGTATTTTTAGTGGGTTTTTTTGTTTCCTTTTAGGGGTTTTGTTTGTTTGTTTTGTTATTTTTGGGGGGGGCTTGGGAAGGTAGAGTCTTGGAGGAAGCTATAGTCTAAGACAGAAGTGTGACTATTATTCAGAGAGGTTCTTAATGTATCAGCATATTGTTTATTCAAAGAAGTTTGGTGGTGAGTAAATGAAAGTACCTGGAGGTGGAGCTGGAGCCCATGGAAGGCAAGTCCCAAACCCTGTCCTTGGCCAGGGGGCCAATACACAATAAATTGATTTATTGACTGATTATGTAAGAGCGATGAGATAATGCAGGTTCAAATCCTTTAATACCTCTTAAAAAGTTTTTGTACCCCTGTAATTGCAAGGTAATTTAGAGTGTAAGAGTGGTGATTATATACAATGCAAATAAACTTTTGTGATCTTGTGAAGCAACTCGCTTAACTGCGGCTTTCATGGATTTAGGCACTGAAATCTTTTCAGTTGTATGTGCGGGGGTTGGTGCCAATTTGAGATAAAATGCTAAACAGAACTTAAAGATGAAAAGGTTAATCAGTATTTCATTTAGTATTAAATCTACGTGAAATATTGTGGATGCCTTCTCAGTGATGGGACTGTGGGAGCAGAATAGCTGTGGCTTTTGAAGGGCTGGCAGCTGTTCTGAGGCCAAAAGGTGTCCATCTGTGTAAATTTTGGATGCTCTCACTTCCAGCTAAAGCAGATATAGGGATGGGTGCTGAGTTTGAAGGCTGCTATTCAAATCCTAAAAGAAGCAGTCAGGACAAATCTGAACTGTCAGGCTCTCTCATGGCTCCCCTTAGGTCAGGATTATGATGAGGCCTTTTTTTAATAGAATAATGCTTCCCCATACGTGAGCTGAATATCTTGTAATACAATAAATATCCCTTCTTCCGCATTCTCCATAGCATGTTATTTTTTCTTGCAGAGGTACTGTCTAGAGCTAGAACTCAGTGCATCACCATGGGATTTTGAAAAAAAAAAACAAACCACAAGTTTTTTTATTGTGGTGATTGTACTGGAAGAACAGAGCTGCTCAGATTCTTCTTCATTTGACTGCCTAACGAAGAGAGGATGAAGACTGAGCAGCTTTTTACATGAGGCTGCCCAAGGCCATCTTCAGAATGTCTGCTGCTGCCATTGCTTTCACCTGCTGAGATGAGGTGTGGGATCAGCGGGCTGGGTTTTTGCAGGGACAGTTTCCGTGGAATTGTCAGAACAAGCACCTGTGCCATCCTCAGCTTGCACAGCCGATCGGCTCGAGCCGATCCCTGCGCTGCGTGGATCTTCTCCACAGGCTCTGCTCCTCCAGGGAAAGTCTGCTCCACACGGTCTCTCTGGGGGCTGCAGAGGGACCTGGAGCATCTCCCCCTCCGACCTGGGTGCTCCTAGAGCTCATTTCTCCCACGGTTTTCCCCCTCGGTCTGTTCCAGAAGCTCGGCTGTGCTGGCACTGTCCGGAACCGGCCAGGCCGGGCATGGGGCGCCCTGACCGCTCCTCATAGAGATCCCCACCCGCGCCTGGGCTCGGGCAGCTGGAACAGCGGGAGCCGGGAGCGCGAGCGGCCTTCGAAGCGCCCCGCTACCCTCGCCTGCAGAGTGCGTGCTGGCATCCTGGGATGAGAAGGAAGGCTGGAGGCACTCTGGTAAGGGGACAGGGGAGAGGCAGGAGCTGGCCCCTGGTGCAGCCAGAGCCCAGGTGACGGGACAGGCTCCATGAGGGCATTCGGCTGTGCAGTGATGACTGGGTCCTATCCCTGTGGAAAAAGAGGCTTCCATTACCATACTCCCATAAACATGGGGAAGGAATATTGTCTCTCTTCACAAACTAAAGAGAAAGCATTTAAACATCTGCCTTAACTGCAGCTATCATTAAGTGAATTAAACTAAGAGTTTGATTCATAATTGGTATTTCTGTTACCACAAAGTACAGCCATTCTCTTTTCAATTACATTAAACCATAAGAAACTACTTTATACCAGCTAAAGCTCCATAATACATTTATGTGTTATTGGAAGCATAATTCACAAACAGAGTGTTATTAAAACCTTACCAGCTTCCAGTTTAAATCTTTGTATGGTGATTTAACACCCTTCTTGTTCTTTGTGTGACATTTTCATTATAATTAAACATTAATGTGTCCTCACAGTCTGTGCCCACAAGTCCTGTGAGCACAGGAAAGGCAGCAATAGTCCTGTAGCTCTCAGATGCTGTAGTAAGGCTGTGTCCAGGAATTAGACCTTCATATCCAGAATTGCTCTGAATAGATTAAAAAAATGCTACTCTTAAGTAATGGAAATATGGTACATTATTGGTTGTGCTTTGAATGCTAATAATGTCATTTTTCTTGCAGATAGTACAAGTTTCTCATTTTATATTAGGCTACTCTGTGACATGTAATTGTCTTCTGCTGTTAAATCTAAGCAGTTCTATTGTTAGCATGAGAAAAGACCTGAATTGCTAGAGATTGCATTTAGATGTGTAAAATTTCTATTTTGCTGTTTCCTATATGATTATATTATGCTTGCTTCTATTACAAATCATAGGATGCTGCATGGAATATTTTAGCTGAGCTACTGATTAGTATGTAACTTATGAAATCTGGTTATAGAAGCAAAATGAATTGATAATAAGTCTAAGACTAGTTTTTCACTTATAATTATTGAATATTGCACTATCTGAATTTTTTTTTCTTTTAAATTTGTTATGGTGTTGATACAGGAGGCTGTCAGATGTAATAAAGAACAGGAGAGCCACTTCTGGGGTGGCAGCTGGGTAGGCACCAACAGCTTCCAAATTGGTATCATGTGCGGGCAACTGGGTTCCAAGGTAACACATGCTCTTACTAAATTATTTATTACAATACTTTGCCATGAGAGCTGTGATAAAGATGCCTCTAACAGAAATTTGTTTGAGATTTTTAATTAAGGGGTTTTTTATGATATGGAGTTTGTAAATTTTTTTTCCCCTCTTGTTTCTCAAAATGTATGGGTTTTGTCAACAGGTAGGTGAATGTGTACACAAACCACACCTTCCATCTACTCTTCTTAAGCCACTGGGCTATCTATAGATCAGTTTTCTGTAGGACACATACTTTTTTTTTTTTCAAATTATTATACATACCCTGAGAATTACAGGGGAATTTGCACAGCCTTTCAGTTGGAGATTAGGAGTTTGTCCAGGTCTTTAAAGATCCTGGATCCTGTTTTGTTTATTGAAAGATCTGTGATTCCCTCTAATCAAATATCAAGTTAGAGAGGGTATAACATATTTGAAGACAATGCTAGATATTAAAGTAAAAACATAAGTAAAACTTATTGAGGTTATTCCAGTAGCTACTAATTCACAAAAGTGAGGCATCACATATCTTTTAGTATTTCCAAGTGAAGGTTGGACCAACTTACTGAATGTAATAAATCAAATATGGAAAACATTTATGTGAATTAATGAGAATAACTTGGATTAAAAAACAAATTTTAAAGCTTTCATCTGGGAAGAGAGTATGTAGTGATCAGCCTCTTTTAAAGTTGTTCCACAAAAACATTCCAGGTAAGTTACCTTTGTGTTCGTGTTGGATTAATAGGACACCTTGTAATAAAATATTTGACCATAATAACACCAGGTACTTTCAACTGACATTTGGCAATACAAAGTAAATTTTAAAAACAGATCTTGAATCTTGAGCAATGAGCTCGTAATTAATTGCCAGAATGTCAATGCATAATACAGAGGGATGTTACCAGATCTAATTCAGTAATAAAGAAGGAAGCTTTGAAATTGTTTGGGTTTTACCTGCTTTCTCTCCAGATAAGAGAGACCCTGCAATAACCTTAACCCTTTTACTTGTGATGGTAGCAAGCTATGGCTATTTTAACATAAAACCCCCACTTAAAATAGAACACATCAGATGATTCGGTCAGGTCCAAATGACAAACTTTCATAAAATGTTGTCCCTTTGTCTTCATTAGCCATAATTATGGCTGTCAGTTAAACTTTGGGACAAATACTATGTCATATATACATGGGAAAAATATCTTCCTTCTGTTTTAAAAATAAAGGATAAAAATGGCTCTGTAGAAACAATTTTAAGTTCATGTTAGAGATACAGTAATATCTTTGACAGATTGCTGTAAAGTCTTGTGCACGCTCAGATCTCAAAAAAGTACAAGGTCAAAAATATTGTGATGACCTATATATTTTAATAGAAATATTGTCAAAAGAAATTATAATCAGGTTTTGACATTTGTCCTGAAAGTGTCAAGGCCTCCATAAAATATAATACCTCAGAAACACCAGGCAAAAATCATAAGTGTAATATTCATTCAATAACTCTGTAAGCTATAGATCATCCTGCACTGCTCAGTTTTGGGATCAGAACCCTAATATGAGAAAGAAATATCAGCCCCTTAACAACTTTTGCTATGGATTTCATGAGATGTTCTTAAAAAAAAATTT
>WEIT01000763.1:17607-36730 GCA_013389985.1 Dryoscopus gambensis | reverse complement strand
ACCTTTTAAGGCAAGAAAATTCATAATCTTACACAAGAATGTACAAACCCGAAAGGTCAGAAGCTCTCTCATGGCACTCAACCTCGGAGGCACGTAGAAAATCAAGCATACACATACTCAACAAAAGGTTTTCACTCAGAATTTGAAGTTCTGCTCTTGGGCACACTTGGACCATCATTCACAGAACCAATTAAAGCTTTCTTTCCCCTACACCCCCATGGTTTGAACGAACTTGCATTCTCCAAGCTGCTAACTCCTCCTTTTCCCTGGTGGCTTCACCTCTTTTGCCCAGTATATGAGGGAGCTGGAACCCATTCCTAAAGTAATTTTAACCTACTTTTTCTACCTTCTGCATAATTTTGAAAGGAAAAATTGTCTTCTACTGAAGTTACTGTGCATTGGCCTAAGGAGCTCTGGGATTGTCTCACAGAACTTTTAACAAAGTAACAAGCCGGCTTTGTTCAGATAAATAAGCACCTAAAATTGGGTACAAAGGTACCAAGGTGCCCAATCCTGTCCGATTCAATGAGATTCTAGTACTTAATTTCCATTTTCTGCAACTTAGAGATTTTGGCACAAAGGAAATGAGACGAAACTTGGTTTCCCATGAAACTTCATGTCACGTTTGGTACAGGACTGGTTCAGCAAACACACAGGCAAAGACACGTGACTGCCACAGGCAGGGAGGTGAGCACTAACTCTGCAGCTTCTGCATCAGACATGTTGCACTGCTGAGCAGAACAATTGTTAAGTACTTTTAAAAGCTAGATTCCAAATGCACAGAAAATGGCTATGAGATTAAGCCATATACAACTTTTAACGATATCTTTTGTCTCTGTAGCATCTGTTCTCATTATGAACTCCTTTTCTTATCTATGCTTGGGTCTATTTCTTAAATCTGAACACAGGACAAATATTTCCACTGGCTTGCATGGGTAGTTGAGTCTGAAAATAATACTTTCAATATGGTTAATTCATCAGGAAAATAAAAAATACATTTGCACAATTTTAGTACTTCTCTTCCTTTAGTACTTCTCTTATTTTACTGTAAATGTAAATTTACATTACTTTGTAAATTATGCTTATATTTATCTATATAATCTCAGCATCTTTAACAAATTAACAATAAGAAGTATCAGTGAAACACAAGTTATATCCACTTGAAATAAGTTAAGATGCTATTTATATCTGAGACACATTCTTCCCAGTCATGATGGGACTGATGTAAGACCATCACTTCAGTCAGATATTCCTGTCTCTCAGACATTTCCTTGCTCTCTCTTGCCAAAGTCTCTTGTTAACTGTTCATGAAAGGTCTTCCTAGAAACTGATATGCTGCATGAGGTCCTTAGCATGACTCTCTTTATTCATGCTGAGATCATATCTACTTATTTTCTAGCTCTTCTCCTCTAGGTTCTGTGCTGCAGTCCCTTCCTTTTTGAAGTTTCTATTTTCATAGATGACCATTACTTTCTTATATTTAATTCCTCCTAAGTGCTGTAATTTCCCAAATGTTTTTAATTCCATAAGCTGTTTCCTGTGATCTTCTCCAGACTACTTCTCAGCATGGTTTTCAGCTTTCTCTGGGGCTATATTTTTTTTTATCCACCTCTTCCTCTCCTCTCTCTTCCCTCAGCATACAACAGCACTGGCCTCCTTCAGCCATAGCTCATTTGTCTGTTTAGCATCTGTTTGTCATTCATACCCCTTGATGTTAGAACGCTCATCTTTTTCATATTCTCATCTCTAGCCCACTGTGAATAGTTGCACAATGCCTTAGAGTCACCATAAGCATTTAGTGCCATTTCTCCTGTTAGGATATTTGCATCCTTATCTCCAATGCTCTCCTTTTTCCCTGAGAAGTTTTAATATTGTCATCACTGTTTTAAATTTACTGTTTCCTGCAGCTGATCTTCAATTAGAAAGCTGTAATGGGACAGCTTTTGCAGAAGCCTCATTTGTCCAGATTCCATGTATAAGGATCTGCTCCTAAATACAGAATTTGCCAAAATGCAGGTCTTCCATTACTTTTATTATAGATAAGGGAGACCACTGAAAATGTCCTAATTTTTCCCGATACTCAGAATTCACAAACACCACAAATAAACTGGCATCACTTCATGAACATAACATTGTAGAATTTACTTTGGATACAACAATTGCTAAAATTGTTATGTAGCAACCATGTTCTTCTAGGCTTTCTCTGTTCTGTTTCTCTACGCAGCTGTGAATCAATGCAAGCTAAAAAAGGTAAAATTTTTACAGAATGTTCTATCCTGAGGTTAAATGATTTTTTGCCCATTGCCCTGAAATTATTGTAATCAGTATTTATTTTTGAAAAAACTTGAAGGCCGTAATCATATATCAAGGCCCAGTTGTAACGTGTAGATACACCCATTTTTTATACAACATAAGAAAGCTTGCAGGCCATGCATCTGAGTGATACAGTGAATACAAAACAGATGAGGAAAGCCCAAGGTAACAGTGAGATGATAATGGCTGGCGTAATAAGCAGTGCTACTGCACCTCAACTGCTTGGCTATGATTAAACTAATGTAATAAGTGCTACCATGCTAAGAAAAGGCATTAATAGCAGAATGGTGGTTTATTGTCTGCTCTCTTCTGTAATTTACTCAGCACTAAAGTATTTATTAGAAACATATTTATTGTGTACTCACTTTTGGATGTGCCATATGTTCCTCTACTGATGATGTAATAATTTGTGTTTACTTTTTTTTTAAGGGCTGCATAAAAAGACTAAAGACAAAACTGGAAAAAGTCACTAGATATCAGCGCTGAATATGAGATCGGTTTCATAGGAAGACAGTCATGCCTCTAACAAGAAGTTTGCTCTAATGAAATGAAGGAGATCAAAGATGATAGAAAGCAAAGCTATGTAATGAAACAGTGATTTAAGAAGCCTGGGACATTCATTTTATTTTCATTGTAAGATAGGTTACTTGCCTTACAGTTTGGTATTGTTTATTCTGGTGTCTGTACATGGTTTTGATTATATTAATTACATTATTGGCCAAATTCTAAACTGTTGTAAATCAAAATTACTATTCTGACTCTAGTGAATGACAGTGACTTACACCAGCTGATAATGTACCCTTCAATGCCTTACAAATTCAGGATAAAGACTTTGCAAGCATTCTAAAAAGTTTGTTTGTTTGTGAAAATGTTACAATTTATTGCCATTTTGCAAATGGATAGAATTTCTTGCTGTAAATACTTTAATTACTATTATAAAATGAATTGAAATTTAATTAAAGATGAAAAAAAGCACAGTGGAAATTTTTAAAAGGATAAAACCAGCGAGAAACACTCCCAGATTTGAATGTCATTTTAACAGTAATTTGAACCAACATCTGAAACGTGTTATATAATTTTAAACATATACTAAAAATTATTTTCTTTCAGCTTCGAGCAAGTGCAGACTCTATAGCTGTTCCAGAGCTTTTAGTTATTTCCCCCCTCAATCTCTAGATGTAAACAAACAAGAATGCTAATTAAAAAAAGTTACTTTGGGCAATAATCTTGTCAAAGTAGTTAAAGAGGGCTAGACTCAATCATCAGAAGGTAGGGTAACCTCTAGAGAAAGCATTCATCATGTAAACACATTGCATTTATTCAATCAGTGATTCTCCAACAGTTTGAAACAAATGCCTTGGATATTATTGAAAAATATTACTTTTTCTCTTAATGAGACAATCAAAGGTGTGTTTGAGTATCTTAAGGTATAAAATGAACATGACACTGTTCCAAAAGGCATTTATGATACTTAATCGGTGGGCAGGTTTTACTGAAGATTGTTGTACCCTCAATTCCCTAAATTTTCCTTGTTTCTCAGAGGTGGTCACCAATGGCTCCATGTGCTATTTCTCCACTGTGAGAGCAGCTTTATGGAGGGTCCAGTAGAAAAGGGGAAAGCTAAACCTGATTTCTAAAAGGACTTCAGACTAGTTTGTGTGCAGGTACTGTCAGCATGTCAACAGCTCAGCTGTGGACTTCCTTGAAAAAGGAATGCAAACTCAACAGGTTTTATTTGGGTACAGATGAAGGGTTGGACAGCAAATGCATTATTGAGGGTCTAAGTAGGCTACACACACAGCTGGAGTGCCCTCTTGAAGGTGACTGAGGCCTTAGAGCAGGCAGAGCTGTGGTGGGGCCAATGCACCGGGGCCTCAAGGGGCACCTGCTCTGAAGTTTGGGCAGTGACACCTGTAAGATTTCAGCCTAGAAGGCATTTTCAAAGGCACTGCAAAATGGCAAGAACTTGAATGCCTCTTGAACGAAAGCAAACTCCAGTGAAGATGGAACCCCCTCTTGTGCTGACACAGAGATTATTCACGGAGCCCTCTGTGAAAATCAGCAAAATCCCTAGGGAGGGCGGCAGCTCTACTCCACTGGCACTCACTGGCCCCCCTTGTGTGCATATTTAGGTAGCTACCTTCAAAATAGACCCTCCATGTTGCAGTGAGTGACATAATGAGGATTTGTATTGATGGTGTAGCTCAATATGCAAGTCCAAATGAACTTAATGTTCTGTAATTTATGCCTTTCTTGTTAAGACAACATGTCCTCGTGTTTTTCCAAGAATAGATGTATAACTTAGTCTTTTGGGCACTGATCCATTTTACACATTTCCTGATCTGCCCTTGTATTACTGGAAAACATTTTCCAGGATGAAAGCTCAGTTTGTGCAAGAAATAAAATCAATTCAATTGAACAGAGATGATGGCTGCACAAACATGTGTATAGTGTGTTAAGCACAAATGTCTGACATCAATTTAATTTAGAACCAACCAGATAAATTTCTTCTAATGGACCAAACTTCTAATAGTATATTTGCATAACACTTGCATTGAACTTAGAAGAGCCTGTGTTCTGCATAATGTTTCAAATAAGAGTGCTAAAATTGTACATTTCTTTCCCATTGAACAAAAATTTTATGTTTCTGGCAATGGTTTTGTAAGATAATGTACTTGTTAGCCAAAAAAACCACTCAGAAAATAACCTTACTCCTACTTTGATGTACAAGTATAACTACAGTTTTTTAGGAACGGATATGACCTATCTTATTTTTACACATTATATTATTTTTTTATATTTTTTTTTTCAAATGTCAAAGATACATATCTGAGTGAAGGGCTTCTCCATGGATCATATTTCCCTATTTTTTTTCTAGGCTACCCTCAAGATGAATGAACTTTATCTTTTCAGGAAGTTAAATTTTTTATTTAAAATGTGAAATCTTGTTGAGTTCCAGGGTTAAGTGCATGGTTTCAAAGCTGATATGCTTTCAACATATTGCTCTCTTATTCCTATATTTAACATACTTTTATCTTGAAACATTTTACTCAATTTCTCAAACATTCTTTTATCTTGAAACATTTTACTCAATTTCTCAGAAATGCTATTTGTTAAAAAAAAAATATAAAACTTTTAGAATCAAGTCTCCTGCAGGATATCACTTTACTCTGTTTATATACAGGACACAACCCTGGCAACAATTTAACTCCAGCAAGTTGGAGAAATTCCATCTGGACTAAGAGTCACACAATCAAATTTGCTGTATGTTCCAGAAGATGGTCCACTATCAGATGACAACTGAGAGTATGTTGCATTTCTCTTCGCATCAAGAGAAATATAACAGTTTATGCAGGGATTTTACATAGGCAAGTGGGCCTAAATTATTCCACTTTGTGCTGGGTCTTGCTCTCAGAGAACTTCACGCGGCAACTTTTACAGAGCCCCAGGTCAGACTGGGATTCCCACTGAATCTGGAAACAGTGCACTACCTCCTAGACTATATACATTTCACTAATAAACCACTCCCAGATGTTTCCCTGTTAAATATTTCAGTTGAGGCATCAGGACCTATGAGTTACAAAATCTAAATAAACAGAAAATATTTAAGTGTTTCAGAGTTACTTGTAGGAGAAATGCTCAGGCATGCTTTTGGAAACTATGATACTTCCAATATCATTAGGACAGCCAATCCTGAATAAAGGAAAGAATTTGAGAGCTACAATAATTAAACATGAATACAGACTCTGTGATGGCCAGCACTGTTTCATTAATGAAAGTGTTCTGTTAAGCAATCTGGATAAGATCCAGAGTGTTCCCCCCACAGAAAAAGTGATTCCTCTTGCAATACCTGGCATCAGGTGCATGGTAATGGTATTACACAGCAGGATAAGGCTACTTGATCTATGAAAATTACAAGAAATAAACAGCTACTGAAGATACTTACAATTAGGATACTCTTTAAAAGGCAGAATCCACCCAATTCCGCCTTACACCTGCACAAGACAAAAAGGAATGGTTCAAGATTTTAATGAAAAAAGAGACATCTAATATGGCCTAATCAATCATACAAATATGGCAGCATCCTCCTGCCTTGCAGATTCTCAGTGACTATTCTAACCCCCTCCTAGACACCTTCTGTACCAATTTTCTCAACTACTCCTATCAAGTTTTTAATATAGAATTTCCACAATTACGCAGAGATAACATAGAACTATTGCAGAAATATTTCTACAGTAATGTGGAAATATTTACTTGAGCTGAAATTCAAAATTTTCTGTCATGTAGGAGGGCATAATCCCAAAATTTAGTATTGTAGTGCAGAGGCAGCTCCCTTAGACCAATCACTGTAATCTAGATGCAATTATCTTTTTTTTCTACAACAGTTCCTCTTTTAGAACTTAATAGTGTTATATGAACCTTTCTCTTTTTAATGAGATGATATTTTCTGTCAAAAGACTTTTTTTTTCTCAAATGATTCTTAATATTGCCTTACAAAACATATATTTGTCATGAGAAAAGGTAGCTAAAGTGCATTGCACAGCCCCTTGTTTCCCGTAATGTTCCGCTGAATTTCATAGAAACAGTCTACTAGAGAACTACTACTCAATGTGAATAATTGTGACACTCTGCCTGCCGTGTATCTATCATGATCATCTAAGATAGCTATGTATTCAACTGTGCAAAATGGCACAAAACTGCACAACAGCTACAAAAAAAGTAGATTGATTTTCTAGTACCATTAGGTCTATTACATTCAAGTATCTTAGAAGTGAATAATAATAATAATAATAATAATTTTTAAAATTACAAATAATTTTTAAAATTACATAGTCTAACTATGGCTACAAGGGCATAAAAACCAATGATGACAGATTACTGTGTGACAGTTCAAAAGGGATATGATTTATTTGTCAGGTCTAAACATGTGCTACTAATACTTTTATTAAATGGTAAGCCTATACTTTGGAGATTTCTGATCATGACATATATTGGAATTTACATTAAGGAGAGATGGCTACACATAGACATTACTATTTATAAATTATATCTATTTTATGTAATATACACACTACCGGAATTATTTAAAGGAGTGCTGATATTGAAAAACGAGTATTGATTAAAAGACAAAAACAATCCCCAGGAAAATTAAGCATGGAAATCAGACAAAAACATTAAATAAAAGAATGAGCAGTACCCGTAACCTGGAGTACCACTTCCTAAGAAGGACATACAGTAGCAAAATCTATTTTAATTGCATATGGGGACTTTGCCTGGATTATGCCCAGGCACATGACAAACCACTACCAAGTCCCCTGTTGGGAGTAAAGGACAAAAAGGGCTTTTACTTGGCTTGTTGCCACTTTTCTCAGGAACAATAAGTCAGTCACTAGTCACAAAACAAGAGTCCCCTGCATCAAGCCAGCCACCCCCCAGGGAGGCTCTGGCTGGCAGCAGTTCCAGGCAGCTCCAGCTTCCCAGTGCCCAGTGCTGGGGGCTGCCGGCCCCTCTCCTTGGCACCAGCTAAACTGGGCTTCCCAGCCATCCCCTCTCTTTACAACTCTTCCTCATTGCTCTGGATCACATTCTTTTTAAAAGTTATTGCATAGCAAAGAGAGGCTGTTTAAGACTCCAAGTCATGAAATATTCTCCTGATTAAGGAGTAGTCACATCCTATATTTCCAAATGGGACGAGTTTCATTGCCTCTGGCAAGAGCAATATGTACAAACCTACTGCATCATGAGTTGGCTCAGAGTAATCAATGGTTAACTGGCTAAATAAAGGACAAACACTATCACTGGGGCCCCAGCAAGGATCATGGTAAAGGACATAGAAGGCTTCTGATTCCTTGAGAGCCTAGAAGGCATAGAAATCCTGCGAAAAGCGAGTTGCAGAGTCCTTGTAAGCACCCAACGGGTGAATTTAGAACATCCCACGGATGTCAGCAGAGGCTGACTATAAAATCAAGGGATCTTCTCAGCCTCATGAAACAGAAACGATCTCCACTACCCAGATACTCTGCTTTAATGAAAAACGGGAGAACAAGATACAGAAAGAGATCATTTGCAGTACACACTTTTAAAATACTTTTTAAGCCATCTTTAAAGACAAGAGAAGGAGTTCCTTGTCTTTTCCATTTTGTCATTTGTCATCATGGTACTACCATAAGGACTTAGCTTCCCTCCACTTTCTGAATTCCTAATCTGGTGATGCTATTGCTCAAAATGACATTTTATTTCCCCAAGAATCACACATTAGTTGAACTAATGCCTGATAAGGAGGTTTCATTGTGACATTACTCAACATTTTGTATACTTGCACTAGAACCTGTTATATTTTCCAGTGCAAAGCTAAATATTTTTTGCATGGAACAGAGAATTTATCTGTCAATTGGTATTGTATATGAATATTCTTCCGTTAGTACTTCATAAGTTTTTCAGCTAATCTCAGAACAATCATATTTGCTTTTCTTATAGCACGGTATCAGTTTTATATCTTAAAAGACTAGTAGGAGTTCTCCATCAAATATAGTAATATCTTGACAGAAGATTAAAAAAGGCAAATTATTATGTGACTTCTAGATACATCAGAAAAAATGATCAAGACAATAAAAATTCTCATGCTTACAATTTTCCTATTTTTCTAATATGTCATATTTTCTACATTTTTAATACCACTGCACAATGCGAAAACAGCTGAATTGTTTCTTTCCCTTAGAATTATGTCTGAAATGTTTATAGTTGATTCCCACCTTTTCAAAGTTCTTTAAAAATGCAGTGTGCATTAGTTAACACACAATGCACTAATTAGCACAATGAACACTGGTTTGTATTTGTAATCCTACCTAGAATCCATCTTTGCATTAGTTTCAGGTCAGAAAAGACGCTAAATGCAGTATTTTCATAACTGCACGAAACAGATAATAGAAAAGCTATAGGTTGGATTTCTCTGCTCTAGTTAATAATACACACAGCAATATAAGCAATTTAACTCCTTTAAACAACTTTGATCCCACCATTGTGTTTCATGCCTTTGTTACAAAGTGACAACAAGAGTTTCAATATCAATAATAAAATGTAAAAATAAAAGTTAGGAATAAAACCAGACATCCCAACTGCTTAGTCTTTGATGGAAAGAAGGATGAGGAACCAAAGGAAAGGCCCCCACGTCTGCACAAACACTGCCTGGTAAATTGCTTTTCACACAACTTCAGAGTAAACATTCTTTAGCAATGAATTAGTTCCAGCTCTTATGCAGAAATGTTAATGCAACATATCTCAAATATGTGCATTTAATTGTTTTTGTAATTATACATCCTGACTCTCAAAACAATACTATGCCCAAATAAGTGTATGCAATTTTTTGGGATTACTTTTGGAGAGCTTCCTTAAGGTTTTGTTTTGCCAGTTTCTCTGATTTTTTTCTTTAAATGGTATCCAACTCCCAAAGCAACTTTAATAAAGTCAGTGAAATTATACAGGTAGAAAGGACAAAAATGCAGTCTCTGGATTTCAAATAGTGACAACACCAGTCTCACCATTAAGCCTGACACAGAACCTTTTAATTTAAATGTAATCTCCGAAAGACCAAATTACCAGCAACATGTTCTCATTAATTCCTGTAAGGGATGCTCAAGCTTTGACCCCTTATTGTTCTCCTTATCGAGAAGTGGCTGAGTCATAGTATTAATAAGCCATCACTCATTTAAGTGGTCATTCACTGCTGGGCAGGGAAAAGATAGGCTCATCCTTTTGAAGTGGGAATGGGCAAGCAAGGCTGCTGTAATAGGCTGTGATTATTTTCACTATGAATGCTCTCCCAGCTTTCAAAAATTAAAAGGAGCACTCATTTTCCTGCTTGAGTATTTCTCACACTGGCAAAAAAATGAACACTTTGAAATGTAAATGATTTAATCTTTGCAAACCCCTGCTTCAGAGGGAGGTACAGCTTCATTTACAAAATGAAGACATTTTAGGAAATGATTATCATTGTAAAATTGAGGTCAGCAGGGAGTCCGAGTTCAAACTCTTAGAATATCAGCAGTGTAACAAGTTTGATCTTCCTTACTGCATTGCTTGCATTTGCTTCTCTGGGTTCCAGCAGAGAGCCATTGTCAGTCGGAACTTGTTCCCACTCATTTCCCTTGGTTAAATAAAATAGTTATGCTTATTACTTAGAGTTAGTCAGTCCAATAAAATTTAGGGCAAAACTAAAAATAAAAAAGGGAAGTTGAAATTTATTTTGATTAATGTATACACTATGTGCATATTCAAGTTAGAACATTTAAAGGCTGACAGTGCTGAGGACAATTGTTTTTTAATGCTTAGTTCAGGCGGTAGCACTGGGCAGTGTTACTACACTGTCCTACCAAGGTTTCAGAAGGAGACCACCCATAATGGTGAGAGAATATTTCATTTAAAATTTAAACATTAAATCCTTAATCTCTCTTCTACAACATCCGAGTTGAATGACAATTATTGTTGCTGGCATTATAGGGTTTTATGGTATCAGTCAGGCTTATTATGAACTGATGGAGATGATAAATTTGTATAACAAAGTGCAAATGATAACAGCTGCCATATGACAACAGCCATTATGGAGAGCTTCCCTGCACTGATAGGCATTTCAGCTGAAACCAAGGGAAATCTGTCAGAAATGAGGATGAATCTGAGTGAAACAGAAAGTGAGTAGTTACAGAATTTTATTGGTGATCTTGAGATAGAAGTCCATCACCTTTTAATCAGTAGTATGTACTAATATTCAGTGGAATGTCTTATGTTTCTGCCACTCCTGAACAGCCATTTTTGTCTCCCAGCCTGGTACACTGAAAGGTATAGCTAAAATTAGAATCCCAAAATGCCATTTGTCTTGCAAAGATCCTTGATGTGCCCTTGAAGTTACACTTCAATAGGACAGATGAAACTCTGTTACTGTGTGAAAAATATGCAAGAGAAAAATACCAAATTAAGCAGAATTCAGCACTTGTCCAATATCTCGAAAAAGGATAGGTAAAAATGAAATGCTGCTTGTATTCAAATTAAAGTGATACAGTTTGAAGTAAGTGAAAATGCTGGGTAGCCAAACTTGCAGGACACTTACCCAAAACAACTTTAAGGAGGTTTGTCTTTACTAATGTCAAAAAGCAAAATATTAGCAGTGGTTTTTAATATTCCTCAAAAAGAGAAGAAAAAAATGGTTCTATAAACAAAATCGTACAATTTTTCAAAATTACCAAAATGGCGAAAAATACATTATAACATTTCAAAAGAGATAAAAGAGAAAGTCTGAACACCATCCATCACATATCCAGTCTCACTGCTTACTGGTTTTTCTGGTTTAAGCAGGTGTTTTGTTTGTGTGCACTGGAGTGTGAGGCAGCTGTTCTCCCGAGGTATGAAGGGCTCCATTATAAGCACCACCCTGCTCCCTTTCCAAGGCAAGTTTGTAAGCAGGGCAATCGCTGCAGCAGAGGAAAGCTCCACACCCTGGCCTTTGGGAAGTACTTTTTTTCTTAGAGGAACTATACACCTGACAAGTCATGCAGGTGCAAAATGGAGGAGTGTGACCAGAAACAAACGTGAGAAAAAGTCATGCACAGTAAATTGAGGTTTCAAAGCATATGGCCAAGTGTGTCTTTCTGACACACTTTTCTTTCCTGGAAACTTTACATGAGTTCTGGATAGCACTGGCCTGAAAGACAGCTGCTCAGCAGAAGACTGACTTCTTCCTGCCAATATTATTCCTTTAACTATTTAAAGGTATCTATGAAGTTTTAGACTTGATGTTTGCAACAGAAACCAGACTGCAAGAGATTCTAGAGCTGGATGAACTTGAAGTTTAGAATATATATGTTTTGATGAACTGATACTGTAACAGATAACTAAAAGCTGTTCCAGAATGTAAGCTCCCTAGGACGAAGAGTACTCTTTTTGTTTGTATAAAAACGTCCACACACAGCACGGTGGGTAGTAAGATATCCCTCAGCCTTCCCCCATCTCATACTCTTCGGCAGAGGAGTCAGGTCACAGGTGGGAGGGGAAATCAAGGTAGTCAAATGTAACTGAGCTGAAGGGAAATCCAGAAAATTCACAAAGATTCTGAGATCAGAACTTTTAAGCAGACTATGACTTTAACAGAAGATCACTTATATTATTATGATTATTATGAATTCTTTCCTATTGCAAATAATGCTTAATATTGTGCCTCCCAGTTATTTTTTTCAGAAGGTTCAGATCAAAGGAAGGAGCATAAACACTGCATGAACTCGGGGCAAGAGGTACCAGTGGAACTGTTTAGATTGTGCTTCTTTAGCTCCACATTCTGGGCAACTAATGCAACATTTTACACAATGTTTTGCTTTGGAGAAGTTGAAATCAACTCTGTATGACATTTTCTGAAATCATGGAGTAGGGAGCTTAGCTACTTACTTGGAATTCTTTAGGAACTATCTGCCTTGAACTTCTTAACAAATGCTGTGCTTTGTCATTAACTTATTAACTTCTGAAGTTCTCACAAACTGCTCCCAAGTAATTTTCTTAATATTCTCTTCAGTGACAGATATTTTACACATTAAACCTATTTTTCATGTTAGCCCAGTGATCAAGAAGGCTGATGTAATCCACTGGGGGAACATATATTCCAGTTTTCATTCATGCTTTAGAGTATTGTCACAGTTCAGCACAAAGGAATAATCTGATTGTTTCTCATAAAGCAAGAACAAATCATGATTGAAGGATTTCTTCTATTTAAAGCTATGCTTTGCAAAGCCTATTGAACTTGCTAGAAGAGTCATCTCCGATGCGTACACTAACTACACAAAGCTGCTGCACAGTTACCATTCAAGGGCTAATTTAGTACCAAAAGGCCAATATTGCTGACTTGCAGATTACAAATATCACGAGATATTAATTTATTTATATTTAAATCAGGCTAAAAGATTAAGAGAACTTTCAGTAGATCCATTTACAATTAAAATGAGCGTAAGTTTGAATTACTTTTTTATGATCTGGGTACAGCTGGGGTTTGAAAGAGCTGCCGCCAGAATGATGCAAGGCATTTGCCTTTGACAAAGTAATGCAAAATTTGTCTAAGTGGGTGAAAGAGCATTAGATTGTATCACCTCGTAGGTCAGCTGGAAAATACAATATGTATTCTGATTATGAGAAAACAGAGTGAAAGGCAGAAAACAGGTGCTGAGGGATTGGTTTTGGGGCGCCGAGGGGCCGATGGCAGCGCAGGGGCCGCGCTCCGCTGCCGCCTCGCCGGGCCGGGCTGAGACTTGCGGGGACGGTGCTCATAGCTTTGACCTCTGGGCAAAGATAACTCTTTCATACCCCCTGTTCCACTTTTCCACTTTGTATCCAAGTCCTCTGCTATAAAATGTAAAACCAGCACATAGAGCACACTGCTTTGGAGGTCTGCCACTTGCATTCAGGCAACCATTTGTACTTTTGCAGGCGTAATCAATCTCCTGTTGCTATCAGCAGGGAGTGGGGCTTTGCTGCTTTATGGCTTAAAAGTAGTTTTGTGCAAATTCTGCTTCCCTCCCCCCTCCCTTTAGCTCCACTACTCACAGGATTTCCAGGGACATGGGCTAGAGCTGAGAAAAGAAGCTTGTTTGATTTAAGCACAGAGGGGTTTTTTGTGTGTGTGTTTATATTTTCTCTGCATCTATTAAGGGGTGAGGGGGAGAGACTTCATTTATATGTTAATATTAGCCGGCACCCTGACTAAACTGACAGAACTATTTCATGGGAAGCTGACAAATTTTGTCAGCTAGGCTATCTTTCCACATCTCAATAGTGGCAATAATCTTGATTAGCAAAACAATTGGGGGCCAAAGAAGTCCTGCTGCTCCAAAGACCCTCTTCTCAGGTTACAGTTTGCTAATGTGATGAATCCAGAAAGTCCTTCAAGCTTGAAAAAATTCCCCAAAGCAGCTGAATTTAGGCAAATGAAGGGAACCATTTTGGAGGCTGAACAAAAGGGGTTAATTTGATCGACCATGTCTCCATAGTCTTATAACAATCATTTACTTAACAAGCATATAGAGAGTCATTCCATGGAAACTGGTGGAGTTAACAGAGGAAGTTCGAATAGAATATCTGTTTATCCCAGATGTGTGGGAATTTTAGCCAAAAAACAACACCACATAATTGCTGCCTGTGGTATTGATTCTTACACAGAAACAACAGCAGAACTAAAGGGCTCTGAGCACGTCAGGAAGGCCTCAGCTATGAAGCAGTACAAGCTTCCATTTTTTATTAGGTTGTTGCATTGCTAATAAAATAATTAGAAACTAACTCTTACAGGAAAACTAAATGAACTCAAAAGGTTTATGCAGTCCTATGTTCAGTGCAATTTAAGACAACTATTTCTGTTTGCAAAAATAAGGGCTTTTGTAATATTTTTGATGCATATTCATTCATCTTCTTGCTTTTTATTGTATTATTACATAACAAGCCACGTTCTGAATTATATTTATGCATCTCAAATCTGGTGTATTTCTTCTAGAGTGATTAGGCTCCATTTACTTTAAGAACAGAATTGTTTACAATTACTAGAATTGTAAGCAGATGGAAATTTACTTGGTTCAGGTCAGCATAAATATATAATCAATATATTGATTACAACGAACAATATAAAATAGCCCTCTTACTTTTGGGTCCTATCTCCCACTTATTTATGCACGTCATTAATTTATAGATCTGTCATAAGTTGATCTAAAAGAGGTATTATTCATGAGATTCTGTTTAACTCTCTGATGCAATTTTTAAACTTGCATTGAAAATTTTATTGTAAAAGTACTAACTAAAGCTTCCTCTCTTCACACACTTGCTCCCCCCTGTCCAGCAACACTTTTGGAATAGTTTCTTATTTTGTTACTGGAATAAAAATTACCATTCATATCATGCTTTGTAAGACTGAGGGATTTGACCTGGTGTGTACATACTGGTGAATATTAGCATAAATATATATTTTTCCGGACATCAAATACAGGGTTCTTAAAAACTGCTGAAGTTATCTATCTTCAATGAGTTTCAGAACCAAACCTTACTTATACATTATGCAAGTATGAAAGAGGAGAGGAAGGACTCTGGCATTTTTAATTCTTACTCTTTTGCATATTGGTGGTGCTGTATACACCATCTAGCAGGAATCCACTCTTTAAAAGATGCCAGTTATTATTAGGAAGATTTTGATACAGTCATCAAACTCCCTCACTTCAAGTTATTTTCTTGGTAACTTAGAATGATGGAAGTCTCCAACTTCATTAACTTTATTGCGAGCAAGTAAATTTTTTTCATTTTCCCTCAAATTTGTGATAGGATGTGAATGGGAACATGTTTTTAAAGTTGATTACTTATACACTTGAAGATAATACGTGGACGGAAAGATTTATCCAAACAGAATTGGTCTACAGTCTTTCACAAAGACAACAGTTGGGAAAAAGTATATGCAGAATCTCCACCCATAGAGAACCTTCAACATTTACATCGGCATAGATTAATGTTTATACTTAATTTCTAAGATGGGTATCTAAACTGTAGCATCAGAAATTCCTCACTTTCTTTCAATGTACGGCCTTTAAAGATCACCTAACACAGATTACTCAGAAAAACTGTGTGATGACAGGTGAAATTTTGCCCAAGTTAAAAAGCTTACCAATAGCATGGCACACTTGCAGCCAATGAAGCTGACTTACACGAATGTGTGTCCCCCCAGCTGTTTGAAAACTCTGCACTAAGCCTCTTTTTTTTCAGCATTCTGGGCTTCCAGATGTTCAAAACTGGGTTAATTTTTTAGGAAGCTGAGGTGCTCTGTGTTATACCATCTGTCACACACTATCATAGTGAAAAAGAGAAGGAAGCACACTATGTGGCTAACATCAAACTGTTACATGATCATTAAGAATCTCATATTTTTCATCATATAGATCTCTCATTTAAGGCTGTTTTTAACAACAGCACAGGTTGCAATGACAGTACCAGCAGAGAAGCTATGCAGCCCTCATGCCATGAAGCTGATAAGGAACTCAATCCACCTACGATAAGTGAGAATTTTTTTCATTTTCATTCTTTCAATTTTTCAGAAGAGCAGACAGCATCTAAATCTGAAGTTTTAACCCAAACAAAAGCTTCCTTATGGCCTCACGCTTGATTCATTTCCTCTTAGGTTAATGTGGTACAAACTTTCAAACGACTCCTAAGATTGAAATCTTTTGTACAGCTTGAGTGGATCAAAGCTGTGATTCTGAGTGTGCACAACTTAGACTCTTGCAATGACTCCGAGGGAAGTTTTCTACCCTCCAGACAAGCCATTGGCACAGACACTGGAAGGCAAAGTGCTCCAGGCTGTGGGATGGCACTGAAGTGCCTCCTCTGAGGGACCTGGACATAGCACAGTGCCTTTGGATCCACTTCCGCAGCAGATGCTTGTGAGACAGGATATTTCCTTAGGAATGTTTGCTGGTATTTATGCAGTGAGGTCAGATAGTGACTGGCCATAGCTCCTATTAGACTGTAATTGTTAAGTGACAGTTCAGATCCTCTTCTGGATACACTGCCATTGAGAGAGACAGACAAAATTCCCGTTAAGACTTGGTTTAGGCAGGATATCCAAGGCTTCTGGCTGTAAAAAGATGGAACGAGCATAGGTACTAATACTGCTCTGTGTTAGTATTTCCTCCTTTTGACATGGTTCCCAAAAGATCATAAGTGAAGAAGAAAGTGACCATAAACATGTTTTACACAATTTTAAGGAAAAGAGGTTTGGTCTGATTCCAGATATCGTCAGCAGGATGAACACAGAGGGCAACATTTAGTTATAGATTAATAATCCAAGTACAAATAGTTCTGAACAAATAGAAAAAACATAAACCTGCAAAATTAAGCAAACCACAGGACAAAGATCACTCAATTCTCAGAGCTATATTAATTTTAAGTGGGGAAACAAACCATACAGAAGTCATTGAACTCTGTGATGTCAATATCAAGGTGAACCAGTCTGAATGAAACATTCCACAAAGAGTTATGAAATGTAAAATCCAAGTAAAGCATGCGGAGTTTACATGAACAGCAGTGAACTCACTGACCCAGAAAATGGATATTTTTTCAAAAGTTCTCAAACTTCTTTAAGTTGGAGAGTTTAATGCCAAGTTATACATCAAATAATCAAAAAAAATTCACAGGAAAGCAAATTAACCATAACATTTTGTCATTCCAGTGTTACTGTAATATGTTAACATCACTAGAATCAACTTGAATTATATAATCCTCTGCTTGCAAGACTTTACATAAAATAAATAATTAACTGTCCACTTTTCTACCAGTAAATGAAGAAAACAAGAAACAGAAATATTTCTTCCACCAGGAAAACAGTAGCACTTTTCTCTGGAGAGACACATTTTGAACTATTGCATAAACTGCAACTCCTCTTACACAGTCTGGTTTTGCATTGTCTTTTTCAACCGGTCATCCTGTACCTCATGCATCATTACCACCGCACAATTATTCTAAGAAAGTTAAATGCAGTACAGGCCAGAACTGACATGTAAAAACTGCTCACTCTTCATTAGAGAACTGGAGATAAATATGAGTTTAGAGTTGAATTTTGCCATGAATTTTGCATTAATACTTGGACAATAATTCTTTTATATCACTATTCTAGGGCATAAACAATTTTCTGTCATCCAGTGATAACAGCAGAATGGTCATCCGTCTATCATTTTAATAAAACCATTTTGTCAGAAAAGGTTGTTAGATATCACGCAATGAATGCTAGGCTATCAAATTAACCATTATCTATCCACCCCAGACAATCTTCAGACTGTGTTTCTCCTCTAAAAATTAAAAGATAGAACATCATAGATCTCAGGTCACTGGCACATGAAAACTTTCCCATTATATCAGGGTTATTTTATAAATAATGCTTTCTGTAAATTTTTCTGCTCACACTCCAATATGGATCTTTGCAAAATAATCCTTACTGTGTGATCAGAAAAAACCCAATACATTAGGATTGATAAATTTATAACATAGAGACAAATAATTTTGTGCTCTGGGTTTAAACACAGATACTTTCATTACTGTTGCAGTTTACTTCAGATCTTTCCTAAGATCTGTTACCTAGTAATATTTTATGTAGGTGAAGTGTCACAGAAATGGGTATACCCCTAGTGAAATATAAACTCTGAAACTTGCACAACTGTGCATTTTCTTTTGACAAAAGAAATTTGGTCATATTTCTAGCTGTTTCTCTTTATGAATACATTGAATACATCTTATAAATGCATTGAATAAATTGAAAAATTCCGCAAGTTTAAATTTTTAGTTCAGCTGCATAAGTCAACATTTATGATAAAACATACTAGAGAAAAAAAGAGATAATTTTTCATTCTTTGAATTATCACAATTTATACATGAAGATTTCCTGAACAGTCTGAGATCTGATAACACTTGTGTCATAACTGAAGATTTCCCATGTCCTTTTAGCTTCACCTCTCAGCATTTGGGTAAATTTGTAACACTAGGTAACACACAAAGCAGTTTTCTTTTATTTTCTAAACAGATGATTTCTTCAAATTCTTAATGAGACATGAATCAAACTTTGATCTTCAAGTTGAATCATTCATTAATCATAAACAAAACACGATTAAATCAGGGACACATCAGCACATATTGTAAAAATAAAAGCTTGCACAAGCCTTTTATTTAATATTAACTTCATTATGTTTTTATGTGAATTCTTGGAAGTTGGTTATCCCAGCTTAAAGTTAATATTTCCTTAGGTAAAAAACTGTATCATGTG